>CAUYUJ010017229.1:42500-52647 GCA_963575745.1 Prorocentrum cordatum
CTATGTGTTCTGCCATGGTCCTGCTCTGCCGTGCTCCTGAGTGTTCTGCCGTGCTCCTGTGTGTTCTGCTGTGCTGCTGGTTGTTCTGCCGTGCTCCTATGCGTTTTGTGTGATCAGCCGCGCTCCTGTGTGTTCTGCCATGCTCCTGTGTGTTCTGCCGTGCTCCTACGTACTCTGTGTGTTCGGCCGTGCTCCTCGTGATCCTGCGTGTTCTGCCGTGCTCCCATGTGTTCTGCCGTGCTCCTGCGTGTTCTGCCGCCAGTTCTGCCGTGCACCTATGTGTTTTGCCGTGCTCCTGTGTACTTCCGTGCTCCTGTGCGTTCCGCCGCGCTCCTGCTTGTCCTGCCGTGCTCCTCTCTGTGTTTTGTGTGTTCTGCCGTGATCCTGCTTGTTCTGCCGTGCTCTGCCGTGCTCCTGTGTGATCTGCCGTGCTCCTGTGTGTTCTGCCGTGTTCCTGTATGTTCTGTGTTCTGAGTGTTCTGCAGTGCACCTGCGTGTTCTGCCATGGTCCTGTGTGTTCTGCCGTGCTCCTATGCATTCTGTGTGTTATGCCGTGCTCCTCGTGCTCCTGTGTGTTCTGCCGTGCTCCTGTGTGTTCTGCTGTGCTCCTGTCTGTTCTGCCGTGCTCCTGTGTGTTCTTTGGGTTCTGCCGTGCTCCTGTGTGTTCTGCCGTGCTTCCGTGTGTTCTGCCGTGCTCTCGCACGTTCTGCCGTGCTCCTGCGTGTTGGACTGCCGTGATCCCGCCCATTTTCTGAAGATGTCTTAGGCGAATAACTTAGATTGATCACGCATGGTCTTAGATCAGCCCAGTATCTCATTGTTCGGGAATGTCTCAGGCGATATCACCATTTCCATACGTTTGTTATTCGCGGTTATCATTTTCTGGTGGATGTCTCAGGCGAAATGAAGTGTTTGTGGAAGACGGTGTTGCGAACGTCTCATTTTGGTGAGGATGTCTCAAGCGAAATGCTAACTTTGAGGACTCTCGAGGGCGCTCTTGGGATCATTTTGGCCCTCGTTTGGGGCTGCCTCGACGCCATAAGAAATAACATGCTAATACGATGTCACGCACATCTCTTTTTTTGAGGATGTCCCTAGCGAGATCGTCATTTTTAGAAGCCTGACTTGGGCCGTCTGGAAGCCTTTCCAAGAACGATCCCACGACGATGTTATAACAGCAGCTTTCAAAACGATCCTGTTTTTTTTTTTCTCCCAACTCTCCTTGGTTGGGTATTCGTATTGAATGGGGCACCGCAGTCGCGTCTCCTTCCTCCTCCTCCTCCTCCTCCCGCCTCCTGCCCTCTCTTCGCCGTCCCTGGGGGGGCTGCGATCTGCGAAACCGTCGCCACTTTCGAGGGCTGCTGGTGGGCCCAGCGGAGTGAGGCACCGCGCAGGTCTGAGGTAGGCCTCGCCGTCCCTGGTGGGCTGCGATCTGGGAAACCGTTGTTACTTTCGAGGGCTGCTGGTGGGTCCAGCGGTGTGAGGCACCGCGCAGGTCTGAGGTAGACCTCGCCGTCCCTGGGGGTTGCGATCTGCGAAGCTAACGCCACTTTCGAGGGCTGCCGGTGGGTCCAGCGGAGTGAGGCGCCGCGCAGATCTGAGGTAGGCCTCGCCGTCCCTGGGGAGCTGCGATCTGCGAAACCGTCGCCACTTCCGAGGGCTGCTGGTGGGTCCAGCGGAGTGAGGCACCGTGCAGGTCTGAGGTAGACCTCGCCGTCCCTGGGGGGTTGCGATCTTCGAAACTGTCGCCCTTTCGAGGGCTGCTGGTGGGCCCATCGGAGTGAGGCACCGCGCAGGTCTGAGGTAGACCTCGCCGTCCTTGGGGGTTGCGATCTGCGAAACCGTCGCCACTTTCGAGGGCTGCTGGTGGGTCCAGCGGTGTGAGGCGCCGCGCAGATCTGAGGTAGACCTCGCCGTCCCTTGGGGTTGCGATCTTCGAAACTGTCGCCACTTTCGAGGGCTGCTGGTGGGTCCAGCGGAGTGAGGCACTGCGCAGGTCTGAGGTAGGCCTCGCCGTCCTCGGGGGGCTGCGATCTGCGATACCGTCGCCACTTTCGAGGGCTGCTGGTGGGTCCAGCGGAGTGAGGCACCGCGCAGGTCTGAGGTAGACCTCGCCGTCCCTGGGGGCTGCGATGTGGGAAACTGTCGCCACTTTCGAGGGCTGCTGGTGGGTCCAGCGGAGTGAGGCGCCGCGCAGATCTGAGGTAGACCTCGCCGTCCCTGGGGGGCTGCGATCTGCGAAACCGTCGCCACTTTCGAAAGCTGCTGGTGGGTCCAGCGGAGTGAGGCACCGCGCAGGTCTGAGGTAGACCTCGCCGTCCTTGGGGGTTGCGATCTTCGAAACTGTCGCCACTTTCGAGGGCTGCTGATGTGTCCAGAGGGGTGAGGCACCACGCAGATCTGAGGTAGACCTCGCCGTCCCTGGGGGGCTGCGATCTGCGAAACCTTGGCCAGTTTCAAGGGCTGCTGGTGGGTCCAGCGGAGTGAGGCACTGCGCAGATCTGAGGTAGACCTCGCCGTCCTTGGGGGGCTGCAATCTGCGAAACCGTCGCCACTTTCGAGGGCTGCTGGTGGGTCCAGCGGAGTGAGGCACCGCGCAGACCTGAGGGAGACCTCGCCGTCCCTGGGGGGGCTGCGATCTGCGAAACTGTCGCCCTTTCGAGGGCTGCTGGTGGGTCCAGCGGAGTGAAGCCAGCCACAGGACCGACTAGCGCGTATGCGCATCCGCAGACGTCACATACGAGGCTACCACCCACTGGTGGAAGGCCCGCACGACAGAACACGGCCCTCTGGCCGAGCGCTGGTGGCAGGCCGTGGATTCAAACGGTGCAACGCGCAGCTTGCAGGGTGAGCATCGTACAGTGCCACAAGAGCCGCACCGGCCGCCCGTGCCCCCCCCCCGGGTCCTCCCAGACTGCCCGACCGTGGCACCCCGTGGCCCCCGTCTGCTTCTCCCGACCGACCCACCGTGCCCTCTCGCCGTGCTTGACCGTGGCCGCTCGCGCCCCCGCCATTCTCCCCGCGCCCCTCCCCCCCTCAGTTTGATCCGGCCGACCGGCCGTGCCGCCCCCCCCCGCCCTGCCGAACCGCGGCACCCCGTGCCTCGCGCTCTTCTTCTTGTGCGCCCCTCTGCTTTCTCCGACCGACCGTGCCCTCCCCCCCCTCTGCCCGACCGTGGCTCGCCGCCCATCCCCTTCCCGTCCCTCCTGTTTATTCCGGCGGGCCGACGGTGCCCCCCCCCCTGCTCGACCGTGGCCCGCCGTGCCCCCTCCTCCCCTCCCCCCCTGTGACTCCCCCTTCCTGCTTGTTCAGACCGACCGATCGTGCCCCCCTTGCCCCACCGTGGCCCGCCGAGGCCCTCCTCTGCCCGACCGTGCCTCCCCTCCTGCTCATTCCGACCGACCGACAGCACCCTCCTTGCCCGACCGTGCTTTCTCGTGCTCCCCTTATTCCGACCGACCGACCGTGCGCCGCCCCAGCCCGTCCGCGGCCCCCCGCGCCCCACCCCCTTTGCCCTTGTGCCCATCCTCTGCTTATTGTTCCGACCGGCCGACCGTGCCCTCCCTCTGTTTGACAGTGCCCCCCCGCGCCCCCCAGCTTCCCCCCGTGCCCCCCCTCTGCTTGTTTCGACCGACCGATCGTGCCCCCCCCTTTTGCCCGACCGTGCACCCCGTGCCCCCCTTCCCGCCCGCGCCACCCCTCCTTCTGCTGATTCCGACCGATCGACCGTGCCCCCCTCCTCTGCCGACTGTGGCCGCCCGTTGCGCCCCCCCCTTCCCCTGTGCGCCCACCGCGTCTGCTCATTCCGATCGAGCGACCGTGCCTCCCCCTGCCCGACCGTGGCCCCCCGCGTTCCCCCCCTCTCCCCACTGCCCCCTCCCCCCCCCCCCCCCCCTCCCCCCCCTCCGCTTATTCCGACTGCCGACCGTGCCCCCCCCCCTGACCCCCATGCCCGCCCCCATCCCTTCCGCGCCCCCCCCCCCTCTGTTCTGCTTATCCCGACCAACCTACTGTACTTTCCCCCCCCCCTTTCTGCCCGACCGTTGCCTCCATGCCCTCCCCTTCTCCCCCTCGTGCCCCCCCCTTCTGCTTCTTCCGACCGACCGACCGCGGCCCCCCCCTCCTTGCCCGACCGTGGCCCCCCGTGCCCCCCCCTCTCTGATTATTCCGACTGGCCGACCGTGACGCCAAAGTGTACCAAATGTCGGACGAGCTCACAGTAACGTAACAAGTTCTTCACACCAGGGTTCCCAAGAGCGAGTACTGCTTCAAAAACTCAGCACGCATTCGTTATTATTTAATCGCTTCGCTCATGCCGCCGGCCCTGGAGCCCTCTTTAGGGTCTCTTGGGGGCCTCTTGGGGACCTCTTGGGAGTCTCTTGGGGCTCCTTGGCGGCGTTTTGGAGGCCCCCAGGGCCTCTTGGGGGGCTCTTGGGGGTAGTCGATTGCGGCTCCCCCCTCGGAGGCCACGATCCTCGTGAGGGGTGTCGAAAAATACCCTCCCCTGGAGTGGTCTGGTGGCTTCTCCCGGGCTTCTCTCGGGACCTTGCCGGGGTACTTTTCGTCCGGGGGCCCCCAGGGGCCGCTCCGCGCGCGCGAACTAGAAATATTGTTAACAAGTTACCGGAGATCTTAACACGCCTCTGGCCCGTTGGGCCGGCGAATTGTCTCTTGGGGCCCTCTCGGAGGGTTTAATGAAGGCCTCTTGGGGCGCCTTGGGGCATCCGAGGCCGTCTGGGGGCCATCTTGGGCGTCTCCGGCCGACCGTTCGACGATCCGGGGCCCTTGTCCACCTCCTCGGAAGCCTCTCCAGGCCCTCCTGGCTCGTCTTCGTGCCCTCGTGGCGTCCCCAAAAGCCCGCGCGACGCGCCCCGGGCCTGCACGAGAGCGCGCGAGAGCGCCTGGGAAACCACATGTGTCCGGGCTCTTACGAACCTTACAGCCCCTCCTTTTTTCTCAGGGCTGCATGGGCCTTGGGGCGTTCCACAACGTGCTGAAGACACGGTGGCGGATCTGGGCTACGCATACCATCGCGCCCCCCTTCTTGGGACCAAGCGTTTCGCTTCATACAGGGGGCCTGCATTGCAGAACGCGACGTCGAAGCCTCGCAAACCTCTTCCGTCATATATAGAGATCGCATTCAGATCGAACCCTGCGCTGCATCCACACAGCCATGCTGCTATTCGCCGCTCCCCTATTATGGCACTCGCCAGCGTGTCGCAGCACCCGCACGCTTCCCCGAAACTACCACAAGTTGGCGCCATCTGCGTCTCCAATTGTCCCGCATCCGTGATTGTATGATCCTTGGCACGTGTGCCTCTTGTTTATCGCAGAATGATTCCGCCGGCCTCTTTCAAGGCGAGCCTCGGGGGTTAGCCAACCAGAAGAAAAACCCAGGCTCAGGCTCTTTCCGGGAAAAGATGGGAGTTCCAATTGCGACCCCCCCTCCCCCTTGGGGAGCCCCAGAAATCGCCTTTTGGGTTCCTTGGGGCGCTCTTGGAGCGCTCTTGGGTTTTCTTGGGGCCGTCTCAGGGATCTCTTGGGCTTCTCTCGTGGCCCTCATGGGCCCTCCTGGAGCTGGTTTGAGGCTTCGGAAGGCTATCGGAATCGAACAGGCGAGAAGGCAAACTTTATTTATTGCTCGGAGGTTTTCTGATTTTGGCATGTTGACGGCCTCCTGGGGAAGCTCCGTGGCTGATCGGAGCCGTCTTGGAGCGGTCTTGGGGCCTCTTGGAGCATCTTGGGGGCCATATTGAGCCACCATTTTGGAAGTCATCTTGCGTTCTGTGAGGCCCTCCTAGAGCCATCGTGGACGCTCCAACGACCCGCGACCCCATCCCTCCAGGTCTGGGGGAGGGGGTCGGGGGGAGTAAACCCCTTCCCGAAGAGGAAGAAGGGGGGCGGAAGAGAAGGGCCTCACTAGACCACCTACGCCCAGAGGGCTGGCGGGAGTAAGGCCTCGCGACTATCTGAATGGGCATCAAGCGGCATTTAAACGCAGACCTGGACAGCCAGCGAAGCGATGCCTCGCTGCGTCTACGTCATTCCTGGAGTTGCAGGGGCGATGTGCGGGCCTACCTCCTTTCCCCGTCCTCCCCCTCCTTACGGCCTCTGGTGCGGCAGGACGGTATGGTGGCCGCCTCGTCCCCCTCCCTCCCTCCAGAACGGAAGCTGGGTCCTCTGGCGGTTCCGGAGGGCCTCCGCGCCCGCGACGGCGGTGCGCGCGCGCTGGCCCCGCGACGGAGGCGACGTGCGGCGGGAGGAGGAGGCGGAGGATTTCGCACAGCCTGCGCCGATGTCCCAGGCGATGGCGCGCCCCCCGGCTTGGGCGGCGCGGCGGCGTTCTTCCGGAGGCTGGACCAGGTGTTTGGGCGCCGGTTCCTGTGCTTCCTCGGCCTGACCTACCTCGGGCTGAAGGGCGTGGCGCTCGCGCTGGTGCAGGCGCCCGCCAGCTCGAAGACAACTCAGGAGGGGAAAAACATACAGACACAATGAATCGTCGATTCCCCAGAAAATACGGGAACATATGGGAAGTGGGGGGGGAGACGGACACCCAGACGATACGGGAAAAGGTATGGGGGATCCGGTTACTTGTGTCTTTTGATTTCTGTGTCACAGGGCCCCTTCAACGCACTTTGTAACGATAAAGACTTCCGGGGGCCTTCAGATTTCTGTGGCCGGCGCTGGGCTTCCCGTGGCGGCGCACCGGGCGCCGTCCCCGGCGCGCTCCGCGCCTCGCGGGAGGCCTCCTCCTCCTCCTCCTCCTCCTCCTCCGCCTGCTCTTCGTCCTCGTCCTCCTTCTCCTCCTGGAGGATGGGGGGCCTTCACGTGCAGGAGGCCTCCAATATACATAGACTGTTTTGGGTCCCCGGTGGATGTGAGCACTGGCACCGCATGCCGAGCTTGCAAATGTACTGCGGCCGCAAACTTACTCATGCCGCGTCCGCGCGGACCTTCCAAGGTTGACGCTCATGTTTGTCGGAAACGGGAGCATATACATTACCAGCTGCGGGTTGCTTTGTTAATCCCACGGCTTCTTGAGGGTCGGGGACGGCGTCGGGGTGGTGTGGTGTATATTTTTCCCCGGTTTCCGAAGGGAAACCAGGAAACATGTATACACCAGGATCCCGTAGAAACCAGGATCCGCGCTCCTGTGCGAATTTCAGCGCAGGGCCCGAAAAAGCGTCGGTGTACGGAGTTCGTTTCCCTATTTGTGCCAATGCTTTTCTTTCTCTTCCAGCGGAGACTAGCGACGCGCACCGGCACCGCCACCAGTCCCTCGTCGCCCTGGCGCGATTTGCCTCCAACTCCTGCTCAGAGCGCGCCCCCAGAGAGATCCGGGGAGCAGCGGCGTCGGTATTTTTTTGGTTCCCCCACTAGAGGCAGAGGGGATCCTTAGGACCCCGCCTGGTTTCCATGGAGCCTCCTCAGAAACATCTGGGTCTTTCAGGAAGGCCCCTGCCGTGTATGAGGCCCCCTTCGCATCACCCCCTCAAGGCACACTGTTGCGCGCGCCGCCAAGGAGACCCAAACGGGGCCAGAGTATGTTCGTCCGCAGATTCTATGCAGCGACGGCGCCGGCCGGCTCGAGGATGTTTGAGGATTCTAGCACAAGGTTTGGGGCCCTCTTGGCCTTCTCTGGGACCTCCAGGGGGCCTCCAGGTGGCCTCGACGCATCGGCGATTCATCGGCGACGCCAGAGGCTCGAAGATCGCGGTCTTTGTCCAGTTTGAGTTCTTTGCTTTGGTTTCAGGAGGCCTCTGGAGGGCCTCTTGAGGGCCTGTGGAGACCTTCGCGGATCTCCGGGGGCCTCCCGCCAGAGCTGACGGTAACAAGCCTTGGAGCTTGCTGTGGCTCTAGGTGGCCCAACACCCAATACTGGTTCTGGGCAGCAGGAAGAGGGGGCAGGGTCGAGGTGCTGGATTCTACACCGTTTTCTGCAGTTTTCGATCTCTGGGGCTCGTTTTCGGGCCCTGGGGCCGTCGAAGACGGATCCAACTGCATCAGATGGACCCCGCGAGGGATCCAGAAACCGATGTTGTGCGGATTTGCCTTCGTCCCTCCTCTTGACCGATTTTCCTGGGGTCCACAACCAGCTCAGACCCCTCTGGCCGCCTCCCAAACCAACCTCGACCCCACCCCCGTTCCTACGATTGACGAGTCCGAGGTGAGGAGAGCCTGGGGGACCTGCCCTCAGAAGCCGAGGGAGTCCTCAAGATCGATGTCGAGAGGAGGTGACGCCCATCATACAGTCGGGGCCCTGAAGAAGGAACCCTTTTCGTTGGGGAGGGGCTCCGCGTTCCTTAAGTGTTTCGCAGCTTGCCTCAGGTTTTCCTTATGTCTTCGATAGGAAATCGAAGTTTAACTCATGGAAGACAGGGGCCTCGTTCCTTATTTAGGGTTCCTTAGGTCAACGCCCCGACTGTAGGGATAGCGGTGTGCTCCAGGCTGGCAAGATGGGTCGAACCACAGACCAGGGTATGAGCACCAGCTTCCGGAGCTCCGCGCAGGGCTCCCTGCATCGGCGCTCTGGACCGCCCTCCCCGGCGCCACCGCGGCGCGACGAGGGCGGCGCCCGAGGCGCTGCCAGGCGGGCCCTGGCGCCGACGCGAGAGGTCCGCGCAGAGCTCCTTACGAGAGCCTTAGAAGGCCCAGGGTTCTCGAGGGACTGGTTTTAGGAAGCCTTAGAAAGCCCAGGGTTCTCGAGTTTTTTTTTTTCAGAAAGCCTTAGGAAGCCTTAGAACGCCCAGGGTTCTCCTCAGACAGCCTCAGAAAGCCTTCGAAACCCGAGAAGTCCAGTGTTCAGCCTTAGGAAAACCCAGGGTTCTCGAGGGACTGGTTGTCCCCTCGAAGCCTTCCAGGAACCTTCCACAAGGCCTCCCGGAGCCAGGCCGCGAAGGTTTTCGGAGGGATTCGGAAAGGCTTCGGCCTTTTTGGGTGGAAGCGAGACCCTAGTGAAGCCTGTGCTTTCCAAGCTTATAGACAGCCTCTGTTTCTCCTCTCATGGGTGCGCCTATGACCCGGGGCCCGGCGCCCCTTGCGTCGCCGATGCCTGGGGCGGCCTGCCTCAGGCGGCCCTGCTGCCCTACCTGCAGGGCATGCGGGTGTCGGGCTCTGTGTACCAGCTGGCGTCCATGGTCGCCATGATCCCGTGGAGCATGAAAGGCCAGCCTGGTCTGGGTGCCGTCGTCGTGGTTACCAGCTCAGTTCGGTCTCCCCCAGCCAGTCCAGTCCTCCATCTTCCTCCCTCCTCCCTCCTTCCTTTCTCCTCATCCTCCTCCTCCTTCTGTCTCCTCCTCCTCCTCCTCCGTCTTCCTTCCTCCTCCCTCGTCCCTCATACCTCCCTCCTCCCTCCTCCCTCCTTCCTCCCTCCTCCCTCCTCCTCCTCAATCTCCTCCTCCATCTCCTCCTCCTCCTCCTCCTCCTCCTCCTCCTCCTCCTCATCATCATCATCATCATCATCATCATCATCATCATCATCATCTCCATCATTATCATCATCATCAGCATCATCATCATCAATATCTTCATCATCATCATCATCATCATCACCATCATCATCATCACCAATACCATCACCATCACCATCACCATCACCATCACCAGCATCATCATCATCAGCAGCATCATCATCATCATCTCCCTCATCATCATCATCATCATCATCATCATCATCATCATCATCATCATCATCATCATCATCTCCATAATCACCACAACCCACCACCATCACCATCACCATCATCATCACCATCACCATCATCAGCATCATCACCATCATCATCACCATCAGCATCATCATCATCATCATCATCATCAATATCATCACCATCGCCATCACCATCATCATCACCACCACCATCATCATCATCACCATCATCATCACCATCATCACCACCACCAACATCATCATCATCATCAGCAGCATCATCACCACCACCATCATCATCGTCATCGTCATCGTCATCGTCATCGTCCTCGTCCTCGTCCTCGTCCTCGTCATCGTCATCGTCATCGTCATCGTCATCGTCATCGTCATCATCATCTTTCTCCTCCTCTTTCTCCTCCTCCTCTCTCCTCCTTTCTCCTCCTCGCTCTCCCTCGCTCCTCCTCCTTCTTCCTCTGCCCTCCTCCCTCCTCCTGCTCG
>CAUYUJ010017229.1:52747-62747 GCA_963575745.1 Prorocentrum cordatum
GGAGGCCCATGAACCCTTTGGAGTCTTCGGGATTCTGGGAGAATTTTCAGGATTCTGATTGATTCCTGCGGGTTTGGCAGGAATCTTGAGGCTACTGAGGATGCCTCAGGATTCTGAATTCATCCGGGATCCTCGAGATTCCGCAGGGTCCAGGGCTTACGACCCTTAGCCCAGGGTCTAGGGCCCATGGTTCGAGGCTCAGGGCCCAGGGCACAGAGCGCAGGGCCAAGAGCTCATGGCTCAGAGCTCAGAGCCCAGCGCTAAGGTTTCAGAACTCAGGGCCAAGAGCCCAGGGCTCAAGTCTGGGGTCAGGGCTCGCATGGGCGCCCGGCCAGGGCTTACAGCCCAGGGTTAGGGTGCAGGCTCAGGGCCCAGGGCACCGCAGGGCCCTTAGGGCAGCGGCTCAGGGCCCAGGGCTCAGGGGGTCAGGGCTCAGGGCGCATGGCACAGGACACCCGGCACAGGGCTTAGGGCGCAGCTCTCAGGGTTCAGGGTGCAGGGCTCAGGGCCCAGGGCCCAGGGCCCAGGGCCCAGGGCTCAGGGATCATGGCTCAGGGCCCAGGGATTCGAGGCGCAAGTCGCAGGGCACGGGGCGCAGTTCTCAGGGCTCAGGGCGCAGGGCACAGGGCCCAGGGCCCAGGGCCCAGGGCTCAGGGATCACGGCTCAGGGCTGGAGGATCGGGGCGCAAGGCACAGAACACGGGGCACTGGGCTCAAGGCTCAGGCCTGAGGGCACAGGGCTGAGGGCTCAGGGCCCAGGGGTCAGGGCCCAAGGTGCAGGTCTCAGCGCTCGGGGCTCACGGCCCCAGATTCCGGGGTGTACTTTTTGTTGCTGGAGATTCCTTGGCATTCTTCAAGATGCCTCTGGATTCCTTTGTGTTCCTTCGGGTTCGTCTGGTGTGACCTGGGATCCTTCAAAGTCACCCCCAAAACGGCCCAAGAGGCCCCAAAGCCGGCCCAGGAGGCCCCCAAAACGGCCTCAGGGAGGTCGAAGAGAGCCTCGTTCGAAACCATGTTCCCGGAAGCCTCTCTGGGAACATGATTTCCTGGTTCCCAGGACGCCCAATGACAGCCCCCAGAGGCCCCGGACACGCCGAAGATGGCCTCAGGACGGCCGACGACGCCGCCAAAACGACCCAAGAGGGCCTCCAGAGGCCCCTCCAAAGGGCCCCAGAAGCCGAAAATCATAAACCAATTGTTTTTGAAGCATTTTTGCGCTCTCCCATGTTCCGCCTCCCCACTGTCCCGGATCGCGTCAGAGGCCCTTCAGATCGCTCCAAGACGGCCGAAGAGGCTCCCAAGAAAGCCCAGAGACGGCCCAGGAGGCTCACCAGATAAGTCAAGAGGGCCTCGAGAGCGCCCCAAGAGAGCCCCAACAGCGACCCAAGGGGGCCCGAAGAGCGCGACATTTCAAGGTCTCCGGTCTGGGAGGTTCCTAGGACGCCCCCGGAGGCCATCAAGAGGCTCCCAAGAAGTTCCGTGAGGCTCCCAAAAGGCTCCCTGGAAGCCCCAAGAGGCTTCCCTGTATGCGGGGGGGGGTCCAGAGCTCCCGAGGTGGACCGAGCCCGCCCCGAAGCAGGCCACGACAGGCTAAGGGGGTCCCGAGAGGACCCAAGACGGTCCCACGAGGCCCCGAAGACGCCCAAGATGCCCTCAAGACAGCCGACGAGGACTCCAACACGCTCCAGGACGGACTCAAGAGGCTTCCCAAGAGGGCCCTGGAAGGCAAGATTCACTCGTTTTCTGAGTGTTTTGGATTTTGGCGTTCTCGCTTTTCCCGCTTTCCAGCGCTCCCTCACGGCATCGGAGGCCCTTCAGATCGTTCCAAGAAGGCCCACGAGGCCCCAGCGAGGGCCCCAAGACGGCCAAGGATGCTCCCCAGACAACCCAAGTGTGCCCCAACAGCGCGCCAAGAGAAGGCCCAGAGAGGTCCCGAGGCGGCCCGGGCCCGCCCCGAAGCAGGCCACGACAGGCTAATGGGGGTCCCGAGAGGGTCCTAGTCGGTCCCAAGAGGCCCCGAAGACGCCCAAGCTGCCCGACGAGGACTCGAACACGCTCCAGGACGGACTTAAGAGGCTCCCTTAGAGGGCCCTGGGAGGCAAGATTCAATAATTTTCCGATGGTTTTTGAAGGATTTAGGCATTCTCGCTCTCCCCGCTTCCCAGCGCTCCCTCACGGCCTCGCTCCCCTTCAGATCACTCCAAGACGGGCGAGGAAGCCCCGAAGAGGGCTCCAAGATGGCCCAGGAGGCTCCCCAGACAACCCAACTGTGCCCCAAGAGCTCCCCAAGAGAGGGGCCAGAGGGGGACCGCCAACCGATATTTCGAGGTCTCTGGCCCTAGAGGCCGCCTGTAGGCCCCCGGAGGCCACCAGGAGGCTCCCACGAAACCCCGTGAGGCGCCCAAGAGGCGCCCAGGAAGCCCCATGAGACCCCCAAGGGGCTCTCAGGGAACGCCCAAGAGGCCCCCCAACACACCCCAAGAAATCATGTCCCCAGAAAACATTCCTGGGACATGGTTCATCATGGGCCCGAGAGTTCCTGGAGGCCCCCAAGGGACCCCCAGGGAACGCCCAAGAGACCCCCCAACACACCCCAACAAACCATGTCCCCAGAAAGCCTTCCGGGGACATGGTTCATCATGGGCCCGCGAGTCTCCGGAGGCTTCGAAGTACCATCATGCTACAGGAGAGTTGTCTGGGAAGTTGATTGGGAACATGACTGATCTCTTCTCGCGGCCCTCCGCAGATCGTCTCGCACAAAGTTGCCCCAAGTGCCCTCTTGAACCGACGACGACGACGAAACGACGAAGACGACGACGGACGACGACGACGACGACGACGACGGCGCGCCCCAATAGGCGACGACGATATGGTGACGACGACGATGACGACGGCACGCCCCAACAGGCTCCCTAAGACGCCCCCAAACCCATGCTCCCAGAAGGCCTTCTGGGAACCCGATTCATACGGCCTCCGCCCCCCTACACAACCATTTTCCTCTAAGGCCTTTCGTAATGCAGACTGGCATGCGTGGACTGTGGTCCACTACTTCAGTGGAGCAGTGAATTCGTCAAGGCCTGGGGCCTGCTAGAACCTGAGCGCGCGCGAAGCGCCCGCGGCGGATCGAGGCCATTTGCGAGTGGTTACTTTGCGAGTAGTGGAACGCGCTCGTCCAGAAGGGCCCCGCACCCACCCGAACTCTTTGGGGAAGCTTCCTAAGTATCTGAGCAAGGACGGCATTGCCTGGCATTGCTTCGCGTTGCTTCGCATTGCTTGGCCGTGCCGCGTGTTGCTCGGCATAGGCATTTCCTGGCATTGCCTGGCATTGCTTGGCATTGCTCTGCATTCACTGGCACTGCGTAGCATTGCTTGGCGTCGCCTGGTGCTGCAAGACGCTGCTTGGCACTGCTCCGGCAAATCCTGGGCAACTCGGGGGCGATCTGGGCGAGCCAACCTCTCGGGCAGCCCAGGCGAGGCCGAGGGCCGCATCCGACGAATCGCCCCGCACCCACCGGTCCATTGAATCGCTTCGCTCATTCCGCCGGCCTTGGAGCGCTATTTGGGGCCTCTTGGGGCCGTCTTGGGGGCTTCTTGAGAGCGTCTTGGGGCTCCTTGGCGGCGGATTGGCCCGGCGAATTCCACGAGCAGGCCAGGCATATCCTGGCAAAGCATAATTGGGGGCAGCTGCGTAACCATCCGTTCTCGGAGGTCCGCCCCGCTTCCCCGGGGTCTGCGCTGGGACCCGTGGCGGCACGTCCAGCGCCGCTCCCCGGCGCTCTCCGCGCGCCAGGGAGGGGGGTCCCAGCGCCGATCGGAGAAGTCCGCGCAGCCGCCAAGAGTGTAGGTTTGCGTGTTCTGTTTGCGCTCGTTCTTCTATTCCAGCATCGCTTTCGGGACCGCCTGCGTACTGTGCTGCGCGGCCGTGTACGGCCTCGGCTCTGGGGGTCACGTTGTGTGAAGCACTTTCTGTTGTTGTAGGAAGTTTCCTGGTTTCTTAACCACCCCGCCTCCTTAGAATCGGCGTCACCCCAACATACATATACCATATATGCGTCGTCCCCCCCCGGGGCGACGCGCGCACCGAGAAATCTTATAGCATATGCGTCGTGTCGGGCGCTTTCTGGCCATACCGCTCGGGAAGCGATCTACTACAAGCTGGGTACACTACATGTTCGGGTCGGACGCGCGCCTCCGAGGAGGACATATAGTATTACTATGTCCCTGTGCGTCCCATAGAAGGCCTCCCCCCCCTCGTGCCACCCACTCGTGCGCGCCGCCAAGAGGCGCGATCGGCACGCTCAGCGACGACGGCGACGGCGACGCGGCGGCGGCGGCGGCGACGACGACGTTGAAGACGACGATGGCGAGGAGGAGAAGGAGGAGAAAGAGGAGGAGGATGAGGAGGAGGAGGAGAAGGACTCCGACTAAGACGACGACGACGACGACGACGACGACGACGGCGGCGGCGGCGGCGATGACGACGACACCGACGACGACGACGACGGCGGCGACGACGACGGCGACGACGGCGGCGGCGACGACGACGACGACGGCGACAAGGAGGAGGACGACGATAGCGACGAGGAGGAGGACGACGATGACGCCAATGAGGGGCGCCTTGCCCTTCCTCCTCCTCCTCCTCCTCCTCCTCCTCCTCGAGTGGCTTTTTCTCTTCTCTTCTTCCTCCTCCTCCTCCTCCTCCTCCTGCTCCTCCTTGAGTGGCTCCTTGATCCTCCGCCTCCCTCCATCCCTCCGAGGTCCGTGGCCGGGCTCTTCTGCTTGGTGCACCTGCAGCTCTCCACATTCGACCTCCTGTGCGAGGGCAAGTATCCCGAGCGGGCTGCCGCGCAGATCCGCCGCACGCACCGCCCGGGGGCGGGGATCAGGAGGAGGAGGGGGGAGGAGGGGGGAGGAGGGGGGAAGAAGGGGGGAGGGGGGGGAGGAAGAAGAGGAGGAGGAGGAGGAGGAGGAGGAGGGGGGGGGAGGGGAGGAGGAGAGGAGGAGGCAGGAGAGAGGAGGGAGGAGGAGGGAGGAGGAGAGGAGGAGGTAAGGTAAGGCTCCGCTGAGACCGACGCTCCAACGATCTTGGGAGATTAAACGGGGTTCCCCCCTCACAACTAATCCTCGGCACTCCACAACCTGGAGGGCGCCAGCGACGCTGCCCGTCGGCATACGTCGGCGCACGACCGAAGACTTCCAGAGCCGCTGCGCCTGGATACAAATCACTTGGCAATCAACCCCTGCCCCTCCAGCTCAAGGTAGCCAGCAGGGCGCGGGCCTGCGAAGACAGAGGCCTCCTCTTTCGAAGAGATCAGAAGCTGCACGATAGTGGCCTCGAGAGTGGGATCATTGATAGCAATCATCAACCTGCGCACTTTGGAATCAAACATTTTTTCCGTACGGAAAAGCTTGATGAGCAATTGGGCAGGCATACTGCTTGGCACACAGTTGTCTAAAAACTTACGAAGCACCGCCTGCTGCTCAGGGCTAGCGCGCGGCATCAGAGTCACGACGACACCCGTGAACATGAAGCTGTCGGGGGCCCCCAGGCCGTGCCCCTTCTTTCCTTTTACACGTGGGATGTACTCTTTGTCATGCGCATCCTTCATGGAGGTGTAGATGGGATCAGCAACTTTGAGCGTGAACTGGGTCGTGCAGGCCGCCTCGAGCAAACGATTCCTCTGAGCGTTGATGACACTAAGCTTGAGCGCCGTGTCGACTTTCTTGTCCATGCTTCCATCCGTGACTCCGAGACGCTTGCTGGCACGAACTCCTTCAGCACCCTCTTCAGCAGCAGGAGCTGCCGCACCAACCTGGCCGAAGATGGCGCCCCACTGAGCCGCCATGAGTGCACTAACGACACCACCGACCCCCCTGGAATTCCCGAGGAGCGACGCGGGGACAACAATACGGGACACCACGACGACGGCGAAGGCGGCGGCGGAGGCGACGACGGCGACCACGACGACGACGACGACGACGACGACGACGGCGACGACGACGACGACGACGACGAAAGGAGGAGAAGCAGGAAGAGGAGGACAAGAAGGAGGGGAAGGACGAACAGGGAAACGACGACGACGACAGCAGCGGCGAGGCGACGACGAAGCGACGACGACGGCGGCGACGCCCACCCGGCAATTCCAGGGGGCCCGAGGGGTGTCGACCGCGTTAGAGTTCGAGAATCTGATCGTCCAAGGGTAAATGCTGCCTGAGATGCCACTGAGCCTCCGAATAGCTGCTGAAAGTGACTTCGCAGAGCTGGCATTCATAAGGCGGAGGGACCACATGAGTAAACACGGTGGAGGATCCTCGGGACTTCGGGCACGCTTTGTTAGTAAGGCTGTCTTTTAAATGTTCAGTATTGGTGTTGTTTAAGCGGATCAAGCCCTCGAGCGAACGCACCAGCTGAGTCCTAGCAAGATCGTCGGCGAACGACATTAAAGAGATCTCGATCGGCTGCTGCGACCAAGAACACAAGCGCACACGATCAGACACGTCGTCGGCCAGGCAGTGTTTAAGCCAGGGGATCGACACGCTAAGCCCAGGACACTCGGGGGAAACAATTCCATCTACTGACCAATGATAAGGACCCAGAAACCAAAGACATGCAATAGAATCTCCTGGAAGTGTACCCGACCCGATACCCATTTCCAGAATGCCGTCGACACATGCCAGGCTAACGTGACCGTGCTGCAGACGCTGTGCAAAAAGAGCGGTGGCAAACTCGTCCGCGTTCAGGCGGATAAACATCAGCAGCATATCGTGGGACACGCTGTGGAACGCATTCGTCGCATCATAGAACTCAGTACAATAGCTGTGCCCTGCTTCACGCAAACGTTCCTGTACAAGGCCCTGTACTAGTATAGCCCCCTCCCTCCTCCTATGCTTCAAGTAGCCGTACGCGTAGTTTCTAGAGGCCGCCGTAGTTAATCCATAATTAGCTCTCCAGAGATACTTGTAGAACGCCTTGCCAAATGGGTCAAGAGAGTGCACCAGTCGGAGCCCCGCGCAGTCAATCTTGCCGTTAGCTTTACTTAAGGTGAACGCCTGACTACAATGCCAGATGAGCGGAGCCTCTACGTGAAAATGTACAGCAGCAATGATCATAAATAGACAGTTCCTAATAGCTAGAAGATCCCAACTCTCGTTTTCAGCCTCAGCCCCTAGACCAGCACGTCGTTTCGATTTAAACTCCCTAGGCCAAAACAACATGCGCCACACACCGGCTGGGAACGACCACGACGGAGGTGTACGGCGCAATTCAACACGCCTAAAGAACCCAGAAATCTTGCCGAACACCTCTTTCGTGGCAGCACAGGCAGTACTCATATCTGCCTCGCTGGGGTCTCGGGTCAGCCTCGCATCCAACTCCTCATCATACTTGGGAGCACAAGCAGCGAAGCCCCCCTCTCCCCCCTGTTGAGACAGGTAATCAGACCAAGTATTACAGTCTAAAAGCGTGCGGGGGGTGGAAAACAAACGCAACTTCGGACCAAGCGACTTACCGCTAAGCTTCCGCGTTAATTCCCAGGCAATCGCAAAGCTACGCTCGTCCCAGGAGTCCTCCAACTCAGACACCCGCAGCCCGATAGCACGGTTTCTGTCACGTCGCGTGAAGTGCCTTACGGAGCGATCAGCTTTCCTACAAAGCACGCGATGCTTAGCAAGAACACTCACATCATGCAATACAGTGTAAAAAGACGAGCACGTGCACACGATCACGCCACATGCAGTGAGGGGGAGAAAGGCGAGCACAGCAGGGGACGGGACAGAGGGCAGGGGGGAGGGAAGGAGAGGGAAGGTGAAATCACTCAGAGACCTCAACTCGGCCCTCAGCCTGATGCGCGCGGCGAGCGCCTCAGATGTATCCTGCGGCCGCTCGACCTTTTTGGACTGCTTCTTGAAATATTTCTGAGCAACTGGCATCACTGCATTATGAAATTCCAGGTACAAAGAATCAGAACTCTGCCTCGCCAATGTGTCCGAACGGAACGCCACGTCGCCCACGGCACGATTCACGTCCGTCAGGAACTCCTGGCGCTCTTCTCCAAATAGAACAGCTCTACCCAGCTTATTGTGATCCCATCGAATCTGATCATGTTCCTCAGGAAAGAAGGGCCCCACCTGCAACACTGCAACCACAGGGTAATGATCTCGTCGCCCGCGAGTGTTGATGAGCTGGAGTGCGGAGCCTGTCTGTTCCCAGACCCTACACGATACTGCATGTCCTCCAACGTCCCGCGTGCTGCAAATGTAATCCACTCTGGCTGTAGACACACCGTCACCATGGTAGTACGTCGGAGAGCACTCGAAGAACGTGTTCACTGCGCACAGGTGATGCTCCTCAAGTGTCTCGCGGAAGAAACTTCCGTTCGTATTTTCCCGATCTATATTGAACGACCCCACTGAGTCACTCAGCACAGACCCGACTCTCGCATTGGCGTCCAACAAAATGATGGGCACCGTTCTCGCAGGTAGTTCAGATAACAGCGCTTTCAGCGTGTCCCAGAACTGCGTGCAAGACTTGATGGCCGCCGCGCGGCCCCGTCCACCTGGCGGCTCGACGGGGGCGTAGCCCACGATGATCGTCACGTCCATGTGGTCCGACTTGAACCTGACTGCGCCCAGCCTCCCCGCCATTTCGCCTGCGAACGTCCACACTCGCCGTACTTGATTAGGCGAAACAAACTTGTCTCTCACAAGCAGCGCACACCCCGTAGGTCTGCCAGCCTGCCCGCCACTGCGCCCCCACTGAAAGCGCAGAAATCGGCCTAGACGATCTTGAGCACATGGGGTGTCCGTAGTGAGCTGCGTGCCCGAGATGCCGACGATGCCACAACTTCGAAACTGCCTGGCGACATCCATCCATCGGCCCGCTTGTCGCATGGACAGCGGGTTCCAGGCGCAGCAGCGTATGTGCATGGGCCGCCCGAGAACAACACCTTGGGGGGTGTAGGGACAGTCAGAGACATGCCTGGGGGCGCTGCTCGCCCCGCGCAAAAAAAATGGTTTGTGCCGTGGGGGCTAGGAGGAGGAGGAGGAGGAGGAGGAGGAGGAGGAGGAGGAGGAGGAGGGGGAGGAGGAGGAAGAGGAGGAGGAGGAGGATGAGGAGGAGGAGGAGGAGGAGGAGGAGGAGGAGGAGGAGGAGGAGGAGGAGGGGGAGGAGGAGAGGAGGAGGAGGAAGGAGGAAGGAGTAGGAGGAGGAGAAAAAGGGAGGAGTGATGAGGGATGAGGGAGGAGGAGGGAGGAGGAGGAGGAGGGCAGAGGTGAGAGGAAACGAATAATGGATGAGGAGGAGGAGGACGAGGGAGGGGGAGGAAGGGAGGAATTCTTCACGCTTCGCGCATCCACAGGAGCCCATCCAGCAGCGATGCCTAGGAGTGCTGCCATGATCGGGGGAGTGCAGCATCACTCGGATACCTCGGGGAGCCTCAGTGAGCACGAGGTCTCTTGGATGCCTCTCGGAGTCGCTTGGGATGTCTCCTGGCTGCTCTTGGTGGCCACTTAGGGCGTCTCGTGGACCTCTTCGGGGCTCTTGGGGCCTCTTGGGGCGTTTGGGAGGCCTATTTGGGCACCTAGGAAGACATGCATCAAAGAGGGGGGGGGGCCCTCAATTAGCGTCGCCCGTTGAGAGCCTCTGAAATCGTCTCTTAGGGGTCCTCCCTGTGCGCTCTTGGGCGTTTTTGGATCCGTTTTGTATCCCTCTCTGGTCACTCCTGGGTGTCTCGTCCTCTTGAACCATCTCGAGGCCTCGGAATGCTCGGAAGTGAACGGAGGAGAGCGCTGGACTGATTGATTTCCCTGAGGTTTGAAAAGGGCTTTGGCCTCTTGGTGGCGTCCTGGGGAGGCCCCAAGGGCTCTTGGACCCGACCTGGAGCCGTTTTGGAGCGATGGTGTGTTGTAAGCCATCTTGAGCGATCTTGCGATGTGGTTCTTGAGCTACCTGGAGCCCTCTTGGAGCCACCTTGGGCCATCCCATCCTGGGTCCTCTGACCAC
>CAUYUJ010017229.1:67747-92747 GCA_963575745.1 Prorocentrum cordatum
ACGACATGTTCCGTTGGGCATCGTGCCCAGTTTTTCCGAACCCATTGCCCGCGTCTAAACAGGGGCGCGAAGAGAACCGCGCTTCGCGCACCGCGGCTGGGGTTGGAGAGGCGCCTTTTTCCAGGGCGGCGGCGCGAGGGCGCGAAGATAACCGCGCGTCGCGCATCGCAGGGCGCGCTGTGCGAACTTATGTTGCCCATTTTTTTTTTTTTTTTGTTGTTTGGGGTGTTTTTTTGGTGGTCTATGTTATTATTATATAAAAAAGTAATTTATTTATTTATTCATTTACTTAGTACCAGTATGATTGTTACTATTATAATTATTATAATTATTATTACTATTATTCGTATTATTATTATCATTATTATTATCATTATTATCATCATTATTATTATTATTATCATTATTATCAGTATCATGATTACTATTATTGTCATTATTATCATTATTATTGTTGTTATAATGTATGTATTTATTTATATATGCATTCATGTATTACTATTGTTATTATCATGATTCATATCATTGTTATTCTTATTATTAATATGTTATTGTTTCTAATTATAAGAGTCCAGAGCGTCTCACCCTCCGCGGGGGGAAGCAGCAGTTAGCATCTCGTATGTGGAAAGAACGACCGGGAATCAGAGGCCCGCCCCTGCCTATGTGAGTGGGGGGCAGGAGGAGGGGGAGGAGGGGGCAGGGGCAGGGAGCAGGAAGGAGAAGACCCCCCAGGGGCAACGTCAAAGGGGGGGACAGCCCCAGGGGGGATGCGTCGACCCCGATCGCCCACTCATCGCCGACGGGGGCCCGACAGGCCACCCCGCCCACGAGTGTGGGCGTGGGCATGCGCTATCGGGGGCCTATCGCCGGTCCATCGGCGACGCATCGCCGATTCCAGCTCGACGCTCCCTCCCTTCGAGCCAACGTTCCCCCTCGACCCCGCGCGGGCCGCCGGCCACGACGGTGGCGGCAGACGGCGAGCGGCCGGCAGGCGGCAGACAGCAGGCCCTGCGTTTCGGCGAGGAGGTCTGGCTTCGTTCCATCCTGGCGTTGGGTTGCGGCCTCCTCTGGGGCCCGTCATTGGGCCCCCCCTTGGCCATCGTTCATGGATCCGGGGTGCAAAGGCGAAAGAGCTTGGGGCCTCTGGGGCCGCGGATTGAAAAAATCGCATCGTCGGATGTCGTGTGCGGGCGGCGACAGGCGACGTCGAGGGGGCAGGGCGACCGACGACAACGACAACGACATCACATGACGGTGCCTTCGGAGGTAGAGTGAAGCCCGAAACCCACGGTGTGCCTAAACAGGCAAACCCTGCCCCCATTGCAGCTGATTATGACGCCTCGTTGGCTGCGGCACGGCTTGCGCGCTGTCACCGACGGGGCAAAGGCAGACTCGCTTGAGCACCACACTTGAAGGGTATGTCTCCTGCTGCTCCCGGCGGACGCGGGCGCGTGACATGCTCAAGCGCCCGCTTTGCGCCTTTGGGCCCGACGCTGTTTGGCGCAAGCCTGGCCAGGCAGCGTGCCCGTTTTAGAGCCGTGTTCACACCGTGTTCTTCCACGTGCACGAGCATCGCTTAATGTGCATCCGTTTTCATAGTGTCTCCTCCTTGCTCATCTTCTTCAGCCTCCATTTTTCCTCTTTATTGCATCATGCTGTCAAGATTCTCTCTCAAGTCAAGCTGGTTCGAAGTTGCTGTAGCCGCTTCTGGAGGTTGCGCGCTTCACGCACCCTTCAGCAGGGACAGCCCCGCACATGCGACGATGTGATCTGCGCGGTCCCCGAGGCCCCGACCTTGGGCCAGTGCTTCGCCCCAGCCCAGAAGTGGGCCGCAGAGGCTGGAGCCTGTGCAGAGACACCTGGCATGAAGAAACAGATCGCCCAATATCTGGGCACTGGCCAGGAGGACCGCCTAATGAGGGACACTTCCACGGAACCCACGTCCACTGTCCACTGTGCGCCCGTCCCCGGCTGTGCCCGGCGCCCTTGCCCGGTCAACTCGGTGCGTTGGGCTGGCTACTTCCAGCGCCCTCCCTGGTCGCGGTCAACCGCTGTCTAGCGCGGTGCCCCGCGGCGAATTTATCTCGGGAGGGCGCGCGGGGCAGTGAGGCCCCCCAGCGCGCCGCCTGACGCCGCTCTTAAGGGGCTGCGCAGGGCTGCGCTGGGGTCCCAGGACAGCAGACCGCTCCCTCCGCAGGCTTGGGGGTACCTCTGCAGATCGGCCGTGGACCGGGATCCTCTCCCCTCCCTCCCTCCTCCCTCCTCCTTCTCTTCCTCCCTCCTCCCCCTCTCTTTCTCCCTCTCTTCCTCCCTCCCTCCTCCATCCTCCCTCTCTTCCTCCCTCCCTCTCTTCCTCCCTCCCTCTCTTCTTCCTCCTCTCTTCCTCCCTCATCCATCCAGCCTCCCTCTCTTCCTCCCTCCTCCCCCTCCTGCCATCCCCCCCCCCTTTCCCTGAGAGCTCTCTGAGCCTTCTTCGGATGCCGCGGCTTGCTTCTCGGAAGGCCAGAGGGCCTCCGAGAAGCCCCGTTGTCTTTGAGAAGCTCCGCCTTGTCTCACTGCCCCACTCGGCGCGCCGTCGTCGCACCCTTCTTCCCTCCCTCCCACAAGCTCCTCCACCTTTCACTACCCGGGCTTGCTCAGGGCGCCGTCAGACCTGGCGCGGCTCGTGATATCCACCCCTCTCCGTTGTGGACTTTCGGCGCGTTCGCAACAGTTCAGCTTCATGTTGCTGAAAGTTCTTGCGCAGCTCGTCGGTGTTGAAGGTTTTTGCCGAACCGCCGTGGAGCCAGATCCCCCCTTCCCCCTTTCGGCGGCGCGTCGAGGGGGAAGTGATAGGGGACAGGACTTCTCAGAAAGCGGCTGGGTCTCGGAGAGGGCTCAGCACGCCTCTCAGCATGCCGGATGCTTCTGAGAAGCCCAGGAACCTTTCAAAAGGCTCGGGGAAGGTTCAAAAGGCCTTCCAAAGAGCCTTTCAGAGAGCCTTCTCAGCAGGCCCGCCCCCTTGACCCTCCCCCCGCGCCGCCCATCCAGTGCACCAGTGGTGCGTTCTGCCTAGGATTTCGAGGCGAACTTGGCCGTGGCGACGAGGTCGAGGCCGCGGCATCGGTACACATCCTCATTCTCTGAGGGGCAGAGGGGGCCAGAGCCTCGTCCCCTCCCTGTCCTCTACACCCGCCCCTCTTCCCCGGTCTCCTGTCCTCTATCCCCCCCTCTTCCTGGAGGAGTCCGCGAGAAGCTGGGCCCCGCACCTCTTGACGGCCCCAGGGCCCGGCGAGGGCCCCCGGAAGCCGAGAAGGACCGAAGTTGCCGTCGTGAATCTTGTCGCAGTGCGAGGATGTCAGGTCGAGCTCGGTATTCTCGTCCTCCTTCCTCCTCCCCCTCCTCGCTGTCCTCCTCTTCCCTCGTCGTCGCCCTCGCCCTCCTCTCCGCCGTCGTCCTCGTCGGTCTCCCCCTCGTCCTCCTCGCCTTGAGAGCGGCGACCCCGTCCTCCTCCTCCTCCTCGCCGTCCTCTTCGCCGTCTCCCTCGTCGTCCCCGTCGTCGTCGCCCTCGTCCTCCTCGCCGTCCTCCTCGCCCTCCTCCCTGGAGGAGCCCGCGAGAAGCTGGGCCTCGCTGCGGCTGAAGGCGGCCTCGGAGCCGCGGCTGTTCCGGCTGGCCCTGGGCATGGCGGCCGGCGGCCTGGCTATCGCGCTGAGCGCCGCGTTCCTCCCGGCGGCTCGGAGTTGGGCCCAGCTCTTCCTCGCTCCTACTTACCTCCCTCCGTCCTCCTCCTCCTCCTCCTCCTCCTCCTCCTCCTCCTCCTCCTCCTCCCTCTATCATCAAAGATCATCATCATCATCATCATCATCATCATCATCATCATCGTCATCGTCATCATCATCATCATCATCATCATCATCATCATCATCATCATCATTATAAGCACAGGCATCATCATCTTGATGATGATAATATCAGTCAGCATAATCATAACCATCATCATCCTCTGTTTTCCTCCTCCTCCTCCCTCCACCCTCCATCATCATCATCATCATCATCATCATCATCGTCATCATCACCATCACCATCATCACCATCATCATCATAATCATAAGCATCATCACCATGATGATAATATCAGTCAGCATAATCATAATCGTCAACATCACCACCACCTTCACCATCTTCATCATGATCATCATAACCATCATCATCTTGTAATACCATAATCATAAGCATCTTCTTCATCATTACCACCGTCACCACCATCATCATCGTCATCGTCATCTCTTATTGAATCGCTTCGCTCATTCCGCCGGCCCGTGATATGGCATCGCTGGTTTTTGTCTGTGTGTTCGTTGCCCATGTTGCGCTCTTGGGGGCGGGTGTCGTTCGGACGCGTTGCGTGGGGAGTTTTGATGGTGAAGCAGTTCCCTGGGGGTCGTCTCTCGATGGGGCGAAATAGAGTCGTCGTCAAGATGCTTCTTTGGGGGGCCTCTTGGGGTCTGTTGAGAGGCCGTTCGGGGGCGCCTGGGAGACATGTTTGAAGCCTTCTGGGGCTTCTTTTGGGCCTCCTGGGAGTCTCCTGGGGCCTCTTGGCGACATCTTGGGGCCTCTTGGAGGCCTCTTGGGGCCTCTTTGGGACCTCCTGGGCGCCTTCTGGGACGGAGGGCTCCATTTTTGAGTTCTCGGTATCCCTCCTGAGTCCCTCTTGGGCCCGTCTTGGGGCCTCTTGGTCCGTCTTGGGCGGCACTTGGGCCGTCTTGAGGGCTCTCTTGGGTCGTTTCGGCGCCGTCTTGGGAGCTTCGTGGGCCGTCTTGGAGCGGTCTTGGGGGCCTCTTGGGCCGTCTTGGAGCGTCCGGAAGCCGAAAAAGCCAGAACACAAAAAACATCGAAAAAACCAATGAAAATCAACGATTTTGGCCTCTTGGGGCTCTCTTCGGAGGCCTCTTGGAAGGCTCTTGGGGCGTCTTGGAGGCCTCTTGGGCTGTCTTGGGGGCCTTTTGGGCCGTCTTGGGGTCATCTTCGGCGTCTTCGAGCGCTCTTTGGGCGTCTCGGGGGCCTCTTGGGCAGTCTTGGGGGCCTCTTGGGGCACTCTGAGCGCGCTCTGGGGAGCCTGAGAGGCCGCACCCAGAAGGAAAACCATCTCTGAGTAGACTTGGTCGGGCGGCGGTCGGGCGGCGACCGGGCGGCGACCGGGCGTTGGTCGGGGTACTTTTCGCCGGGGGACCCCCAGGGGCCGCCCCGCGCGCGCGAACTAGAAATACTGTTAATATTGTTAACCAGTTACCGGTGATCTTAGCACGCCCTGGCCCGTTGGGCCGGCGAACTGTCATCATCATCGTCATCATCAACACAGTCGTCGTCATGAGCATCACCGTCATCATCATTATCATCATCTATATCATCACAATCACCACCATCATCATCAGCATCATGATCATCACCACCACCATCATCACCATCATCATCATGATCATCATCGGCATCATCGTCATCATCATCATCATCATCATCATCATCACCATCGTCATCATCATCATCATCATCATCATCATCATCATCATCATCATCATCATCATCATCATCATCATCATCATCATCATCATCATCAAAGAGAGCGTGATCCACTGCCGCTTTGCATCCCCTCCCTCTCCCCCTGGAACCGGGGCCCCCCCCCCGAAAATCCCCCTCTCCCCCCTCTTTTCGAACCCCTCACCCCCCCTCCCTCGGCAAAACTTCCCTCCAACCCCTCCCATCCTCCCGAAAACCGGGGCGGTTCACTACGGGTTCGAACCCCTCCTGCCCCCCTCACTTCTTCGCCGCCGGCAAACGACTCCCCGGTCCCCACCACCGTCCCCAACACCGCCCTCACCACTGTCCCCACCACCGCCGTCCTCACCACTGTCCCATTGTCCCCACTGTCCCCACCAGTGTCCCAATGTCCCCACTGCCCCCACCACTGTCCCACTGTCTCCACTGTCCCCACTGCTGTCCCATTTTCCCCACCACTGTCCCCACCGCTGTCCCACTGTGCCCGCTTTCCCCACCGCTGTCCCGACTGTACCACTGTCCCATTGTCCCACGGTCCCACTGTCTTTCCCTCGCCCCTTTCTGATGGCGTCATATCGGGGCCCCGTTGAACAGAAACATCCCTCCGCCCTCCTCCTTCCTCCCTCCTCCGTCCTCCTTCGCCCTCATTCCGCCTCCTCCTCCCTCCTCCCTCCTTCTTCGTCCTTATCCCCTCCCCTCCTCTTTCTCCTCCTCCTCCTCCTCCTCCTCCTCCTCCTCCTCCTCCTCCTCCTCTCCACTTCCTCCTTGTGTCATGTGTATCACTGTTCTCTCGAGCTCGATGGATGCACAGATCACACCCCTGCTCCTCCTGCTCTCGCTCCTGCTCCTCGGGTCCGCGCTGAAGCAAACGCGTCCTCACGGGAACAGGTCCTAAGATTTTTCGCCGCTTTGGGGCTCTGGGGCCCTTCTTGGGCGTTTCGTAAAGGGGGGCGAGAAATGGGGGGGATCGACGACTGCAGGACAGGAACCCGAAATGAGCCCTGAAGGAGATCACTAGAGCCTGGAAGGTGCACGAAGGGTGCACCTTTCTTCTCCCTCTCGTTCATTGTCCCCCATTGCACCACGCTCGAATGCCGCTTGACACGGGCTCGCCCAGTCGGCGGCGTCTCACCTGATGATCCCCATCCCCGTTGGCATGGGCCATGGTGTTTGAGCCCCCCCAGCCCACCCACCCCAAGTGGGGACAGGTCACGCGAGATTCGCAGGAAACAGCATGTATCTCCACCTGGAGGGGTAAATCGGCCAAAGTGGCCAAGGCCAATTGTCCTGGCCAGCCACGGTGGTGGTGTACAAGGTGTCTTCTCCGCGTTGCCCCCCTCATTGAGCCGCCGGTTCTCCCATCAAATCTCAGGGCCGTTGTCGCTGTGGTCACCTCTGGAGTCCTCGTTGCATACTCGTTCCGCGCCCTGCCGCGGACCCTGGCAAAGAGCAACTTCTACATGTTTCTGATCTCTGTCGCGTACCTGGACCTCTCTGGCCCGCTGGCTTATCCAATCGCGCCGCGGCGCGAATTCCGCCACGGGCGCTCGGGCGGGCGCATGGCGGGGGAGGGGCCCGAACGGGGCAGATGGAAGAGGGAGGGAGAAACAAGAGGGAGGGAGGAGGGCAGAGGGAGGAGGGAGGGGGGACAAGGAAGGAGGGAGGAGGGAAGAGGGAGGAGCCACAGAGCCTTCTACCCGACACTGTGATCCGGTTCGGGGAGCAGCAGGCCCCCGAACCTGGTACAAGACATGGACGCGGGATGGGCTCGCTGCCGGGGGCCTACTTGCTGTCAGTGGCGCAGGAAGCGAAGCTAAGAGCAAAAATCACGGGCGCGGCACGCCAACCGCGCGCAAGCGCAGTGGCGGATTTCTACACCGGAACGGCCTCCTGCATCGAAGACGCGCCTCACTTCAGCTACAGCTACTACCTCGCGGTCTCCAACTTGGTGGGCTGCGCTGGAGCTGCCCTCGGAGCAGTGCTCTTCCGGTACATGCAGCACTGGTCCTTCCGGCGTGCTTTCGTGCTCACGTCTGCCGTGCAGGCCGTGGCCTCTGGCTTTGACCTGCTCATCATCCAGCGCTGGAACATCGCCATAGGTCGGTTTGGGCCGAAGGAAAATCAGAATTGGTGCTTCGCCCCCTCACGGGCAGGGAGGAGGGGAGAGAGGGCAGGTTGGAGACGAGGAGAGGGTGCATTGTGCCTTCTGGCCAAACCTCGTCGTCGTCGTCGTCGTCGTCGTCGTCGCCGTCATTTTCGTTTTCTCGTCGTCATTGTCGTCGCCGCCACCGCCGCCGTCGACTTCGTCGTCATCGTCGTCGCCGCCGCCGTCGCCGTCGTCCTCGTCGTCGTCGCCGTCGCCGTTGCAGTCGCCTTCGCGGTCGCCGTCGCCCACGCCGTCGCCAATGTCGTCGTCGTCGCCATCGCCCACGCCGTCGCCGTCGCCGCCGCCGCCGCCGCCGTCGTCGTCGTCGTCGTCGTCGTCGTCGTCGTCGTCGTCGTCGTCGTCGTCGTCGTCGTCGTCGTCGTCGCCGCCGGCCGTCGCCGCCGTCGTCAGCGTCGTCGGAGTCGTCGCCGTCATCGTCGTCTTCGGCTTCTCGTCGTCGTCGTCGTCGCCGTCGTCGTCGTCACCGTCGCCGTCGTTGTTGCCGCCGCCGCCGCCGTTGCCGCCGCCGTCGTCGTCGTCGCCGCCGTCGCTGTCGCTGTCGGCGTCGCCGTCGCCGCCGCCGCCGTCGTCGCCCTCGCCGACTGTTGCCAGCGGCGGCGTCGTCGTCGTCGTCGTCGTCGTCGTCGTCGTCGCTGTCGCCGTCGCCGTCGTCGTCGTCGTCGTTTGCGCCGTTATCGCCGCCGTCGCCGTCGTTTTCGTTTCTCGTCAACGCCATTGCCGTCGTCGTCGTCGTCGTCGTCGTCGTCGTCGTCGTCATCGCTGTTGTTGTCGTCGCCGTCGTCGTCGTTGTCGTCGTCGTTTTCGTCGTCGTCGTCGCCGTCGCCGTCGCAGTCGCCGTCGATGCCGCCGCCGCCGTCTCCGGCGCCGTCGCCGTCTCCGTCGCCGTCGCCGTCGCTGTCGCCGTCGCCGTCGCAGTCGCAGTCGCTGTCGGTCGCCGTCGCAGTCGCCGTCCCCCATGCATCCGCCGATGCCGTCGCCGTCGCCCATTCCGTCGTCACCGTCGTCGTCGTCGTCGTCGCCGTCGTCGCCGTGGTCGTCGTCGTCGCCGTCGACGTCGACGTCATCATCGTCGTTGTCGTCGTCGTCGTCGCCGTTGTCGTCGTCGTCGTCGTCGTCGTCTTCGGCTTTCGTCGTCGTCGTCGTCGTCGCCGTCGCCGTCGTTTTTGACTTTCGTTGTCGTCGTTGCGGCCGTCGTTGTCGTCGTCGTCGTCTTCGTCATCGTCGTCGTCTTCGTCTTTGATTTTCGTCGTCGTCGTCGTTGCCGTCGCCGTCGCCGCCGTCGTTGCCGTCGCCGTCGTTGCCGTCGCCGACGTCGTCGTCGTCGTCGTCGTCGTCGTCGTCGTCATTGTCGTCGTCGTCGTTGTGGTCGTCGTCATCGTCGTCGTCGTCATCGCCGTCGTCGTCGTTGTCGTCGTCGTTGCCGTCTTTGAATTTCGTCGTCGTTGTTGTCGTCGTCGTCGTGGTCGTCGTCGCCGTCGCCGTCGCCGTCACAGCCGTCGGCGTCGTCGTCGCCGCCGTCGTCGCCGTCGTCGTCGTCGTCGTCGTCGTCGTCGTCGTCTCCGTCGTTTTCGACTTTCGACGTCGTTGCCGTCGCCGTCGCCGTCGCTGTCGCCGTTGCCACAGCCGTCGTCGTCGTCGTCGTCGGCGTCGTTGTCGTCGCCGTCGTCGTCGGTGACTTTCGTCGTCATCGTCGCCGTCGCGGTCGTCGTCGCCGTCGTGGTCGCCACCGCCGTCGTCGACGTCGCCGTCGTCGCCGCCGTCGTCGTCGTCACCATCGTCGTCGTCGTCGCGGTCGTCATCGTCGTCGTCGTCGTCTTCGTCGTTGTCGTCGTCGTCTTCGACGTCCGTCGTCTTCGTGGTCGCCGTCGTCGCGGCCGTCGTCGTCGTCGTCATCGTCGCGGTCGTCGTCGCCGTCGCCGTAGCCGTCGCCATGGCTGTCGTCGTCGTCTTCGTCGTGGCTGTCGACGTCGACGACGCCGTCGTCGTCGTCGTCGCCGTCCTCGTCGTTGTCGCGGTCGTCGTGGCCGTTGCCGTCGCCGTCGTCGTCATCGTCGTCGCCGCCTTCGTCGGCGTCGTCATCGTCGTCGTCATCGTCGTGCTCGTCGTCGTCGTCGTTGTCGTCGCCGTCGTCGTCTTTGACTTTCGTCGTCGTCGTGGTCGTCGTCGTCGTTGTCGTCGCCGTCGTCGCGGTCGTCGTCGCCGTCGCCGTCGTCGTCGCGGCCGTCGTCGTCGTCTCCGCCGTCCTCGCCGTCGTCGTCGTCGTCGTCGTCGTCGTCGTCGCCGTTGCCGCAGCCGTCGTCGTCGCAGCCGTCGTCGTGGTCGTCGCCGTCGTATGTGACTTTCGTTGTCGTCGTCGTGGTCGTCGTTGCCGTTGCCGTCGCCGTCGCCGTCGCCGTCGCCGTCGCCGTTGCCGCAGCCGTCGTCGTCGCGGCCGTCGTCGTCGTCTCCGCCGTCCTCGCCGTCGTCGTCGTCGTCGTCGTCGTCGTCGTCGTCGTCGCCGTCGTATTTGACTTTCGTCGTCGTCGTCGTGGTCGTCGTTGCCGTTGCCGTCGCCGTCGCCGTCGCCGTCGCCGTCGCCGTTGCCGCAGCCGTCGTCGTCGTCGTCGTCGTCGTCGTCGTCGTCGTCGTCGTCGTCGTCGTCATCAGCGCCGTCGTCGTCGATGACTTTCGTCGCCGTCGCCGGTGCCGTCGTGGTCGCCGTCGCCGTCGTGGTCGTCGCCGCCGTCGTCGTCGCCGTCGCCGCCATCGCCGCCGTCGTCGTCGTCGTTGTCGTCGTCGTCGCGGTCGTCATCGTCGTCGTCATCGTTTTGACTTTCGTCGTCATCGTCGTCGTCGTGGTCGTTGTCGTCACCGTCGCCGCCGCCGCCGCCGTCGTCGCCGCCATCGTTGTCGTTACCGTCACCGTCGTCGTCGTCGTCGCCGTCGTCGTCTTCGACTTTCGTCGTCTTCGTTTTCGCCCTCGTCGCGGCCGTCGTCGTCGTCGTCGTCGTCGTCGTCGCAGTCGTCGTCGCCGGCGCCGTTGCCGACGCCGCCGCCGTCGTCGTCGTCGTCGTTGTCGCCGTCGACGACGCCGTCGTCGTCGTCGTCGTCGTCGCCGCCGTTCTCGTCGTTGTCGCGGTCGTCGTCTCCGGCGCCGTCGCCGTCGCCGTCCTCGTCGTTCAAGCAGTAGTGAAGCGTTCTGGCTCGCCTATAGGCCCACCAAGGAATGTTCTACGAACAGTTTGTGGTCTGCAAGAGATGTTCTGAGAACATTTCTGGCTGAGTCTGTCTTGTTTTAACGCATCGGGTTTATGTTCTAAGAACATTTCTTGTTCTTCGAAGATTTTTGGGTTCTCAGAAAAGGCTTATAGGAATGCCGGAACGTTCGGTCCCTGCTCAAGTCGTGGCCGCCGTCGTCTCCGCCGTCGTCGTCGTGGTCGCCGTCATCGTCGTCGTCGTCGTCGTCGCGGTCGTCGCCGCCGTCGTCGTCGCCGCCGTCGTCGTGGCGGCCGTCGTCGTCGTCGTCGTTGTCGTCGTCGTCGTCGTCGTCGTCGTCGTCGTCGTTGTCGTCATCGTCGTGGTCGTCTTCGGCTTTCGTCATGGTCGCCGTCGTCGTCGTTGTCGTCGTCGTCGCTGTCGTCGTCGCCGTCGCCGCCATCGCCGTCGCCGTCGTCGTCGTTTTCGTCTTCGTCGTCGTCGTCGTCGTTATCGTCGCCGTCTTCGTCGCCGTCGTCGTCTTTGGCTTCCGTCGTCGCCGTCGTCGCCATCGTCGCCATCGTCGCCGTCGTCGTCGTCGTCGTCGTCGCCTTCGTTGTCGTCGTTGCCGTCGTCGACGTCGTTGTCGCCGCCGTCGTCCTCGACTTTCGTCGTCGTCGTCGCCGTTGTCGCCGCCGTCGCCGTCGCCGCCATTGTCGTCGTCACCGTCGTCGTCGACGTTTGCCGTCGTCGTCGTCTTCGGCTTTCGTCGTCGTGGTGGTCGTCGCGGTCGTCGTCGTCGTCGCCGTCGCCGTCGTCGTTGCCGTCGTCGTCGGCGCCGCCGTCGTGGTCTCCGTCGTCGTCGTCGTCGTTGCCGTCGCCGTCGTCGTCTTCGACTTTCGTCGTCGTTGTCGCTGCCGCCGTCGCCGTCGTCGTTTGCGTCGTCGTCGTCGCCATCGCCGTCGTCGTCGTCGCCGCCGCCGTCGTCGCCGTCGTCGTTTGGGTTGTCGTCGTCGTCGTCGCCGTCCTCGTCGCCGTCGCCCTCTTCGTCGCCGTTGTCGTCGTCGCCGTCGTCGTCGCCGTCGTCGTCGTCGTCGTCTCCGGCTTGCGTAGTCGTCGTTGTCGCCGTCGCCGTCGTTGTCGCCGTCGCCGTCGCCGCCGCCGTCGTCGTCGTCACCGCCGTCAACGTCGTCGTCGTCATCTCGGACGTTTGTCGTCGTCATCGTCGTCCTCGTTGTCGCCGTCGTAGTTGTTGTGGTCGTCGTTGCCGCCGTCGTCGTCGCCGCGGCCGTCGTCGTCTTCGCTGTCTTCGTCTACGTCGTTGTCGTCGTCGCCGTCGTCGTCTTCGACTTTCGTCGTCGTCGCCGCCGTCGTCGTCGTCGTCGTCGCGGTCGTCGTCGTCGTCGTTATCGCTGTCGCCGTCGTCGTCGTCGTCGCCGCCGTCGTCGTCGTCGTTTGCGCCGTCGTCGTCGTCGCCGTTGCCGCCGCCGTCGCCGTCGCCTCCTTCGTCGTCGCCGTCGTCGTCGTCGTTGTCGTCGCCGTCGTCGTCGTCGTTGTCGTCGTTGCCGTCGTTGTCGTCGTCGTTGTGGTTGTCGTCGTCTTCGACTTTCGTCGTCGTCCGTCGTCGCCTTCGCCGTCGCCATAGCCACCGGTGTCGTCGTCCCCGTCGTCGTCGTCGTCGTCGTCATCGTCGTCGTCGTCGTCGTTTTCGTCGTGGTCGTCTTCGACGTTCGTCGTCGTCGCCGTCGTCGTCGTCGTCGTTTTCGCGGACGCCGTCGCGCCGTCGCCGTCGCCGTCGTCGTCGCCGTCGTTGTCTCCGTGTCCGTCGTCGGCGTCGTCGCCGTCTTCGCCGTCGTGGTCTTCGACTTTCCTCGACGTTGTCGCGGTCGCCGTCGCCGTCGCCGTCGTCGTCGCCGTCTTCGTCTCCGTCGTCGTCGTCGCATCGTCGCGGCCGTCGTCGTTGTCGTCGTCGTCGCCGTCGTCGTCGTCGTCGTCGTCGTCGCCGTCGTCGTCGTTGCCGTCGTCGTCGTCGTCGTCGTCGTGGTGGTCGTCATCGTCTTCGACTTTCGTCGCCGTCGTCGTTGTCGTCGTCGTTGTGGTTGTCGTCGTCTTCGACTTTCGTCGTCGTCGTTGTCGCCGCCGCCGTCGTCGGTCGTCGTTTGCGTCGTCGTCGTCATCGTCGTCGCCGCAGTCGCCATCGCCGCCGTCATCGTCGCCGTCGCCGCCGTCGTCGTTGTCGTCGTCGTCGTCGTTGTCGTTGTTGTCGTCGTCGTCGTCGCGGTCGCGGTCGCGGTCTTCGTCGTCGTCGTTGAGTATACATTTCTAGATAGTAATTATTGTTGATTTGTGGAGACTGTTCGGCGCGCTATCGCCTGACGCTGGCTGCAATTCTTCGGAAAACGGGGCTCGCGCTCGAGCGCGGGCTTGAGTGTAAATGTTTGCCCTCGGAGGCTTGGCTACAACGACAACGGCTCCCGTTCGATAGTTCCTCATATCTACTTCGGGACACTCTGACCAGAGAGGCCCCCGAACTCAGGAACGGCGCTCTATCTCGAGACTTCCTTGCAAGTCAGTCAAGTTGGCGGAGGCCCAGCCACGACGACAAGGGCTCCTGTTCGATATTGCCTCACGATTTACTCCCGGACCCCTGGCCAGGAAGGCCCCCGAACTCAAGAACGGCGCTCTCGCTCGATACTTTTGTGATTCTGTCAAATTGGTGGAGGCCCAACTACGACGACAAGGGATCTCGTTCGATACTTCCTGAAGATGTATTCTCAAAGGCCCTGGCCAGAGAGTCCCACGAACTCAAGAGTGGCGCTGTCGCTCGAGATTTTCTTGTAATTCAGGCAAGTTGGTGGAGGACTAGACACGGCAACAAGGGTTTCCGCTATATTTCCATATCTATTCCGAGAGCCCTTGGCCAGAGAGGCCCCCGAATTCAGCAGCGGCGCTCTCGTTCGAGTGTTCCTCGCACTTCAGTTCGTGACCAGCAAGGAAGAGATTCCCCCCGAAAGGGGGTGCGATCCAAGACGAAGTGTATGGGTATCGAGGGTTGGGGTATACAGAATGCAAGACACGCGTGCAAGTACGAGCGAACAGTCTTAAACAAATTTTCGTCGTTGTCGTCGTCGTCGCCGTCGTCGTCTTCGTTTTCGTTATCGTCGTCGTCGCGGCCGTCGTCGTCGCCGTCGCCGTCGCACTCGCAGTCGTTGTCGTCGCCGCCGTCGTCGTTGCCGTTGCCGTCGTCGTCGTCGCCGTCGCCGTCGTCGTCGCCGTCGTCGTCGTGGCGGTCGTCGTCGCCGTCGTCGTCGTCGTCGCCGTCGCCGCCCGCGTCGTCGCCGCCGCCGTCGTCGTTTGCGTCGTCGCGTCGTCGCCGTCGTCGTCGTCGTCGCCGTCGTCGTTGTCGTCGTCGTCGCCGTCGTCGTCAATGTCGTCGTCGTCGTCATCATCTTCGACTTTCCTCGTCGTCGTCGTCACCGCTGTCGCCGCCGCCGCCGCCGCCGCCGTCGTCGTCGTCGTCGTCGTCGTTGTTGTCACCGTCGTCGTCGTCGCGGTCGTTGTCGTCGTCGTCGTCGTCGCGGCCGTCGTCGTCGTCGTCGCGGTCGTTGTCGCCGTCACCGTCGTCGTCGCCGCCGTTAACGTCGCCGTCGCCGCCACCGTCGCCGTCGTCGCCGTTGTCGTCGCCGTCGCTGCAGCCGTTGATGTCGTCGCCGTCGCCGCCGCCGTCGTCGTCGTCGTCGTCGTCGTCGTCGCGGTCATCGTCGCGGTCGTCGTCGCCGTCGCCGTCGCCGTCGCCGTCGTCGTGGACGCCGTCGCCGTTTTTTTCGTCGTCGTTGTCGTCGCCGTCGCCGCCGCCATCGCCGTCGCCGCCGTCGCCGCCGCCGCCATCGTCGCCGTCGTCGTCGTCGTTGTCGCCGTCGTCATCGTCTTCGGCTTTCGTCGTCGTCGTCGTGACCGTCGCCGTCCTTGTCGCCGTCGCCGTCGTTGCCGTCGTCGTCGTCGTCGCTGTCGTCGTCGTCGTCGTCGTCGTTATCGTCTTCGGCTTTCGTCGTCGTCGTTGTCGTTGTCGCGGTCGTCGTCGCCGTCGCTGTCGCCGTCGCTGTCGGTTTGGTCGCCGCTGTCGTCGTCGCAGTCGTCGTTGTCGTCGTCGTCGCCGTCGCCGTCGCCGTCGCCGCCGCCGTCGCCGTCGTCGCCGCCGTCGATGTCGTCGCCGTTGCCGCCGCCGTCGTCGTCGTCGTCGTCGTCGTCGCGGTCATCGTCGCGGTCGTCGTCGCCGTCGCCGTCGCCGTCGCCGCCGTCGTCGCCGCCGTCGCCGTTTTTTTCGTCGTCGTTGTCGTCGCCGTCGCCGTCGCCGTCGCCGCCGTCGCCGCCGCCGCCGTCGTCGCCGTCGTCGTCGTCGTTGTCGCCGTCGTCATCGTCTTCGGCTTTCGTCGTCGTCGTCGTCGTGGCCGTCGCCGTCGTTGCCGCCGTCGCCGTCGTCGCCGTCGTCGTCGTCGTCGCCGTCGTCGTCGTCGTTATCGTCTTCGGCTTTCGTCGTCGTCGTCGTCGTTGTCGTTGTCGCGGTCGTCGTCGCCGTCGCCGTCGCCGTTGCTGTCGGTTTCGTCGCCGCTGTCGTCGTCGCAGTCGTCGTTGTCGTCGTCGTCGCCGTCGCCGTCGCCGTCGCCGCCGCCGTCGCCGTCGTCGCCGCCGCAGCCGGTTTCGGGGCTCGTGGCAGGCCTCTCCGACGAGGCGGCGTACCTGTTCGGTGACGCGGCTTGCCAGAGCGTCGCGGTGCAGATGGCCCTGATGCCTGGCGCCGTGCTCACGTCGCGCCTCTGCCCGCGGGGAGCGGAGGCGACCGTGTACGCCATCGCCGGGGGGCGGGAAGCCCGAGCCTGCTGCTGCTGTTTCTCCCTCTTCCTTCCTCCATGTCCTTCCTCCTCCTCCACTGGTAGAGCTGGGGTTGCAGGGGGTGGCGGGCGCTGAGTGGGCTCCTCGAAAAAGTCAGGCCTACATATACTAAAAAATCGATGCTGTCAGAATTATTGTCAGCGTGCATGTGAACCTCCAAATAATACCCGCTTAAAAAAAAAGGCAACTCGGCATATCAAGGCTGTGCTACTGCGCATCACAATATATATATATATATATAGATATATCAAAACGTTGAAAACATTTGCTGCAATTTGTTGGGCAATGGAAATCGCATCTGCGAAGCTCTATATTGGCGCGCTTCTTACACCGGGCCAGCCGTGATCGATGCGCAGTTGACGCGTGTCGACCTTATAATGGAGATTGCACGGTTCGCAAGATGTAGTTTTCATGCTATGCCCCACCCGACAGGTAGGAGTCGTTAGATTGTAAGGACAAGCCTCCCGACCCGCCCGCCCTGCAAACCGCGGCCGCCAGATTCCCACGTCCACCGAGAGTCCCCGAGACCCCCGCCCCTTCCCATCGGACCCGCCCACTCTGCATGCCGCGGCCGCTGGAACTCCAGGTCCACCGACAATCCCCAAGACCCCCGCCTCTGTGCGCATGACAGGGCATAACTAATAGCATAGAGCAAACCACAACATAAAATAGCATTCCATAACATATCATAATACTAATAGCGCGTACGATAGCATAACATAGTTCAGTGTAGCACAGCGTCATATTTCATTGCATAACACAGCAAAACAAATCATGATATGACAGACCAGGTCATGCATACCATGTCATAACAACATTCAGCGTATCATACCATATCAGAGCATATCATACCGTAACACGTCATACCCTGACGTGGCATACCATGTCATCACATATTACAGAGCCATCACACGCAAAAACAAAGCATAGCTACGCACACCATGGAAGAGCGCGACATAGTTGGTGGTATTATATGACGGCATGCCATAGCATATCATAGCAGAACACAGCATGGCCGAAGAGAGTAGAACATACGCCAACTTCAGAATTCCTCACGCTTCGCGTATCAGCCCGTCGGCCTTCCGTCGTCACCCTGGACCCCTTTTTAACAAGCAGCACGGCCTTCCGCCGTCATCATGGATCCAGTGGCTTTGTGGGACGCGTCTTGGGTACTAGGCGTTCTCGTCCCTCAAGCTCTGACGACTCGGTTGGGAACGCTGAGACTTAGATGTGCACACTCCTTGGTGTCTGCCGTATAACGTGCACTTCGAGGCCCTTCCATTCGTCGGATCTGGGGCTGGCGCAGCTCAGTTGTGGAAGGCACTCTCGTCATCATTCCAATCTGGTTGCGCTTTCTCGCGTCGCGGCTCGGTCGCCGTCAGCTTTCCCGCTTGACTTTCGGTTTCAGCCAGCCTGTTGTACCCGTCAGGCTCCCTGGATCGGTGTCCTCGGGTTCTCTCAATGCTGGACGGCTTTCCGTCGTGACCCTGGATCAGTGGTTCTGAGGGACTTGATGGGCACTCGTTTCGCGTCCGCTCCCAACTTGTCCTGGACAGCACTGTGACCATGTGATGTGCACACGCCGCGTTCGACTGTATGGCGTGCATCACGCGCCCTCTACCCGCTGGGTCTGGGCTGATGCATCGTGGTGTGGAGTTTTCTCGGCAACTCGTTCACACTTTGATGCCGCTGGCGTCGCGGCTCGTTGTCGCCGTCGGTGTCCCGCTGGACCTTCTTCCACCGCCTGTACTTCCTGTTCGGCTTGGGTCGACGTCCTCGGGAACCTTCCTTCGTTCGCACCTGGACGTCGGGAACGTCCGCGCCATTTTGGCTGCGTTTGGTCTCTACGGTGCTACCTCAGGCCCGTCGGACCGCTGCATGCCCGTTCAGGGGCTGCCTCTGGCTCCTGGATTGCTTCGGCCTTGCCGCCCTGGACGCTGTCGTGAGCCGCCCGATCCGCGGCCCCGCGCGCGTTCGTGAATTTAGTCGCGTCCGCGGCCCGTTCGCGACCTCCCGCCGCTGGCGCTTCCGCCTGCGGCTGTAAAAACAAAGTATCAGCCCATGTATTCGTCGTTGCGTGCCCCGTTTTGACTGGACCCGCCGCTGGCGCGCTCGCCTGCGGCCGCTGACAAAAAGTATCAGCCCATTTGCAAAGCCTGCCCATGAGAGTTGACAGGAAGAGGGATGAAGACACACATGTAGGGAAACGCAGCGGGCAGCAGGGCGAGCCGAGAAATCCTTGAGAGCAAGGGGGTGGCCTTGGAGGGCCTCTTCGGGCCACCCCTGGGGCCCGCGAAGGGCGGGGGAAACACGAGGAGAAGGGGGAGGAGGAGGAAGAGGGAAGCACGAGGAGAAGGGCGAGGGAAGCACGAGGAGGAGGGCGAGGGAAACACGAGGAGGAGGGCGAGGGAAGCACGAGGAGAAGGGGGAGGAGAAGGGCGAGGGAAGCAAGAGGAGGAAGACAACGACGACGACGACCACGATGACGAGGAAGATGAGGGAAAGGAAACAGAAGACGATGTGGGCAAGGACGAGGACGAGGACTAGGAGGACAACGAAGACGAGGACGGAGCCCTCAAAATCGCTTCTTGGAGCCCTCTTGGGATTGTTTGGGGGATCCTGGGCTCCTCTTGGGGATGGGATCGCAAGGCCCCCTTGAGGGCCCTCTTGGAGCCCTCGTGGAGGTTTCTTGGGGGCACTGGAGGGCCTCTTCGGGACATCTTCGAGGCTATCGATCAAAAGGGGTGGTGGGTATGTGTAGGACTAGTCGTACCCCGTACGATCTGATTGTACGTTGCGATGTATTACCCGACTACCTTCTAGATAGTCTGACGTATCCCGTGTTTTTATCTTTCGCCGCTGCTTCGCCCCCTAATGCAACACGACTGCCATGCGATAGCCGTGATATTGCCACGCTATTGCCACGCTATAGCCGTCTAGTGCCATGATACTGCTATTCGTGTTGCCACATTTTCCATGCAATGACCGAGCTATTGCCGTGGTATTGCAATGCTATTGCCATGTTGTTGCCGTACTACTGCAATGCAGTTGCTATGCAGTTGCGATGATATTGCCGCGGTGTTGCCATGTTGTTGCTATGCGATTGCAATACACTGGCAATGCTATTTGCCATGCAATGCAGTTGCTATGAACTTGCTACACTATTGCCACATGGATGTGAGGGGGCTGTTCAGGAGGGTGGTCAGGAGGCTGAGGAAAATTGTGCGGAAGGTGAGCAGGATGAGGATGAGGGTAAGGAGGGTGGTGAGGAGGGTGAGGAGGGTGAGGATGGTGAGGAGGAGCGTGAGGAGAGTGAGGAGGAGGATGAGGAGGAGGAGCAGAAGGAGGGTGACGAGGGTGAGGAGGGTGAGGAGGAGGGTGAGGAGGGTAAGGCTGGTGAGGAGGGCGAGGAGGAGGGTGAGGAGGAGGGTGAGGAGGAGGGTGAGGAAGTCAGGAGGAATAGTGTCAGGAGGGTAAGGGTGGTGCGTAGGATTGTGAGGAGGGTGAGGAGCAGGAGGGCGAGAAGGGTAACGAGGGTAACGAGGGTGAGGAGGGTGAGTAAGAGGGTGAGGAGGAGGGTGAGGAGGGCGAGGGGCGTAAGGGGGGAGGGTGAGGTGGGTGAGGAGGGTGAGGACGGTGAGGAGGAGGAGGAGGAGGAGGAGGAGGAGGAGGAGGAAAAGGAGGAGGGTGAGGAGGACGGTGAGGTGGGTAAGGAGGGTGAGGAGTAGGGTGAGGATGGTGAGGGGGGTGCAGGAGGTAGGGAAGAGGGTGAAGAGAGTGAGGAGACGGGTAAGGAGGGTGAGGAAACGTGTGAGGTGGAGGAGAGTGAGGAGGACGAGGAGGGTAATGAGGGTGAGTAGGGTGAAGGGGAGGAGGGTGAGGAGGAGGGCGAGAATGATAGTGAGGAGGGTGAGCAGGAGGGTGAGACGGGTGAGGAGGGTGAGGAGGAGGGTGAGGAGAGTGAGGAGGAGGGTGAGGAGGAGGGTGAGGAGGGCGAGGAGGAGGAGGAGGAGGAGGAGGAGGAAGAGGGGAAAGAGGAGTGCGAAAAGTGTGAGGAGTGTGGAGGAGGAGGAGGAGGAGGAGCAGGAGGAGGAGGAGGAGTCCAGATCCTGGCGATTTCGGTCGGGATCCCGCAGCAATCTGGAGCAATCCGGAGGACTCTGCCTCTGGTCCGGGTCCAGGCTCTTGAGGCACCCTGGGGAACCCCGAGGGGTCTGGGTCCACTCCCGGCCCCGGTCCAGGTCCCTGAGGAATCTTTATCCTTCAGGGTCCCGACGCGTCCGGGCCCGGTCCCCTTCCCAGTCTAGGCCCTCGAGGAATCTTCACGACTTCCGAGGAATCAGGGTCGGACGGTTTGGATCTCTGTCCTTGAGGAATCTTTCCGGAAACTTGGGAATCCTTTTAAGGAATCCGTCGGGGGCCCTTGAAATCCTCGTGTCCTGGTCCCGCTCCGATCCCGGAGGAATCCTTGGGCATCGCGAGTCGCGAGGACTGGGTCCAGCCCCAGTGCCTGTCCGGGTCCCCGAGGCATCCTGTCCCTGATCCCTAAGCACCCCGAGGAGTCCGGGTACGGTCCTGGTCCCGGGACCCTGGGGTTCCCGTAGTAGTCCGGAGGAGCTTGGGTCCGGTCCCGGTCCAGGTTTTTGCCGAGAGCATCCGCTGCGCCAATATATCTGGAGCACCAGTAGAGTAGAACCGCACACAAGTCTGTATGGAGCAGATTTTGTATCGAAGCTCAGACGTGGAAAATGTCTACCCCTAAGTGAGGGGCGTCGGTCCTAGCATGGTTCAGGAGGGGAAAAAACACAGACACAATTAATCGTCGACTCCCAGGAAAACATGGGAAAGTATGGGAATTGGGGGGGGAGACAAAAACCTAGAAAATGTGGGAACATATGGGGAATCCTGTTATTTGTGTGTGTTTATTTGTGTGTCCCAGGGCCCCTTCAATTGTAGTGTACCAATTGTTAATCCCAAGCGCGAGAGACGAACAACAAGTTGTCCCATGAACTTCGTCATGCGCGCTCTGGAAAGCCCGGATGTGTTCGGCGCCCCTCCCCGGTGCTTTCCAAACGTCGCAACGGACCCCTGAGAGTCTTCATCGCTGTAGCTCTAGGTTTGGGATGGGTGTCGTCCAGATGAGCGTAGCTCCAGAAATGCATGAAGTCTGAGTCGAACACGGAATCTGCAATTATTTGCCCTGGTCAGGGCATTGACCTGACCAGGGCCAACAAACAAATCTGCTCTGGTCAGGGCAGTGACACGTTGAGCAAAACGTCAAGCATGCTGCAGCGGCGCGTCATTCGTAAGAGGGAACTTGCCTGCCAGCACAGCGCAACGCCGGGACAGACTCTGCACGTGTAAACTACAGCGAACGCTCGACGAGGCCTGTGCTGCCGCAGAGCTATCGGTTCTGCAAGTTCCATTCGAGAGCTGGGCGAGGGCTGCTGAAATCGTGGTTGCTAAAACGGCCCTCCAGGAAGGAAAAAACAACTTCCCGGAATGAGGCGCGGCACGCGAAACAGTCAACGGGCTTCTTCCCGGAAGGACGAAGACAACTTCCCGGAGGTCGATTTTAGCAGCCACGGATTTAGCAGCCCTTGCCCGGCTTCTGATCCGCATCCCACGGAATCAAATGCCGAGCCATGCGCGCTACGCCTGGGTGTGGGCTTTTATTCCTGCCTCTGTCTGCACCAATGCTCAAGTGAGGAATCCTCTTCGGCGCGCCGTTCGGAGGCTGTTTATCGTAGAACCCCTGCATCAAACTGTGCAACTGTCTGCTTCGCTCCTTCTGCATGCGGCCTGGAACCTTCCTCTTGACGAGGCAATGCCAAATCAGAGAGCCCAGCAAATCTGCAGATACGCTTAAATCTGCGCAGTGAAGCCAAGTCAGCATCACATTTCGTATACTTGCAACAGGAACCACTACCAATGGGCAAAGGCGTTCTCCAGAGGCTAATACTGTCACCAGTAACTCTTGCCATGATATGCGGTTGGTGCGCCACGACGCTTTGGGGCCGATCTCAGTAGGGACTTGTGGGCATCGAAAGTCCCGTTCCCCCCCTTCCCCCTCCTGCTGCATCCCCCCTCCGCCTCCTCCTCCTTTTGCTGTCACCGCACGGTTTTGGAGGCCGTCGTCGTCGTCCTCCTCCTCTTCATCCTTCGTCGTCTTCGGCGTGGTCGTGATCGTCATCGTCGTCGTTGCATTCGTCGTGGTCGTGGTCGTGGTCGTGGTCGTGGTCGTGGTCGTGGTCGTGGTCGTCGTCGCGGTCGTGGTCGTGGTCGTGGTGGTGATGGTGGTCGTGGTCGTGGTCGTGGTCGTGGTCGTGGTCGTGGTCGTGGTCGTGGTCGTTCGTCGTCGTCCTCGTCCTCGCTCTCTCCACTTCTGATCGCCGTGCTCCCCTCCCCCCATCTCGTCATCGCTCTCCCCGTCCTCCCCCTCGTCCTCCTCGTCCGTTCTCCTGCGCCTCCCCCTCCCTACCTCCCTCCCCCTCCCTCCCTACCTCCTTCTCCTTCTCCTTCTCCTTCTCCCTCCCTCCCTCCCCTCCTTCCTCCGTCCCCACGCCTCCGTCCCCCCCGCCTCCATCCCCCCCCCGCCTCCACCCCCTCCATCCCTCCTTCCCTCCCGCCCCTTCCTCCCTCCCTCCCCCTCCCTGGACCAGCGGGGCGGGGATGGGGCGGGCCCCGTGTATGGGGGGAGGCTGCAGCGGGGCTGCGGGCCTCCCCGCGGCGCCCCCCGGGCCCTCCTGGCCGGCTTCCAGAACTTCGGGCAGGCCGTGAGCTCCATCCCGGGGTGCTGCCCGAGGCGTCCCCGGCTTCCCAGCCCTCCCCGCGTCGTGCCGAGATCGTGGCAGGCGGTCTTTGGCCGCCTCTCGGCTTCCAGGACGAGAGGCCCGTCAGGGGGAAGGGGTCCGAACCTCCGGGGGTCAACGTGTTGAACATATCACGACTCCGGAGGTCTGGGGTGCACTCTTCAGGGGGGTCTGTCCTGCAGATTGCACTTTTTTTTTCCGGTGCCCGACATGGGTTCGACGCGGGTTCGACTCGGGCTCGGCGCGGATTCGGCGTAGATTCGACGCGAATTTGACGCGGATCGGCGCGGATGCGACGTCGGATAGCTGGCGCGATGGGACAGCTCTCCGGAGGCTGCCTGAAGTCATCCGAAGATCTTTCGAAGGCACCCGATGGCTTCCGAAGGCCTCCCGCAGGGGAGCGCTTGGCATCGCTCGGACGTGTGCATTTTTTCTCGGCGAGGACCCTCGAGGAGCATCTTTGATCGTTTAGCGGAAAAACGCACGCACGAAATCGAAAAATGCACGGGGAATGGACGTCCGAGCGATGGCCAGAGAAGCACCCCTGGCCGACTGAGAAGCCCGCGGGCTTTCCGAGAAGACCTCTGTGGCTTCGGAGGAGGCTTGACTAAGGAGGAGGAGGAGGAGGAGGAGGAGGGGAGGAGGAGGGAGGGGAGGAGGAGGAGGAGGGAGGAGGAGGAGGAGGAGGAGGAGGAGGAAGGAGGAGGAGGAGAAGGAGGAGGAGGAGGAGGGGGGAGGAGGAGGAGCGAGACCTCTGGGCAGCCCCTGGCCATCCTCGGGGTGCGGCTCTGCGACGCGCTCGGCCTGGTGGCCAGCAGGGACGGGCCCTGCGACTTCCGGCGGCTGCCCCTGCTGCTCGTGCTGGCGCACGCCGTGCTGCCGATGGCGTGCGTGCCGCTCACCTTCTGGAGCGTCCCCGGGAGGGTCGATGAGAATGACGACGACGAGGACGACGACGACGACGACGACGACGACGACGACGACGGCGGCGACGACGACGACGACGACGATGATGATGATGATAATGATGATGATGATGATGATCATGATGATGATGAGGATAATGATGACGACGATGATGATGATGATGATGATGATGATGCTGATGACGATGATGATGATGATGATGATGATAATGACGATGGAGAAGATGACGACGATGACGAGGACGAGGACGAGGAGGACGAAGACGAAGGGGAGGACGACGATGATTATGATGATTACGATGATGGTGATGATGATAATGATGATTATGACGATGATGGTGATGATGATGACGATGATGACGATTGCGACGATGACCACGGTGACGATGACTATGACGATGACGACGACGAGGACGAGGACGACGATGATCATGATTATGATGATTGGGATAGTGATGGTGGCAATGATGACGATGATGATGATGATGATGGTGATGATGATGATGATGATGATGATGATGATGATGCTGATGACGATGATGCTGATGATGCTGATGATGATGATGATGACGATGATGACGATGATGATGATGATGATGATGATGATGATGATAATGACGATGGAGAAGATGACGACGATGACGAGGACGAGGACGAGGAGGACGAAGACGAAGGGGAGGACGACGATGATTATGATGATTACGATGATGGTGATGATGATAATGATGATTATGACGATGATGGTGATGATGATGACGATGATGACGATTGCGACGATGACCACGGTGACGATGACTATGACGATGACGACGACGAGGACGAGGACGACGATGATCATGATTATGATGATTGGGATAGTGATGGTGGCAATGATGACGATGATGATGATGATGATGGTGATGATGATGCTGATGATATGATGATAACGATGCGGATGATGGCAATGAGTGTGACGATGGTGATCATGATGGCAATGATGATGATGACGACGACGATGATGACGATGAAGACGATGACGACGATGACGATGACGATGACGACGACGAGAACGAGGACGAGGACGAGGAGGACGACGACGACGAGGAGGCGGAGGTCGGCGACGATGATGACGATGATTCTGATGATGACGATGATGATGATTATGATGACGGTGGTGATGATCATGATGATGATGCTGATGCTGATGATGACGATGATGACGATGACGATGACAATGATGGCGATAAGGGTGATGATGATGATGGTGACGACGATGGCCATGATGCTAATGATGATGACTATGATGTTGGTGATGCTGATGTTGATGAGGACGATGATGACGATGACGACAATGACGACGATGACGGTGGCGAGGACGATGACGAGGATGAGGACAAGGACGACGACGTCGACGAATGTGACGCCAATGGACGACGGCGATGATGAGGACGACGATGTTGATGACAACTACGATTATTATTTTTGCTATTATTATGATTGTGGTGATGATGGGGTTGGTGAT
>CAUYUJ010017229.1:97747-110247 GCA_963575745.1 Prorocentrum cordatum
ACGACGGCGCGCGCGAGGCGTAAAGGTGCCGACTCGAGCCTTTCCGAAGCCAGGATGCTAAACAACCGGGCGAAGCGGGCCAGCAAAGTGAGCTCGGGCGCGGCGCGCGTCCAGGGCAGGGGCGCCGACGTCTTTCCGCGCGAAGGCAGTTCCAAATTTCCCGATTGCCTAACACATTGGTTTTCGCGATGCGATGGGAACGGGTATCCACCGCCGCGCGAGGGCCGCGCGGGCGTCGTTTGTTTCGCGTCAAGCACTGGCGCGCAGACTCCGGCTAGTCTACAGCACAGTTACCCCGGCCTCACTCCGCGGGAGACAGACGTGGACGCTCGCGGAACTTTTCCGGCAATACTTGCGGCCGACGCATGCTCCGCGTGATCATCGGGGCGCCCCGACGACGCGCCATCCGTTGCGCGGGCTCCCGTTGCAGCCGCGATATCATGGCTCTTGGCGGCACGGACGACAAAATGCCGTGCAATGATCTCAGCGCTGACAGCGCCAGCAACGGCGCGGACAGCAACCCGCCACCACGTGACGAAATAGCAACTGTGGACAAGCACAGCGATTGCGACGACGTCACCGCCGCAAATGTGGACATTCAGCTTTATATACGGTCCTGGGTCGATTGCGTTCGGCGAGCTACGCGGCGCGCAGGGCCTCGCATGAAGCACCGCGGGATCACCGGCTGGGTGACAAGTCGTCGGCAGAATTCATGGCGCATGCTTTCGGGGGTTTCCAGCTGCGATCGCGCAAGGTGGGCGCGGGGGGCGCCGCGCCAGCACCCGGGGGAAAACCCGCGACAGCGAGGGCAACGACAGGAAGGCGGTCAGCGAAAGCGGCGGCGCGACGACGCCACTAAAGATCCGACCTGCGCCCAGCGCCAACACCGACCACCGCGGAAGGCCATGCTGCCGACCCCGCCTGGGCCCAATGGAATCAAGACGCACCCACTCGGTCGACGCTCGACCACAACTACGCGCACAATGCATGATAGCACGCGACCGACTCACAGGCGCGTCGCCGGCATCCACAACCGGTGCTCTTCTTCCCCCCTCTGGATTCACTTACTGTTATCTTGCCAGTCAAGTTGCATATTCCTATCGAAGACGCCTGCGGCGAATCGCCGCCGCCCCTTGTCTTTTTGGAAACGCCTGTGTGGCCGAACGTTGTGGCCAGAGGCCTGCCGAGCTATCGGACCATGTGTTCACCGAGTCGGTTTGGAAAGAGTACTGGGAACACGGTGGGCGAGGCTGGGCCGACTTGGGCCTTTCTTGGGGTGTTCCAGGGCCGTCTTGGAGGCCATCTTGAGCGTCTTGGAGGCCCCTTGGGCCGTCTTGGGGGCCTCTTGGGGCCGTCTTGGGGGCCTCTTGGGCCGTTCTGGGGCCATGCTGGAGACCTCTTGGGCGATCTTTCGGGGCTCCTGGGCCGTTTCGGGCCGTCGGAAGGCCGAAGCAAGCAAATGCCACAATCCTTGAAAAACTCGTGGGGGATCAATGATTTTGGCCTTTTCGGGCCTTCCTGGGGGCCCTCCTGGAGGCCTCTTGGGCCGTGGGGCCATCTTCGGCCGTCTTGGTGGGCTCCTGGCCCGTCTGATGCCGTCGGAAGCCGTTTGGGGGGCCTCTCTGGGCCGATTTGGGGCCTTATTGGAATCCTCCAGGGCCGCCTTGGAGGCCATCTTGGGCGACTTAAAGGCCTCCTGGGCCGCCTTGGAGGCCTCTTGGGGCCGTCTTGGGGGCCTCTTGGGGCCGTTCTGGGGCCATCTTGGAGGCCTCTTGGGCGATCTTGGGGCGATCTTTTGGGGGCTCTTGGGCCGTCTCGGGCCGTCGGAAGGCCGAAAAGAAACACATGCCAAAATCATTCAAAAACCTAAGGACAACATGTGATTCTGGCCTCTTCGAGCCCTCCGATGGGGCGCCCTCCAGGAGGCCTCTTGGGTCGTCTTGGGCTAGTCTAGAAACAACTTCGGCCATCTTGATGGGCTCCTGGCCCGTCTGACGCCGTCGGAAGCCGTTTGGGGGGCCTCTCTGGGCCGACATGGGGCCTTCTTGGGGTGCTCCAGGGCCGTCTTAGAGGCCATCTTGGGCGTCTTGGAGGCCTCTTGGCCCGTCTTGGGGCCCTCTTGGGGCCGTCTTGGGGGCCTCCTGGGCCGTCGTGGGGCCATCTTGGAGGCCTCGTGGGCGATTTTTGGGCGATCTTTGGGGCCTCGTGGGCCGTCTTCAGTCGTCGGAATGCCGAGAAGCAAATGCCAACACCCTTCCAAAATCTGAGGGAAACCAATGATTCTGGCCTCTTCGAGCCCTCCTGGAGGACCTCTAAGATGCCTCTTGGGTCGTCTTGGGCCGTCTTGGAGGCTCTTCGGGCGACCTCAGAGGTATCTTGGACTCTCTGGGGCCGTCTTGGGGCCATCTTGGATCATCTTGGGCGGACTTGGAGGCCATCTTGGATCATCTTGGAAGCCATGTTGGGCCAACGTGGCCATCTTGGAGGCCATCTTGGGCCATCTTGAGCGAACCATTGGGGAATTGTGCTCTTTGAGGTCCTTTCCGGGTGGCCGTCGGGACTGGCCGACGCCCCACGGGGAGTTCTTTCGGAAAAGAACCAAGACCAAAACCGAAGGGTCCAGCACGCCAGGCGCCCTTGCGATGAATCGACAGGGGGCGGCGGATCTAGTGGCTTTCGGCCCATCCCGCTACCGTGCCTGGGTTGTGGGTCACTTTGGGATGTTCGTGGTGACGTCGCGGGTGGCTTCTCGGGGGCCTCTTGGGGGCCGTTTTGAGGCTTCTCGGGGCCGTTTTGGGGGCTCTTTGTGCGTCTTCGGGGCTTTTGGATGGTCTCTTGGGGCCTTTCGGGGCCTCCCAAGGCCTCGTTGAGGCCTGCTGGAGATTTTGATTTGGGCGGCAGAGTCTGATTTTTGGTTCGCATTCCCCCCCTTGGGTTCTTTTTGGGGTGGGGCTATCTTTGGGCCCTCTTGGGCCGTCTTGGGTGCCTCGGGGGCCGTCTCGGAGCCCTCTCGGGCTGTGTGTGGGGACTTTTTGGGGGGCTTCTTGGGCTGTCTCGGAGCGCCGAGCTTTCGAAAGATCGAGGGCCCCTAAACATGATTGGAAAACCCTTGGAACATCAATGGTTTTGGCCTCTCGGGGTCCTCTTTAGGGAGGCTCTTGGAGCTCTCTTGGTGTGTCTCGGAGGTCTCCTGGGGCGTCTTGGGACCATCTTGGGCGACGCCGTGCGATCTTTCGGACATTCGGGGTCCTCACGGATTGTATTTGGTCGGAAACTGGAACGTATACACTACCAGTGGCGGGCTGTTTTTCAATCTCAGGATTTCTTGAGGGTCGAGGACGACGCTGGGGTGGTGTGGTGTATCGGAGGTGAGGGGGTGAGATCGAAGTGGAATGGAGAGCCCCCCTACCAGGAAATCGATTTCGGTTTCGTGTTCGTGCGTGCCGTGCGTGCGGGCGAGGCGAAGCTGCGTGGGCGGGCGAGAGAAAGTCTTCTGTGGCTGAGGCGCGGCCGGACCAAATGTTTCCCTTCCGGGCGGCCGGTGGCGCGCGGTGTCCCACCGGTGTCCCGCTGGTGTCCCGTCGGTTCTCCTGTGGCTGAGGCGCGGCCGGACCAAATGTTTCCCTTCCGGGCGGCCGGTGGGGCGCGGTGTCCCGCCGGTGTCCCGCTGGTGTCCCGTCGGTGTCCCGTCGGTGTCCCGATGATGATGTGGATGATTATGATGATGATGATGGTGATGATGATGGTGATGATGGCGATGATGATGATGCTGATGATGATGATGATGATGATGATGATGATGATGATGATGATGATGATGATGATGATGATGATGTTGGTGTTGTTGATGATGATGATGATGATGATGATGATGATGATGATGATGATGATGATGGTGATGATGATGATGATGATGATGATGATGATGATGATGATGATGATGATGATGACGTCGATTGTGAGATCGATTGTGATATCGATAGTGAGACCGAATGTGAGATCGATTGTGAGATCGATAGTGCGATCGATTGTGAGATCGATAGTCAGACCGATTGTGAGATGATGATGGTGATGATGGTAATGACGGTGATGATGGTGATGATGGTGATGATGATGACGATGATGATGATGATGATGATGATGATGATGATGATGATGATGATGATGGCGTCGATTGTGAGATCGATTGTGAGATCGACAGTGAGACCGAGTGTGAGACCGAATGTGAGATCGATTGTGAGATCGATTGTGAGATCAATAGTGAGATCGGTAGCGAGATCGATAGTGATATCGATAATGAGATCGAATGTGAGATCGACTGCGAGATCGATTGAGTGAGACGTTGGTTCCCCCTCCCCCCTCACCTCCTTATCACCCGCAGGGTGGTCGTATAGGTATTATTATTCCCGATGTCCCAGGGAAACAACGAAAGATGCATACACCAGGGCCCCGTGTACACCAGGATCCGCTCTCCAGTGCGCATTCCGATGCAGGGCCCGAAGAGGCGTCGGTGCATGTAGAGTTCGACTTCCTAGTTGGGGCCTCTCGGAGCACTCTCGGCCAGTCTTGGGGCCCGCCTGGGCCCGAGCGAGTCCCGCGGACGCCGCTGGACCCCCCCGGGGGCGCGCGCCAAGCCCTGGGGAAACCAGTGTTCGGGGGTCCCAAAACAGACCCTTCGGGATAACAGAATTGCCCATCGGTCGTTGAAAGTAGGTATTTTTTGGATTCCCAGAACCCCATCTACTCTCAGCGCCCTCCTACTTCAAGAATCGGCATGCTTCTGCTGCGTTCTGTTACTCTCTGGGCGGGCCCGAACCCCATCTACCCTATCCGCCTTCCTACTTCATGCTTCTACCTACTTCTTCCGACCGAGGCGTACGCAAAGGACCTGAGGGCACGCCCAGTCCGTGCCCAGAGGCACGGTGGCGGATCTTTCAAAAAGGCCATGGCCTCCCCCACCTGGTCTCAGCTAGGCCCGGACGATTGTCCGCAGTTGTGGTTCGTTCGTTCGTTCGTTCGTTCGCGACGCGAGGAGGCGCGGGATGTCCCATCCCGCTCGCCGTACATGTCAAGGTGCATTTGGCGCACCTGCGTATCTCCTTTTCCGAACCGTCGCGACAGCAGGCAGTGCTAAAATACAGCATTGGCTTGAGCTGCACACCGCGTTGAGCACAGAAAGGCAAGAGCGACGTCCGCCAGCAGCATCGCTCCATTTGATTTTGCCGTCAGCATCGCTCGACTTATCTAGTCTCGATCGAGGAGCAGGCCCCCCCCAGGCTGGTGCCAGCCGAGCGCGTCGACGACGACGACGCCTTCGAGGCCGCGTCGCCGGCGCCGTCGTTCCGCTCGCCGGCGAGCTCGCCCGGCAACTCGCCCGCGGGCTCCCCGTGCAAGACGTGGGCGCCGGACGCCGACGACGGCCCGTGCGTGGAGTACTCCATGTCGGCGGGGGCAAGGGGGGCGGGATAGCCCATGTCCCCAGACATGATGGCGTCGTGAAAGAATCAGGACGGAAGCTTTTTCGCCATTTTCGGCCCCTGGTGACCCTCGCTGGGCCTCGTGACCGTCAAAAAACGAATCAGGATGAAAAACCGGTCCCAGGGAAAGGGTCTGGACTTCGGGGACGCCGTCCTGAAAAAATCAGGACGTCGCATGCCTGTGTCGGCAACGCGCAGAAGGGAGCAGGGGGAGGGGGGGAGGCTTTTTCGAAGTACGCAAGCGTCTTAGGAGGTGCGGGCGTTGTCTGTAGATGTAGGGCCGGGATCTTCTAGGAAGCAGCTTCCTTCTGAGAAGCCTTCCCCCTCGCCCTACCCCCTGGTGCGCGCCGCCAACCAGGGGCCGGTGAGGCTGCCGGTTGCGCACAGGCCCCCCCCCAGGTTGTCCCGGCTGGCCTCAGCAGGCCCCCTGGAGCAGTCTGGGCCGGTCTCACCACCCGAGCGCCGCCTTCGGCGGCGCCCCTGGGGTTCTCTGCGCCCCAGGAGTGAGGTGTTGAGACCGCCTCGGACCACTGGGAGGGCCTGCTGAGGCCAGCCGAGACTGCCTGGGGGTGCTGTCTTTGCGCAGCCTGCAGCCGTACCTCAGAGGCGGGCGCTGCACGCATTCGCTGGGGAGCCTAGTCGAAGGCATGGGCGAGCGGAGCCCCTAGAAACATACCATTATGAAAGAAGCGGGTCCTGGGGCACACGGGCCCTCAGTTGTTTCGCCGTTCTCGGGCTCCCAGGGCTCGAGAACGGGACCAGGGATTGCTTTTGGAACGGCTTGGGACGAAAACGTGGTACCAGAGAGAGGCCCTGGCTGGGGTTCGGGACCCTTCCACTCATGACCCGTTCTTTAGCGGCTTAGCGCAAACATGGATCAAGGCGCGTGGGTTGGCGACGGGTCGTACGTCGGCTCCCTCCGTCGCCAAATCAGGCTGCACTGGCCTTATGTTTCGGGGGCACCTTCCCCTAACCAGGAGGAGGAGGAGGAGGAGGAGCAGGAGGAGGGAGGAGGAGGGGAGGAGAGGAGGAGGAGGAGGAGGGAGGAGGAGGAGGAGGAGGAGGAGGGGAGGAGGAGGAGAGGAGGAGGAGGGAGGAGGAGGGGGAGGAGGAGGAGGAGAGGAGGAGGAGGAGGAGGAGGAGGAATCTGGCGCCAGCGCGCCAGACCCACGGACCCCGATTCGTGCCAATCGTGCAGTGCTCCCCCCTGGGCTGCCCGCCCCCGTTGCGGCCGCTGGCCCGTGATGGAGGACAGCGGCCGCAACCTCTGAGCGCCCCCGGCCTCGCTCTCGGCGCGCCCTCCGAGAGAGCCCCTCCGCGGGAGGGCCCCCTCCGGGAGGAGTCCTCCGAGGGGTCCCCCGGGGAGGTCCTCCGAGGGCCTGGCGGAGCCGGGCCCTCCGAGGGCGCCCAGAGGCGCTCCGAGGGCCTCCGGGGGCTCGCACCGAGGGCGCGCCCTTCCGAGAGCTCACCTCCGAGGGGCCCTCCCGAGGCCGCCATGGAGGGCCGCCTGTCCGGCCGCGAGAGGCCGCGGCGGAGGCCTGCGCGCCGCGGGGCCTCGGTGCCCCGCGGCGGCCCTGGTAAGAAAAGAGGGCGTCCTCGTCCTCCTCCTCCTCCTCCTCCTCCTCCTCCTCCTCCTCCTCCTCCTCCTCCTCCTCCTCCTCCTCCTCCCTCCTCCTCCTCCTCCTCCCCCTCCTCCTCCTCCTCCTCCTCCTCCTCCTCCTCCTCCTCATCCTCCTCCTCCTCCTCCTCCTCCTCCCTCCTCCTCCTCCCCCTCCCCCTCCTCCTCCTCCTCCTCCTCCTCCCCCCTCCCCCCTCCTCCCCTCCCCCCCCTCCTCCTCCTCCTCCTCCTCCTCCTCCTCCTCCTCCTCCTCCTCCTCCTCCTCCTCCTCCTCCTCCTCCTCCTCCTCCTCCTCCTCCTCCTCTCTTCGGGTGCACGGTGCTCTTTCACGGAGCTGCGAAGTAGAGGTTTAAACGTAATAGTTCGTTTTTACTTCCCCCCCCAGGCTCATGAAAACACATAATTTTCCAATGGATCGAACCGAATGGGCGAGAGCGAGCGAGCGAGCGATCCTCGATCCTCGATCCTCCTCGATCCTTCTCGTCGACCGCTCCTGGCCCGAGTGGCCACCCAGGCGGGGTGGGGGGCCGCGGATCAGCTAGGGAGGAAGGGAAGATGGGAGGGAAAGATCAGGGCTGCTGCGAGCGCATACGGTAGGTTCTCGTCGTGTGGAACGGCAGCAACTCCGCCGCCGGCGTTCAACGTTGAGCGCCGGCAGCGGCCCAGAATCGGTTGATGTTGAACGATCTGGCGTTTCGCAAACGGCCGATCGTTCAAGGTTGCACGATCCTAGAGGTGTCAGAAACCAGCGCGAAGGTCGGCACGATACGAACCTGCCGCAGATGGGGTCGGAGGATCGCGCCGCATCGCTGATGCATTGGCGATGCGGGTCGATGTGGATCCCGTTTCGCTTCACGTCGACGTCGCCGATGCATCGTCGATGTATCGTCGATGCGGCGCGATCCTCCGACCCCATCTACTCGGACCCCTGTCGGGCGGCCTCAAGTTACAGACATGCTCGCGTCCCCGGATCTGCGACGACATGTTTTTTTCAATCCAGGCGTCTCTCTTCGACATCGACCTCTGGGACTCGTTCTCGGGCTCTGGAACCGGCAAAGATGGATTCGGTGCGCCAGATGACTGCTGGGAACTCCGGGGCCGCGGATTGGAGAATCAGATGGGAGGATGCTAGGGCCGTGAAAAGACCACGACGGGAGTGTCTGTAATTGCAATTTTCGGCCTCCGGTCGCCCTCACCGGGCCTCGGGACTGTAAACATCGGCTCCGGGTCAAACGCCAGCCCTGGGGAAAGGGTCGTGACTTTCAGCCACGCGCAGAGGGGGGTGGGGGGAGGGGGGGGGCTTAGAAGCACCCCTGCTTCTTAGAAGGCGCGGGCCTTATCTGTAGATGTAAGGCCGGCGCCTTCTAAGAAGCAGCCTGCTTCTAAGAAGCCCTCCCCCCTCCCCCCACCCCCTTGTGCGCGCCGCCAAGACTTCTGGGGACAGCGTTACGAAAAGTCAGGGCGCCGCAGGAGTCGCTTCGATTCCGACGCTCCGACGATCCGATGCGATCCAGTGCTGACGTAGTCCTGCTGTGTATCCTGGCGTGGGCCATCCCGATTCGATGCATGCTCCGATCCGATCCAGTGAGCCTGGCGAAGGACCCAACCAAATGCAGCTGCGAGTAGTGCAGGGTGCGACCTTTTCCTCACAGGTAGCGCGGCGCGGCAAGGACGGCGCGCGGGGCGGTGCAAATGGCGGCCACGAAACGCGCGAGGGGGGCGCCAAGGTGGGGGGGGGAACTGCATGCGGGCGCTGCCGCTGGGGCGGCGGAGCCCCCGACGGGACCTCGAAACGTGCGGGTGTGCTCCCCATGGGGCCACGAACAGTGTGAGGGGTGCGCCCAGGTGGGAGTGGAACTGCATCTCTTGCTGCCACTGGGGCCTTCGGTGGGGTTCCGTGTAGGGCCACGAAGCATGTGAGGGCGCTGCCACTGGGGCCTTGGACAGGGCTCCCTATGTATGGGGCCACGAAACGTGTGAGGGGTGTGTCAAGATGGGAGTGGAACTGCATGCGGGCGATGTCACTGGGGCCTTCGGTAGGGTTCCGTGTAGGACCACGAAACGTGTGAGGGGTACGCGAAGATGGGGGTGGAACTGCATGCGGGCGCTGCCACTGGGGCCTTGGACAGGAGCTCCCTATGTATGGGGACACGAAACGTGTGAGGGGTGTGTCAAGATGGGAGTGGAACTGCATGCGGGCGCTGCCGCTGGGGCCTTCGGTGGGGTTCCGTGTAGGGCCACGAAACATGTGAGGGGTACGCGAAGATGGGGGTGGAACTGCATGCGGGCGCTGCCACTGGGGCCTTGGACGGGGCTCCCTATGTATGGGGCCACGAAGCGTGTGAGGGGTGTGCCAAGATGGGGGTGGAACTGCATGCGGGCGCTGCCACTGGGGCCTTCGGTGGGGCTCCCGATGGGGCCACGAAACGTGTGAGTGGTGTGCCAAGATGGGAGTGAAACTGCATGCGGGCGTTGCCACTGGGGCCTTGGACAGGGCTCCCTATGTATGGGGTTCGGTGGGGTTCCGTGTAGGGCCACGAAGCGTGTGAGGGGTACGCGAAGATGGGGGTGGAACTGCATGCGGGCGCTGCCACTGGGGCCTTGGACGGGGCTCCCTATGTATGGGGCCACGAAACGTGTGAGGGGTGTGTCAAGATGGGGGTGGAACTGCATGCGGGCGCTGCCACTGGGGCCTTCGGTGGGGTTCCGTGTAGGGCCACGAAACGTGTGAGGGGTACGCGAAGATGGGGGTGGAACTGCATGCGGGCGCTGCCACTGGGGCCTTGGACGGGGCTCCCTATGTATGGGGCCACGAAACGTGTGAGGGATGTGCCAAGATGGGAGTGGAACTGCATGCGGGCGCTGCCACTAGGGCCTTCGGTGGGGTTCCGTGTAGGGCCACGAAACGTGTGAGGGGTACGCGAAGATGGGGGTGGAACTGCATGCGGGCGCTGCCACTGGGGCCTTGGACGGGGCTCCCTATGTATGGGGCCACGAAACGTGTGAGGGGTGTGTCAAGATGGGGTGGAACTGCATGCGGGCGCTGCCACTGGGGCCTTCGGTAGGGCTCCCTATGGGGCCACGCAACGTGTGAGGGGTGTGTCAAAATGGGAGTGGAACTGCATGCGGGCGATGCCACTGGGGCCTTGGACAGGGCTCCCTATGTATGGGGCCACGAAACGTGTGAGGGGTGCGTCAAGATGGGAGTGGAACTGCATGCGGGCGATGCCACTGGGGCCTTCGGTGGAGCTCCCTATGTATGGGGCCACGAAACGTGTGGAGGGTGTGCCAAGATGGGAGTGGAACTGCATGCGGGCGCTGCCACTCGGGCCTTGGACGGGGCTCCCTATGTATAGGGCCACGAAACGTGTGAGGGGTGTGCCAAGATGGGAGTGGAACTCCACGCGGGCGCTGCCACTGAGGCCTTCGGTGGGGCTCCCTATGGGGCCACGAAGCGTGTGAGGGGTGTGCCAAGACGGGGGTGGAACTGCATGCGGGCGCTGCCACTGGGGCCTTCGGTGGAGCTCCCTATGGGGCCACGAAACGTGTGAGGGGTGCGCCAAGGTGGGAGTGGAACTGCATGCGGGCGCTGCCACTGGGGCCTTCGGTGGAGCTCCCTATGTATGGGGCCACGAAACGTGTGAGGGGTGTGCCAAGATGGGAGTGGAACTGCATGCGGGCGCTGCCACTGGGGCCTTGGACGGGGCTCCCTATGTATGGGGCCACGAAGCGTGTGAGGGGTGTGCCAAGCTGGGAGTGGAACTGCATGCGGGCGTTGCCGCTGTGGCCTTGGACGGGGCTCCCGATGTATGGGGCCACGAAACGCGCGAGGGGTGTGCCAAGATGGGAGTGGAACTCCGTGCGGGCGCTGCCACTGGGGCCTCGGTGGAGCCCCCTATGGGGCCACAAAACGTGTGAGGGGTGTGCCAAGATGGGAGTGGAACTCCATGCGGGCGATGCCACAGGGGCCTTCGGTGGGGCTCCCTATGTGGCCACGAAATGTGTGAGGGGTGCGCCAAGATGGGATTGAAATTGCATGCGGGCGCTGCCACAGGGGCCTTCGGTGGGGCTCCCTATGTCGCCACGAAATGTGTGAGGGGTGCGCCAAGATGGGAGTGGAACTGCATGCGGGTGCTGCCACTGTGGCCTTCGGTGGAGCCCCCTATGGGGCCACGAAGCGTGTGAGGGGTGTGCCAAGATGGGAGTGAAACTCCATGCGGGCGCTGCCACTGGCGCCTTCGGTGGAGCTCCCTATGGGGCCACGAAACGTGTGAGGGGTGCGCCAAGATGGGGGTGGAACTCCATGCGGGCGCTGCCACTGGGGCCTTCGGTGGAGCTCCCTATGCATGGGGCCACGAAACGTGTGAGGGGTGTGCCAAGATGGGAGTGGAACTGCATGCGGGCGCTGCCACTGCGGCCTTCAGTGGAGCTCCCTATGGGGCCACGAAGCGTGTGAGGGGTGCGCCAAGATGGGGGTGGAACTGCATGCGGGCGCTGCCACTGGGGCCTTCGGTGGAGCTCCCGATGCGGCCACGAAACGTGTGAGGGGTGCGCCAAGATGGGGGTGGAACTGCATGAGGGCGCTGCCACTGGGGCCTTCGGTCCGGCTCCCTATGGGGCCACGAAACGTGTGAGGGGTGCGCCAAGATGGGGGTGGGACTGCATGCGGGCGCTGCCACTGGGGCCTTCGGTGGGGCTCCCTATGTATGGGGCCACGAAACGTGTGAGGGGTGCGCCAAGATGGGAGTGGAACTGCATGCGGGCGCTGCCACTGTGGCCTTCAGTGGAGCTCCCTATGGGGCCACGAAACGTGTGAGGGGTGCGCCAAGATGGGGGTGGAACTGCATGCGGGCGATGCCACTGGGGCCTTCGGTGGAGCTCCCTATGGGGCCACGAAACGTGTGAGGGGTGCGCCAAGATGGGGGTTGAGTTCCATGCGGGCGCTGCCACTGTGGCCTTCGGTGGAGCTCCCTATGGGGCCACGAAACGTGTGAGGGGTGTGCCAAGATGTGGATGGAACTGCATGCGGGCGCTGCCACTGGGGCCTTCGGTGGAGCTCCCGATGGGGTCACGAAGCGTGTGAGGGGTGCGCCAAGATGGGGGTGGAACTGCATGCGGGCGCTGCCACTGGGGCCTTCGGTGGACCTCCCTATGGGGCCACGAAACGTGTGAGGCGTGCACCGGAATTGGTGTTGATGATGGTGACGATATCGGCGACGACGATGGCGACGATGGTGATGATGACGATGATGCCGATGAAGACGACGATGATGATGACGATGATAGTGATGATGGCGATAACGATGGCGATGATGATGATGATGATGATGATGATGATGATGATGATGATGATGATGATGATGATGATGATGATGATGATGATGATGATGATGATGATGATGATG
>CAUYUJ010017229.1:115247-178939 GCA_963575745.1 Prorocentrum cordatum
GTTATTGGGCTGTCTGTGAGGCGGCGCCATGACTTCGCGGCGCGTCGTGTGCGATGCCTGTTTTGTTCCAGCCCTCCTGTGGAAGTTGGGGCCCTTTGAAGCCGCAGCGCCGCGCGTCCACTCCCTCCTCCTCCTCTCCCTCCTCCCTGTCCTCCCCATGGCCTTGACGGGTCCCTGCTTCGAATCCGCAGCGCCGCGAGTCTTCTTCCCTCCCGCCCCGTCCTCCCTCCCCTCCTCTCCTTGCTTCCGCTCGTCGCACTCCATGTCGGCACGCCCCTCCGACGCGTCGTGGCCACAGGAGGTTCCACCCACGGCCTCCATGGGCGCAGACGCACGGCGTCTTCGCGCCCACTTCGCCACGCTCCCTCACGAGGATCGTGGCCCAACAGGGAACTTCACCACCCACCGAACCACCCCAACCCAACCCGAAGGCTCAGATTTACCTTCGATTTCTAGTGTGGGGGGGGGGGGTGGGGAAACATCGGAAAAACACATGTGGAGTCCTTACCCCCCCCAACCCGAAATTCGGGTCTTCGGGTTGGGTGGGGGTGGTCTGGTAGGTAGTCAGAACTCTACCTATGGTTTCAGTGGGCGCAGACGCACGGCGTTCCCGCGCCCACTTCGGCACGCCCCTCACGCGGATCGTGGCCCCATGGGAGCCCCGCCTACATGTTCAGTAGGTGCAGACGCGTGGTGTCCTCACGCCCATTCCGGCATGCCCCTCGCGAGGGTCGTGGCCCGTTCTCCACCAACGGTCGCAGCGTTCGTAGACGCCCGACGAGGATCGTGGCTCCATGGGGCACCCCGCAAACGGTCTCGGTGGGCGCAGACACACAGCGTCCCCGTGCTCCTTTCGACATGCCGGCCTCAGTGTTCGCAGACGCACGGCGTCGCCGCGCCCATCTTGCAAGGGAGACGGGTGTTCGGAAGGGCGTCGCCATTGCAAATGTTCAAAACAGGTTTCGCTGGGCCAGGTGAATACCACACGCGGGCCCCGCTCTACCGAGCGCGCCACATTCCGCGCTACTCGCAGCCGCATAGGTTGTGTCCTTCTCCGATGCAGCATATTTGTCAAGTGGGTGGGTTCGTTCTTGGAGGCTCTTTTGGAGGCGCGGGGCCTCCGCGGACTTCGGAGGGCCCCTTCGGGGCGTGGCAGGGTCTCGGGGCCGACCCCGTCGCGATGTTTAATGCACAGCTCTGCCAAAGATGGGAGGGCACCAACTATACACCAACACCGATCCTGGCCCAGGATCACCCTGGGCCCAGGATCGGTGTATATGCCTTCTTGCCCAAGGCAGGAGGGCGTATACACCGATCCTGGGCCCAGGGTGATCCTGGCCAGGATCGGTGTTGGTGGATAGTTGGTGCCTTCCTACGAAATGCGCGGCTGAGCCGTCACGGGGCCGTCTGGGCGGGCCTTGGGGCCGCTTTGGAGCGGCCTTGGGCGCCACTCTGCGCGCCGCGGTCTCCGAGCTCCCCCCCCGGCGGCCAGGGCGGCGACCCTCGACAGCTGCGGAGACGCTGCGCGACAGCTCCTCCTCCTCCTCCTCCTCCTCCTTCTCCTCCTCCTCCTCCTCCTCCTCCCTCTCCTCCCTCTCCTCCTTTTCCTCTTCCTTCTTCTCCTCCTCCTCCTCCTCCTCCTCCTCCTACTTTAAACTCCGTTTCCTATTCCTCCTCCTCCTCCTCCTCCTCCTCCATTCTGACGCGCTCCATCGTGCACAGGGCACGGGGGCGGGTACTTCTGCTGCTGCTGGTTTCGCTCGTCTGGTCTGTGTCGATCGCGTCGCTGCTGAGTCGCAATGTTGTGTGCAGGCGTTGGCTGCTGCTTGCACGGAAGCTGGCGACAGCGCCAGGGGGCCGCGGCACGGCTTTGACGATGTTTTCTCTGGGCCTTTGCGTGGTCCATGACGCTCTTGCAAGGCTGTTCAAAGATCAGGATCGATACATGGCGGCTGCTGCAGCTATCTTCGTTGGATGTGGGCTATGCCTTGCATCGCTGGTGCGGCCAAAGCTTATGCGTCTTGCCACTTGCCTATCAATCCTTGAATTCGTAGGAGGAGGTCTCTCTGGAACAGTGTCTTGGAGGGCATCCGGAGAACTCATTATGGTGGGCCTCAGCTCCAGCAACCCAAGCCTTCAGTTTGTTGGGAGGATTATGCGCTTCACTATATGCATCTGCTTCATTATGATGGCGCACGGATTTGGCCAGCTGATTGGCGTACCTCTTCTTTCACATTTATCGCGGGTTTTGGGAACCATGGCCGTGACACTGTTGAAGTGTGGAATCGTCATCCCATTCAGGGCAGCAGGTCGCCTGTTGAGATGGATGATGAAGCGCATTCTGCAAATCTTAAAGTTGTTTGCAGATCGGGCAAGCATAGTGTACCAGTCCATCATCGTTCGGACTGCTAAGATACTCTTTCGCTGCTTGAGGTGGATCGTGACATGCATGATGCAGATCATGTCGTGGTGTGCAAAACGGGCCCAAATGCTGTACCAGGCCACCATCATGCCCATGGCGAGCACAATCGGCACAGCCATGGGAGCCATTCATGAACTGGTTGGGGCCGTTGCTGGAACCATTGCGAACGTGCTTGGGTTTTTTGTAGACCTGCTTGTGCTACTCATTAGACTCCTCTACGGTCTGCTTTCAGCATGCTTAACCTGTTTCTCTGTGATGCTGAAGAGTATTCTCTGCCTCGTGGCTGATATTTCGCACATCTTTTGGAGCATGCTGCGTGCGGTGTATGTGGCACTCATTTCGCGGATGTGGTCAGTGTGGTTGCGATATTTGCGAGCGTGGAATTGCTTTGCAAGAGTGTATCTTCACATCACGTGCATAGTGACGCGTCACGTTTCCCGATGTTGTTCATGCGTTGCCAGCGGCGCCCTCCAATGCATTAAGCTATCCAGGTGCCTGCGGCTCCGCCACCGTGCCAGCGCAGCCCTCCGTGTGACGACACTCCGAAAAGCGCCCACCCAGGAGGCTGCAGCATGTCAGGGCTGAACCTAAACGGTGCTATTCGTTTTCGTTCTGTTTTCGTTCTCCCTCGTTTCGTCTTCCATCCGCCTCTGACGCAGAACGAAGTCGCAGCGAACGCAGCCCACGAAACCGCCAAAAACGCCGTTGAGGTCCGCCCCTGCAGCCATGTGGCAGGCTTCGCCCCCGAGGCTCCGGAGGGCCGTGAGATCTCTGGAGCGGACACCCCGCAGGCCGGAGCACAGTCGGGGCCCTGAAGAAGGAACCCTTTTTCGTTGGGGAGGGGCTCCGCGTTCCTTCAGTGTCTCACAGCTTGCCTCAGGTATTCCTGGTGTTTTCGATCGGAAATCGAAGCTTGACTGATGGAAAAAAGGGGCCTCGCTCCTTATTTTGGGTTCCTCAGGTCAAGGCCCCGACTGTAGCACTCGGCGGCGCGCCGAGGGGGGGGGGAGTGAGCGGTGGCGGACCTGCCATCGAGGCGGCGGGGCCTCCGAGCAGGCATCCGGCCCTCGACGGGCGCCCGGCGGCTGCGGCGAGGGCTCGGGCGGCTCCTCGGCACGCCGGAGGCCTTGCGAGCCCTCTCGGAAGGCCCGCCCCCTCAGACCTCCGAGGTCTCTCCTCAGGAGAGGAAAAAACACACAGACACAATTCATCGTCGATTCCCAGGAGAATAGGGGAAAACATGGGAAGTGTGGGGGGGGGGGAAGACGAGAACCCAGAAAATGTGGGAAAATGTAGGGAATATTTTTGTTTGTGCGTATTTATTTGTGTGTCCTGGGGCCCCTTCACCTCCGCCCGAAGGATCTGTAGACTGTGCCCCAGAAACCCCGGGGGGCGGGCGAGGGTCCTGGGCGTGGGTCTGGAGTACAGCATTCCCGCACCGGGGCCCGGTGCTTGTAGACTGGAAGCGGCCCTGGGCGGCGGAGGCTGACTGGGGCGGGGAGGGTGTGGCATGCAAAAGAAGCTAGGGCAAGGTTCCCGCTTCGGGCACCGCGAGTATGCGGCGGCATCGTGGTTTCACGCAGGAGCGAGGGTGTGGCGGCATCCGGGTTTCACGCAGGGGAGAGCGTCTGGCGACATTCGGGTTTTGTGCAGAAAAAAAAGCAAAAGAAGCTTGAGGAGTCTTGCTGTGCTCGATGCGGGGACCGTTTCTGACGGCCCCGGGGCCTGGCGAGGCTCCCCAGGCGCCGAGGGCGACGAGCAAGTGTTGCCCTGGCTCTTTCAGTGCGTTGAAGGTCTGCGCCCCTCTGACTCTCCTCCTCCTCCTCCTCCTCCTCCTGCTCCTGCTCCTGCTCCTGCTCCTGCTCCTGCTCCTCCTCCTCCTCCTCCTCCTCCTCCTCCTCCTCCTGCCCCACCTCCTGCCCCACCTCCTCCTCCTCCTCCTCCTCCTCCTCCTCCTCCTCCTCCTCCTCCTCCCTGGACGCACAGCAGAAACACGGTGCAGCCGCTGGGCGGCAATGCAGGGCCCAGTTCGATCCGGCGATCCGATTCGATATCGATTCCAGCTGGCCCGATCCGATTCGATCCCGATGTGCCTGCGCTCCCGATGCGGCCGACGCCTGCGTGGCGCTGCTGTGCGCCCTGTCGCGGCCGATCGGCTTCGATTCCGACTCCGTACCGATGCGCCCCGATCCGGCGCACGTTCCGACCTGATCCGACTCCCCGATTCGATGCTGACCGATCCTGTGGCCACCGCGCGGGGCCGCCGCGCGAGCAGGCCCGGCATGCGCGGGCGGGGAGGGGGCCCCGCGGACGGGGCAGCCGCACGGTGGCGGGCGCACGAGGCACCCGTGGGGCCGCCCTGGCCTGGGTCGGACGGAGCTCAGGGTGCCGCCAATCGGGCGCGGCCAACAGGGGGGTGGCGACTAAGGTTATGGAAGTCGATTCATGGAGAGGAGGCATGCGGCCACAGTAATTTCCAGATGTGTAAAAGATGTTTCAAACATGTTTTGAACATGAACATGTGAATTATGGTTGAAACATTTTTAGAACGTGTTTTACACATTTTAAACACATATTTCATTCAATGATCGGATTGTTAGGGTGTCCATTGCCATGGTATCCACAAGACTAAGGGGAGGGTGGATGTCATAGCTGGGGCCAGGGTTGTGGGCTGCGCAGCGCCCCGCAGTCGCGGCTAAGAGCGAGGGGGCGGCGGGGACATCGGCAGTCTGCGAGGCTCTGAAGAAGCCCGCCGCAGACGCTTAATTTTTGCAGATTATACATCGAGCCCGCCGTAGGCGCCGATTTTTCGTTAAAGTGATGTGGGTGTGTCGCGGGTGGGTCGCGGGGCGGGTCGCGGATGGGTCGCGGGGTGTGTCGCGGGTGGGTCGCGGGGTGGGTCGCGAGTGGGTCGCGGGAGGGTCGCAGGTGGGTCACGGGTGTGAAGAGTGCACTCCCCTGCCCCTCTGCCGCCCGTGCCACCGTGTGCGCATGATGTACATGATTTTCATGTTTGTGGCATGCACGCTGCCCGCCGCTGTTTTGGCCCTAGTCCTAGGGCCCTGGGACTGCACCCGCAGTTTGACCGCCGCGCGGTCCGAGCGAAAACAACTGCATTGACATTGGTAGCGGAGCTTGTAAGCTCCAGCGGACGCACTGCGTGCTCTGCTTCGGTGGCTGTGACCACCCGCGCGGGCCGCCATGGCTGCCAGCCAAGACGGTTCAGACGCGGAGGCTGCGTCCTCCGTCGGCGCAGGTCCCCCAGACCTGCACGCGGTCCTGCGCGTGATGGCTGAGACCCAGAGGGAGCTCTTGGCCTTGCATCGGGATCGCGGCGGCGACAGCGGTCCCAGACTCGCAGGTGAAGCTCCCGGAGTTCGACGGTGCCGTCGGTGCGAGTACCAAGAAGTACCGGGAGTGGCGCAAGGCAGTTGAGGTCATCCGCAATCTCAACCAGCTTTCTGACGTGGAACTGGGCCTGATCATCTACAGCCAGGTGACAGGTCGGGCCAAGGAGCTCGTCGAGGTGCTTGACGCGTCGGACCTTCGACGCGAGGATACGCTCGAGACTATCTTCGCTATCTACGATGACGCCTTCGAGAAGATGGACCACGAGCGCCTGGACCAGGTGCATCAGGAGTGGGAGCGAGCACACCGTCGAGCAGGGCAGCCCATCATGAATTGGACGACGTACCTTCGGAAGAAGCGCATGGAGTTGCAGCTCGAGGACCCCACGTCAGCGATCAGCGATCGCGCGCTGGCGAGCAAGATGCTCCGTGGCGCTGGGCTGTCGCAAAAGGAGCCAGCGCAGGTGCTCTTCAATTGCGGCGGCATCTACGACTCGAAGCGGATGGAGGTCGTGCTGAAGGCAGCCTACTCGAAGGTGCACGACACCGAGAAGCGCTCGGTGCTCCCTCGCCGCTCGCCGTTTGTGTCGGCGCAGCGTGAGCACGGGCGCTCCTCCGGGAGCTCGGGCGGTCGCTATCCGCGCCTTCCCATGGCTCGTAGGCCATGCGTGCTTCGAGGACGCCCTGGCCAGCATGTGCACGAGGTGGAGAAGACTACGATGAACGCGACGGCGACCTGGAGGAGGCGCAGCATGACGAAGATGAAGCAGATGAACAGGACGATGGAGACCCCGGAGCTGGCGAGGGGATCATCTTCGAGGACGGCGCCGAGGTCGAAGAGGAGCTGGCGTCGGACAACGACGGGCCTGATGACGAGGAGTACGAGGCGACGGGGGATCTCCAAGAGGCGTTCTTGGCCGGTTGGAGGGCCAAGCAGAAGACGGCAGTACAGCGTCAGAAGCGCGGGTTCGTTGCCCCTCGGCAGCGGGGCCCCAGGAAGGTCAACGTCAGCGGCTCCTTCCAGGCTGGTCGCAAGCCGACGGACCAGCGCAAGGCTAACAGCCGGTGTGCTGACTGCGATCAGCCCGGCCACTGGCGTGGCGACCCGGAGTGCCCCGAGGTGAAGAGTGGCGAGCGCGAGCCGTGCAACAAGATCGGGCCTAAGAGTGGCCAGCCAGCGTCGCCCAACCAGCGGAGCTCTGTGAAGCCGCCGGCTCCAAGGCAGGTGCATGGACCGGTCATCCACTGGGTTGGCATGGCAGGCAGTGCCGAGGAGCGTCGTGGCCGCGCCCCATGGCGCCGCGCTCCCCAGTCGGTGCCTGCCCAGAGGCATCCCGAGGAGGCCGGGCCGATGCTCCAGGGCGGATCGCCATGAATCCTCGACCCAAGAGCATGCCTGCGCCAAGTCTACGCCGGGACGCCGACGATGGCCCCGGGCCCGCACAGGGCAGTGATGAACGTGCGCGCGCCCTTGCCAGGCGCGGGGAGGATCAGGAGGACGAGGATGCATGCGTGCGTTGCCATCGCATCCTGGCCAACACCCACCCAAAGGGGCACAGCGTGGAGTTGGAGTTTCCTGACCTTGCCACGGTCCATCACATCGTGGAGCGTGTGACGAACAAGAAGCCCATCTTCTTCAAGCAAGGCCGCTTCGAGGCTCTCGACTTCGTCCAGGGTCGGCTCATGCGTCTGCAGCTGACCACGTCGAAGCCTTGTACGGCGGCTGAGGTGGATCTCGACGAGATCACGGCAACTATGTTCAAGATCGTGATGGGCGGAAATCGTGATACCAAGCCCCGTGACGATCGGCGCGGTGAAGGCGGGAATCGTGACGCCAAGCATCGTGAGGATCATCGTCGAGATCGTCGTGGCGACCGCCACCGCGATCGGGGAGCTGTTCTCCGTGAGCATCGCGCCCCTCCTCCGCCCGAGGCGGGGGCCTCCTCGCGTTCGAGGTCGCGGAGTACACCGGAAGGCCGCGGTGAGAAGGAAGAGAAGCGGAGTGCACCGGAAGGCCGCGGTGAGAAGGAAGAGAAGGAAGAGAAGAAAGAGAAGAAGAAGAAGGCGAGGAGCAGTAAAGAAGAGAAGAAAGAGAGGAAGAAGGCAAGAAGCAGCAGGGAAGTGAAGAAGGAGGCCGAGGTGAAGAAGGAGGATGAGGCCAGCGAGGAGGATGAGGCCAGCGAGGACGATGACGATCAGCGGCGTGAGGATAAGGAGCTGCCGTTCACGCCGGAGGAGATTGATGAGATCTTCTGCAGCTGGTATCCGCGTCAGGACATCTTTAGGGATTACCTGGCGCCGCCGGCAACCATCCACTTCATCACGAAGAACGACCGCATCGTGCGCCTCAACCTCTACACGCGCCGCTGCGAGAAGCCGGACTTTTCTCCAGCCAGTGGCCCTGCGAGGGCCTATCCTGTATTCGTGGTGGATACCGCAGCGGCGGCGTCGGCGAAGGGGGCATCGAAGACTAAAGGATCGAATGTTCCGGGGGAACCTCCCAGGAACACCCCAGACGGAGCTGTGCCAGGACAAACGTCTGCCGCTCCGACTGGGGAGGCCGCCGCCGCTCCTAAGGACGAGGACTGGGTCATGGCAGGAGCCTCCGAGGGCGCGAGGAAGAGCGAGGAGAAGAAACGACTGGAGGTCTTTCAGCGTGACAAAGCTGAGTTGCTGGACCGCCTCGCGCTGATAGAGAAGCAGGAGTCAGAGATGCATGCCCGATTGAACCCAGGCGAGGTCTACGACGGCCTGCAGAAGCGACGTGAGCAGGCACCTCTGCCAGAGCGTGCACTGCTTACATCTCCTGAGCAGCAGGGGGTCGGAAGCGTGTGGAAGAACATGGAGGGGGTTCGACGACGTGCTCGCCTTCCAGCGCCTCCAGGAGCCGCGAGCTCAGGTGCGCCTGCCGCTGCGACGGCATCTCTAGCCGCATCTGGAGCCCCGCGCGTAGTCACTACCTCTGGAAGGAGCTACGTCATGTGTGCCGGTGCCACGCAGAGCGACCTGGAGAAGCAGCAGATGCACCGAGCCATGTATGACTCGCAGTTTGACGGCGAGAGGTTGGTCCCAGGTCCGAAGGCGAAGTTCGACCCAGAGCTCATGCAGCAGCAGGCTGCGTGTTTTCATCCGGCGGACGAGCTGAAGTGGCAGTCGAACGGCACCGTGATCTTCGCGAAGTGCAATAAGTGTTCGTTGAAGTCGGTGATCCATTACACGCTGGAGAAGCCCAAGGCGGATGAGGAGGACTCACTGCAGCGCGCGGACCGTGGAGCAGCAAAGGGCGCGGACCCTGGAGCAGCAAAGGGCGCGGACCCCTGGGCAGCAAAGGGCGCGGACCCTTGGGCAGCAAAAGGTGGATCTGCGGCCCGCATGGTCACTGCCCGAGAGGAGTGCCCCCGCAAGGTGGTAGACGAGCAGTCCGTCATGCTTGTTGTCTTGCCCGCGGGGCTGGCTATGATTGACGCGGGCTGCAAACGGGCTGTCGGTGGACGTCCGTGGCACGTCGAGCTGCAGAAGACTTTGGATGCCATGGGCGTGCCGTACCACAGCATCAACCAGCGCGAGTACTTCAAGTTCGGCCCAGGCGTGCCGCTCTTGTCAGAGCGTGCGTGGTGCTACACAGTTGGCATCAATGGTACGCAGGGCGAGGTTGTGATCTCCGAGGTCGATGCCGAGGTGCCAGGTCTCATCGGTTCTGATGAGATGGCAGAGTGGGACGCAGCAATCAGCTTCAGGAGCGGTACTTTTCACGGCGAACGGTGTGAACAAGCCGTTGGTCCCGGCTGCGTCCGGGCATCCGTGCGTGTCATTGCAGAATTTTTTGGCACCGGTCGCGAGTGCCTTCCCCGTCGGACAGTCAGAGGAGCAGGACGAGCTCGCCGACGAGATGTTCAGCGGAACTGCGAGCCACGAGGAGAAGGATGAGCGCAGCGTCGCTGAGACCGCCGAGGAGGAGGACACGCACGATTCTGATAGCAACGATGGCCAGGACGCAGGCGATTCAGAGCTGAGTACATCCCACTATCACACCAGCGACCCAGAGTCCGCGGAGACGGAATCGAGTGACGAGGAGGTTTTCATGGAGAACGCGGACAACGAGGTTTTCATGACGAAAGGTGCTCGCAGGCATGTCCGGAGCAACCTGAAGGAGCTGGAGGTTCTGATGACCGAGGAAATGGCGAACAGGAAGCTTCGGGCTGATCGGCAGGAGCAGGGCGCCCTCAAGCACTACCAGGAGGAACGTGTACTACCCTTTCAGAGGGAGACCCGGCGGCGACCGGGGCCCTGGAGGATCGTGGGGATCTTCGCATGGGCTTGCCAACTCACGATCCTGGCGGCGAACATGGGATGGGGCGCCCACCAGCCCATCACAGCGCCAGAGTTTGACCTCCTGACGATCCAGGGCAGGAACGAGGCACGGGCGTACCTGGTTGCAGTTGACCCAGACTTCGTGGCTTTGTCCCCGCCTCCTACGGCATGGAGTCGACTGCAGAGTGTCGACCAGCGAAGACCTATGCGAGTGCGCCGGCAACGCCGAGAGCGGACCGAGTACCGCATGTTGCTCTCGTTCACGGACGAGGTGATGCAGTGGCAAGCTGCAAGGGGACGCGCAGCCATGGTAATGGACCACGCGCAATCGACAATCTGGAGCCAGCCACCCGTGAATGCAACGAAGTCGAACCCAGCATCCGAGGACGCGATCTGCCTCCAGGACACCACGAGGGCGTTGGCGAACCCTGAGGTTTGCACGGCTGCGCGCGGGAGCTGCGCAGAGGAGTTCGCCAAGGCTGTGATGACCGGTGCCACGGACCATTGGGTTCGGCAGTTCGAGAACTCGAGTTTCCCTGCGGCGCAATTCCCGGACCCCACGGAGGAGCCCAGGAGTTATGGACTCGAGCCCGCGGAGCATGGTCCTGGAGAGGCTCCCGGAAACGTTTCGGAGAGACCTGAGTGGGGCAAAACACCGCAGGAGATTCGAGCCGAGATTCGCGAGGCATTGCAGAAGACGGTGAAGGAGGAGTCCATGCAGCACCCTGCGGAGGAGGAGGAGGTTGCAGCCTCCTGGTCAGAGATGGAGCTTCCGGAGGTGGTGCGGCAGGACATCATGACGAAGATTCCTCGGAGTACGCGACGTGCTGTGCGGAAGGCCCATCGCGGTCTTGGACACCCCAGCCGACCGACGTTCATCAAGATGCTGCGTCTCGGCGGTGCAACGCCCAACGCGTTGGCATACGCGAAGCATTGGCAGTGCCCGACTTGTGCTGAGTCGGAGGCGCCGCCCCGTCCAGTGCAAGGGGCGGCGGACGTGCGACCATTCGGCTTCAATGTGACGGTTGTGATCGACGTGAAGTACCTACGGGACGCGGCCAAGGAGCAGCTGGTGGTCCTCAGCATGGTGGACGCTGGTACGGGATGGCACTGCGCATGCCTTCTCAAGAATAGGACGGCCAAGCACGTAGCGCGCCAGATCATGAACGAGTGGTTCAAGCATTACGGCGTGCCAGAGAACATCGTGATCGACCAGGGCGGCGAGTTCGAGGGCTACTTCAACGCGCTGATGGAGCAGTTCGGTATTAATACGAAGACGACGGGAGCTCATGCAGCATGGCAGCATGGCCTGGCAGAGCGCCACGGAGGATTGCTCGGCACTATCTGGGGCAAGGTGGTGCACGAGTTCCACGTCCAGGGCAAGTCGATGTCTACTGTGGCCCTGGCTGCCATCATCAATGCGAAGAATTCGACGATCAGCCGCAATGGGTTGACCCCGGAGCAGGCTGTCTTCGGGCGGATCTTGAATTTTACGGAGGTGACTAACAGGGGCGACGATGAGGTTCTCATGTCGGTTCTCGGCGCTAAGGGCATAGCTTGGCGTTCGTCTCAAATTCGCACCGCAGCCAAGATGATGTTGCTGGAGCGCGACGCGACGGACAAGGTGCGGAGGGCGCTGCTGCGACAGGCGCCGACGGTCGTCGGCGATCTGTGCCCAGGATCGCGGGTGTATTTCTGGGCACCGAATCCGTTCAAGGGACGTCGTCGGCAAGATCCTGAAAGATGGCGGGGTCCTGCGACTGTGATCGCGAAGGAATCCAACAGCCGGTATTATGTATCATGGCGTGGTCACGTGCTACTTGTTGCTCGTGAGCAGCTCTGGCACGCCTCCTCCCAGGAGGCCGCGGCTGCGGAGTCCATCCAGACGGGCGTGCGGCTGACGCAGCAGCGAGATGATCGCGCCTACCGCGACATCGTGGACGTCACGCCCAAGGTGAATGTTCAGAAGGTGAAGAAGACATTCCTGAAGAAGGAGCGTGACCGACATAGTGAGCTCGAGGGGTCCAGGCAGCCTCGTGTGGATCTGAGGGCCCTGGGCGCCATTGAGGCGCAGGCTAAGGAGGAGGAGCCACCTGAGCAGGAGCAGTTGCCGCAGCTTCCGCCTCCGAGGAGGGCGCGGTCTCGTTCCCCTCCAGGCCGGATGTCTTCTGGGACGTGCCCGGAAGCTTCTCCGGGAGCATCGGGCTCTGGCGGCCCTTCGGTGCCGCCGATTCCCAGAGACGATTTCGAGCTCGAGCGGAAGCGGAAGTTCCTGGTAGATGACGTGCCGAGTTGCATTAAGAAAACGCGTCTGCAGACTGCCCCTACGAGTGGCTTGCCGGCCTTCCGCGAGGTGGCCATGAACGCTGTTGTGCACTCGGGACCCCAGGAGTGGTTCGACCAGAATGCCTTGGATGGTGTCTCCACGCTCGTTCAGAAGGTCGTGCGAGGAGTACGTGTGCATCGAGAGCCACGGCGGAGACTATGATCACGACCGCCACCAGGAGTGCAATCGCCTGTCGGTGATGCTCTCCGCCACGGGCCAGTGTGCCTACAAGGACGACGGCGCGAGCCGTACCAACGAGCGCACGGAGGACAGCTGGGTTGGTCTCACGCTCTTCTACCACGACAAGCCGGACGCTCAGGCACAGGGGGTGTACTATTTGGACACTCCGGAGGGTCTTGTACGGCAGCCGATGACTTACGAGGAGTGGATCAACGTGTCATCTGTGTATGACGCATGGCTGCAGGAGGCGCGATACGAGCACGACGTGTTCGCACTCGTGATGAAGCAGAACGCGAAGGAGCTAGACCCACGTCACTTCGACCAGCACGAGAAGGCTAAGTTCGACGAGGCCGATGCCGCCGAGTGGCGGCAATGGATCGCCAACAACACGGTCGAGCTGGTCACCGAGGAGGAGGAGAAGAGCATTCCAAAGGACAAGATCATCTCGGTGCCCATGCGTTCGGTTCGCACGAACCGGGGGCGAGGGCTGGAGTTGGAGGCGAAGTCGCGCTTGATCATCCCTGGCCATCTCGACCCGCAGCTTGGTCTATTCAGGACGGATTCGCCTACTACTTCCCCTTTGGCCGTGCTGGTGTGTGCGTCTATCGCAATGGCGATGGATTGGACATTCGAGTGCTTCGACGTAGCGACTGCGTTCCTGTCCGGGCTGAAGCTGGAGCGGGAGCTGTATGTGAGGGCTCCTAAGGACGGGCTTCCAGCCGTCGACGGTGCTGGATGGCCAGCTGTGCGGCCTTATGCGTTGCTTCGTCTGCTGAAAGGGGCGTACGGTTTGACGGAGGCGCCTCGGTTGTGGTATCTCCGAGCCCGCCAGGTGCTGACGGACGAGGTCGGCTTTGTGGAGCTGCGCTGTGCTCGAGCTGTCTTCGTTCATCGGGCGAGCGGCAAGTTGATTGCTATGTTGACCTTGCACGTCGACGACGGCATGCTGTTTGGGGACCCGCGCGACCCCCAGTACCAGGAGGTGAAGGCGAATATCAACAGGCGTTTCAACATCAAGCACTGGAAGGAGGGCAACGACGAGGGGGCAGTCGCCTATCTCGGTGAGGAGTGGTGGCGCCACCCCGATCACGTCGAGATTAGCATGCACGAATACATCGGCAAGCTGACAAAGCACCCCCTTGCCAGGGGTGACGACGAGGAGCGGGAGATGACTCCCGAAGAGCACCACGACTTCCGGAGCTTGCTCCAGAAGGTGCGATGGCCTGTCGCACGAGTGGTGCCACAGCTCGCGTACAGTGCGTCGGCGCTCGCACAGAAGGATCCGAAAGGTCGGAGGTTACTGCACCTGCGAGTGCTCAATGACAGCATCGACCGGCTTCAGGACTACGACGAGAGAGGTCTTGCGACTCTCCGGATCCGCCGCGTGGACATCGAGCGCTTGCAGGTGCTCACGCTTATGGGCGCTTCGTTTGCGAAGGAACCCGGCTGTAAGAGCCAGATGGGGTTCATGAGTATGATTGCGGATACCCGAGTGTTGAAGGAGCTAGCTGTATGTTGTATAGTGGAGTTCCAGAGCAGTACTATTACACGAGTTGTTGGATCTACGATGGCCGCAGAGTCTGCGGCTATGTCCGTGGCTTTGGATCGGCAGCTTTACCTCAGGCTGCTGATTGAGGCAGTCTTGCACGGGGAGCCGCCCTTGCAAGGGGGCTGGAGGCTGGCGCTGAAGGTTCCGGGGGCGCTGGTGATGGACGCGAAGTCGCTCTACGACCACGCGTCCAAGATCGGCTCGATGCCGGTGTCTCGGCAGACCCTCATCGACTTGCTGGTGGCCAAGGATTTGATCGAGCAGGAGGCCATCAAGTTCAAGTGGCTGCCCAATAGCCACATGCTGGCGGACGTGCTGACAAAGGCCGTGCAGCCTAACGAGGTGCTATCGCAGTTCCTCCGCCACGGACTGTTCAGCATGGTGCCTACTGCTGAGCAAGAGGATGAGGAGGCACACCGTCTGCGGCTGCGCCGCGGACAGCGTGAGAGAGCCAAGGAGCGGAGGGCCCAGCGTCGGGCCGCCGTTCCAGGGCCTGCGAGCCCGTGAGATCCTGATTGCAGCCGCTGATGGACCTAGTGAGGGCTACGGTGATGTAGGCACATACATTGAGTTGACAGTCTGGACTAGTGAGTCTAGACATTCATATTTTGTATTTTATATTTTGAGCCTCAGGCCGCACTTTGCTTGAGGTGTATCGGCCTGTGGGCCGGTATAGGCGATAACTGCGTGCAGCGTTTCCCGTTCGTAGGGAGCGGCATCGGGGCAGCATTGTACTCACCCAGTGTGAAGAGTGCACTCCCCTGCCCCTCTGCCGCCCGTGCCACCGTGTGCGCATGATGTACATGCTTTTCATGTTTGTGGCATGCACGCTGCCCGCCGCTGTTTTGGCCCTAGTCCTAGGGCCCTGGGACTGCACCCGCAGTTTGACCGCCGCGCGGTCCGAGCGAAAACAACTGCACTGACAACGGGGTGTGTCGCGGGGTGTGTCGCGGGGTGGGTCGCGGGGTGTGTCGTGGGTGGGTCGCGGGGTGGGTCGTGAGTGGGTCGCGAGTGGGTCGCGGGTGGGTCGCGGGGTGGGTCGTGGGGGGAACGACGACAACAAAGGTCAACAATACCACCACCACCACCACTACCACCACCACCACCACCACCACGACCACCACCACCACCACCACCACCACCACCACCACCACCACCACCACCACCAACAACAACAACAACAACAACAGCAACATCAACTGCAACAGCAACAGCAGCAGAAACAACAACGCCAGCGGCAACAACAACATCATCATCATCACCATCGGGGGGCGCTGGTGCGGAGGCGGCGTCCCCATCCTTTGGCCTTCCTCCTCGGCCAGCCTCGGGAGCGTCGGCCCATCTATCCTCATGTGGTTGGGGGCGGGCAGGCGGGAGTGGGCCCAGGCAGCTCAGACTGGTGCCGCGGAGTCCTCTTTCGACGGCGGTGCCTGTCCGACCTCTTCGCGGGCCCGCCCCCGTGCAGCTCGGCACACGCGTGGGGGCTTGGCCTGGCCCCCATCCCACGGGGGCGGTGCCCCCGCGCCCGCTCCGTGGCCCCCGTGCCCTGTGCAATGCCCCAGCGGGGCCCCTTTTTCGGGCCTTTGCGGGCGCTCAGGGCGCACCAAGCGCACCGATTGTGCGTTGGGTGGTCTGCCACTCGTGCTGCACCGGCTCAGGGGCCAGCAGCAGGTCCGCCGTGCATGTGTGCTGGGTAACGTTAAACGTTTGAAATGAGGAAACAAACTTTTCCTGATGCAGCGTCGCTCTACAATTGTCTCTTACTGTCCTTCGTCGTCGTCGTCGTCGTCGTTTTCGTCGTTTTCGTCGTCGTCGTCGTCGTCGTTTTCGTCGTCGTCCTCCGCATTCCTCGTACTCGCCCTCGTTCTCTTCGTCCTCGTCCTTGTGCTTCTCTTCCTCCTTTTTTGTCCTCATGCTCCTCGCGATCCTCACGTTCATCACGTCGTCCTCGTCATCGCCACTTCGTCGCCCCCCCTTTTTTGTTCTTCTTCGCCCAATGCGCCCACTGGACTGAAGCGGCGCTTCCCGTTCTTTTTCGATTCGGTTTCTGAAACATGGGCCGTTTCGTTCGAGACATCCTCAATACATCGGCCCCATAGGGGATTCCGAATCGGCATAGTCTTGGAGTCGTTTTCGGAAGGTTTCCGAATGGCCCACAGGAGGCCCAAAAGACGCCCTGGCGGGCCCCAGGAGCGCCCAAAGAGGACCCCAAGAGACCCCCAAGTGGCAGCTCACAAGAACCCCAAGACGGCCCAAAACGGGCCAAGAGGGCCCCACGAGATTCCCGTGAGCGCCCCAGGAGGGCCCCAAACGGCCCAAGAGAGCCCCAAGACGGTCTTACGGCGCCGAGGCGCCCCAATAAAGCTCCCAAAGAACCTTCTGACGCGCCCAGACAGCCCAAGAAGACCCCAGAAGCCCACAAGAGGACCACACAGGCCCCCAAGAAGCCCCCAACAGGCCCTAAGACAACCCCGCGCGGCGCCAGGAGCCCCCAGGGTAGCCCGATAGGGTCACCAGGACCCTCTTTTGATTCAACATCATTCTTTCATTGCCTCTTACTATCCTCCGTCGACGTCGTCGTCTTCATTTTCGTCGTCGTCGTCATCGTCCTCCGCATTCCTCGTACTCGCCTTCGTTCTCTTCGTCCTCGCTCGTCCTTGTGTTTCTCTTCCTCCTCGTTGTCCTCATGCTCCTCCTCGCTATCCTTACGTTCTCCACGTCGTCCTCGTCATCGCCTCCTCGTCACCCTCGCCTTCCTTCTCTGCTTCTCCTTCGCCCAATGCGCCCATTGGACCAGAGCGGCGCTTCCCGTTCTTGTCCGATCAGGTTTCAACAAGTCCCTGTTCCCCCCCTCGTCTGCGCACATGCATCGGGCTGGATGGCGGGAAGCGCCTCTGGCGTGGACCGTTTTTTACGTAGCACCCCGCAATTGCGGATAAGAGTGAGGGGGCGGGCGCGGGCGACGCGGGCGTCGAGCCGGCGGACCTCGTGGCCCTCACCTTCCCTGTCGATGGCGCCCCGAGGCTCTTTAATTGTGGGCGCCTTGAGGCAGCTTCCCCTGAACCCAGGCTTTGGGCACAGATGCCAAGTTGCAGCAGGCAGCTGGATGTGCTGTTGGCCCCGCCGCAGGCGCCGATGTGCTGTTGTAGAGTCAACGTGGGCCGGATCGGGGGAATGGCACGAGGGCGCTTTCCCAAACCAATGCGAGCAAGCCCGCCGCAGGCGCCGATTTGCATGCTCTGACAAGTTCAGCGCGGGGGGGATTGCTGGTAGGCCACCCGGAACAAATGCAAAAACAGCCCGCCGCAGGCGCCGAATTTTTGGCTTGTTCAGTGAACGTAGCTTGGGTCGCGGGTGGGTCGCGGGCTCTCCATTTCCACCTGGAAGGAATTCAAAAACAGCCCGCCGCAGGCGCCGAAAGTTTTGATTTGTACACTGAACGCGGTTTGGGTCGCGGGTGGGTCGCAGGTTCTCCACTTGGAACGAATTCACAAGAAGCCCACCGCAGGCGCCGAAAAATTTGGGTGGGACGCGGGGTGGGTCGCGGGTGGGTTGCGGGTGGGTCGCGGTGGGTCGCGGGTGGGTCGCGGGCGCGGTTTGGGTCGCGGGTGTGTCGCAGGTTCTTCACTTGGAACGAATGCAGAAAAAATCCGCTGCAGGCGCCGAGAATTTTGGTTGGGTCGCGGGGTGGGTCGCGGGTGGGTCACGGGTGGGTAGCGGTGGGTCGCGGGCTGGGTCGCGGGTGGGTCGCGGTTGGGTCGCGGGTGGGTCGCGGGGCGGGCCGCGGGTGGGACGACGACAACAACAAACAACAAACAACAAGCAACAAACAACAAACAACAAACAACAACCAACAAACAACAAACAACAAACAACAAACAACAAGCACCAAACACCAAACACCAAACAACAAACAACAACCAGCAACCAACTAGCAACAAACAACACATAACAAACAACAACCAACAAACAACAAACAGCAACCAACTAGCAACAACCAACACATAACAAACAACACTCAACAAACAACAAACAACACACAACAAACAACAAACAACAAACAACACCAACAACAACATCAACAACAACAACAACAATACTTTTAATATCGTTCGCTCTTATATGCTCCAGTGTCCAATAACGCGTATTTCCCAAACCCTCGATACCCGCCCTCTTCGTCTTCGATCGAACCCCTTTTGGGGGGTATATTTTTCTTCCCTGCAGGCCGGGCCCCGGCAAGCGGCGGGGCGGCCGCGGACCGTCGGCCTGGCCAGCGGCAGCGCTGATCGGCGGGGCGGCCGCGGACCATCGACCCGACCCCAAGAGGGACGGACAGGGGACCGACCACGACGACGACGACGACGACGACGACGACGACGTCGAAGACGACGGCGACGACGACGACAGCGACGACGAGCGAAAGCGAGAGCGAGAGAGAACGACAGCAGGGCCACGAAGGGCACGAAGTAGGCCACGAAAAGCGACAGCTGGGACACGAAAGGAATGCGTATGGGGCCACGAAGAGCGCGAACGAACGGGGGCCACGAAGTGCAGATAATGTGGGGGCACAGAAGGCAACTATGGGGCCACTGAGGGTAGCAACTGGGCCACGTAGGACACTGAGGGGGAAACAAATGGCGACAGCGGGGCCACGAAGGGCATGCACATGGGGCCACAACGGGCGCGACTCCCGGCTGCCTGGGTGTCGGGAGCGCGGCGCGTGGGCAAATTGCAAGAAATTCCAACGCAAGGCCATTCTTCAGTAAGTTGTAAGCAAGTTTCCAGCAAGAGCGCGACTCCAGAGCGCCGGGAGCACGATTCCTGAATAGATTGTAAGTAAATCCCAAGCGAGAGCGCGATTCCTGAATAACATGCGAGGAAGTTTCGGGCGGGAGTGGGGGTCCTGGTTAAATTGTAAAGAAGTCTCAGGCGGGAGCCGTTGTTGTTGTTGTTGTTGTTGTTGTTGTAACCTGGGGGCCAAGGGCCCATTTTGAGCAGGAAGACTTTCCCTGTCAAAAAACAGGGCGCGAACGTCGATGGGGCACACCTTGATTGAGAAAAAGTAGTATGCACCGGTGGGGGGATCAACAATAATTATTCTTCAGAAATGAGAGTTCAACAACAACAACAACAACACCAACAACACCAACAACAACAACTATACGTTTTATAATGTTCGCCCTTTTATGCTCGAGTGTCCAATGACGCGTATTTCCCAAACCATCGATACCCGCCCTCTTCGTCCTCGATCGAGCCCCTTTTGGGGGGTACGCCTTTCTTCCCTGCAGGCCGGACCCCGGCAAGCGGCGGGGCGGCCGCGGACCGTCGGCCTGGCCAGCGGCAGCGCTGATCGGCGGGGCGGCCGCGGACCGTCGACCCGACCCCAAGAGGGACGGACAGGGGACCGACCACGACGACGACGACGACGTCGAAGACGACGACGACGACGACGTCGAAGACGGCGACGACGACGACGACGGCGACGACGAGCGAAAGCGAGAGCGAGAGAGAACGACAGCAGGGCCACGAAGGGCACGAACTAGGCCACGAAGGGCGACAGCGGGGACACGAAGGGAATGCGTATGGGGCCACGAAGAGCGCGAACGAGCGGGGGCCACGCAGTGCAGATAATGCGGGGCCACAAAAGGCAATTATGGGGCCATTGAGGGTAGCAACTGGGCCACGTAGGACACTGAGGGGGAAACAAATGGCGACAGCGGGGCCACGAAGGGCATGCACATGGGGCCACAACGGGCGCGACTCCTGGGTGCCTGGGTGTCGGGAGCGCGGCGCGTGGGCAAATTGCAGGAAATTCCAACGCAAGGCTATTCTTCAGTAAGTTGCAAGCAAGTCTCCAGCGAGAGCGCGACTCCAGAGCGCCGGGAGAGCGATTCCCGTATAAATTGTAAGGAAGGCCCAAGCGAAAGCGCGATTCCTGAATAAAATGCGAGGAAGTCTCCGGCGGGAGCGGGGGTCTTGGCTAAATTGTAAGGAAGTCTCAGGAGGGAGCCGTTGGTGCTGTAACCCGGGGGCCAGGGGCCAACTTTGAGCATCAAGACTTTCCCTGCCAAAAAAACAGGGTGCGAGCGTAGAGGGGCACATTTTGATTGAGAAAAAACATTATGCACCGGTGGGGGGGGGATCAATAATTATTCTTCAGAAATGAGCATTCAACAACAACAACAACAATAATCCGCATCGCGGAATTCCACTTCAGCCGCGCACCCAGGGACAGTGAATGACCGCTCGGTTCGGCCCCCTCACTCTGATGAATTAAGTAAAACTTTCCTTTGCCAGTGGCTCCACGCCACACCCCGCACCATGGCCGTTTCGCCCGAGACATCCTCAACAAATCGGCCCTGGAGGAGACTCCGAATCGACATCGTCTTGGAATTGCTGCTGGAGGATTTTCGCACGGCCCAAAGGAAACCAAAAAGACGCCCTGGAGGGTCCCTGGAACGCCCCAGGCGGCCCCCAAACGGCTCAGCCCAAGAAAGCTTCCAAAGAACCTTCCGACGCGATCAGACAGCCCAAGATGACCCCAGAAGCCCACAAGAGGACCCAAGAGGCCTCCAAGAAACCCCAACAGGCCCCAAAACAACCCCGCGCGGCGCCAGGAACCCCCAGGGTAGCCCGATAGGATCACCAGGACCCTCTCCGGATTCAACGTCCTTATCCAAGTTCTTTTTCTTGTTCGTCGTCGTCGTCGTCGTCATCGTCCTCCGCATTCCTCCTCGTGCTCGCCCTCGTTCTCTTCGCCCTCGTCCTTGTGCTTCTGTTGCTCCTTCTTGTCCTCGTGCTCCTCCTCGCTATCCTTACGTTCTTCACGTCGTCCTCGTCATCGCCTCCTCGTCGCCCTCCCTGTTTCTTTTTCTTATTCGCCCAATGCGCCCATTGGACTAAAGTGGCGCTTCCCGTTCTTGTCCGATCAGGTTTCGACAAGTCCCTTGGTCCCCCCCTCGTCCGCGCACATGCCTCGGGTCATGATATGAGAACCCCCCTCTTGGACACCCCTCTTGGACGCCCCCGAAACAAACGTCCACGGACGACCTGTCTGCACCGTACCGCGTTGGCATCTCCCGAGGCGTCGTCAATCTTCGACCCAGGAACGGTATTGTGCATCGTTTTTTCGGCGCTCAGAGCCGAACGACTACGCACCAAACCTGACCACGCCGTGTGTCGGGGGGCCACTCGGGCAGCTCCAAGGGGGGTCACCACTAGGGGGCCACCAGTTCGTCCTGGAAGCTGATGCTCCAGGATCGAGCCTCGAGAAGGCTTTTGGACGTCTGGGCTCGTTCTGGAGGGCTCTGGCCCCTACGGAGCTCCACTAGGGGGTCACCAGTTCGTCCTGGAAGCTGATGTTCCAGGATCGAGGCTCGAGAAGGCTTTTGGACGCTTGGGCTCGTCCTGGAGGGCTCTGGCCCCTACGGAGCTCCACTAGGGGGCCACCAGTTCGTCCTGGAAGCTGATGTTCCAGGATCGAAGCTCGAGAAGGCTGTTGGACGTTTGGGCTCCTTCTGGAGGGCCCCGGCCCCTACGGAGCTCCACAGAAAGGCCCCCGTTGCCGCGGCCGCGCGCGCCTCCCCCCATGCTACACACCGTGTCGTGGCCCCAAGCTACACACGCGTACACTCCTCCTCCTCCTCCTCCTCCTCCTCCTCCGTCCTCCTCCTCCTCCCTCCTCCTCCTGATCCTCCTCGTCGTCCTCGTCCTCTTCTCCTCCTCCTCCTCCTCCGAAGGCTTCATTGGCGACGTTCGCACGCGGACCCCGGGCCCATTTCGGCGCACCCCTCACGCGCTTCGTGGCCCCATAAGGAGCTCCACCTGAGGCCCCGACGGCACAGTTCGTATGCGCTCCCCACCACCACGATTACGGCACACCCCTCACGCCTGCCGTGGCCCCATAGGATTCTCCATCGAACGCGGCTACCGTAACGTGATATTCACGACTGCATATGGTTGGGTCCTTCGGCGGGCTGGCTGTTTTCGGCATTTCAGGGGCTGCCTGGAGGTTTTCTTGGAACCTTCTTGAGGCTTCTTGGGCACCTTTTGCGATCTTCGGGCGCCTCTAGGAGTTTTTGCGGTGCTGCTGGATCTGAGTGAAGCTGTTTTGGGCCACCTTCGCGGCACTGCACGGTTCTGGAAGTTGTTTTGGATACCAGGGCTGGACCTAAACGGTGTTTTGGCGATTTCGTGGGCCGTTTTCGTTTCGACTTCGTTTTGCAGTAGAGGTGGATTGAAGACAAAACGAGGGAAAAACAACATCAAAACGAAAACGAAAAGCACCGTTTAGGTTCAGCCCTGTTGGATACTTGGGATGCCTCGGTGACCGCCTGAGAGGCGTCGCGACGCCCGAGGAGCCTCGGGACGGGGACACTTACGTCGGGCCTGTCCCTCTACAGGGGGAATTTGAAAGCATAGTCAAAAAATAGTTAGGGGACTATTTTTTCAATATTTTTGGGTATCTTTTGAATATTTGTTGAGTATGATTTATTTTTCATCCAACATCCTCCTGTCTGGGGACATGCCCGACCTAAGGGTACACGCAGTGGGGCGGTTGCAGGAGGAAGCAGGCCTCCAGAAAGCTATAGAAACTCAGCCAGACAGCACGGGTCTTGTACCATCCCTTTTGCGCGCCAGGGGGCTCGATGGCGGATTCGTGGGGCTCGTGGTGCATCCGGGTGTCGGTGCTGCTGTCGAAGTTGCCCACAGGTTTGCAGAGGTTGCTGATGTCATTTTAGGGTCTGTCAGAGAGCATATGCGCAGGTGTATCGAGCACATATGGGTGCAAGCCATTCGTCCCGCAGCCCATCGCACGTGGCAGATCGCAAGCCAGCGAGCAGAGCGTGTCAGAAGCTCGATAGTGGTGCTGTGTAATAGATTCCTAACGCTTGCAACTCGACTTGCAGGCCACACCACAAGTTTCATTGCCGTGCTGTGGAACAGGTATCTATCGCACTTCGTACGCGCGTGTGGGCGTTCCTTCTCCCCCGTGGGCTGTTTTATCAGCACGGCCCTATTCGCCTATCATTTTTGGCATAAGTGCGTGCAGCATGAGCTAAGTCTTTTCTCTGCCGCTGCTTATGTCGCGGCTATGCATGGATCATTTAGCGTCGGACTACTTCTGTCTGGTCGCACGTTTCACAGATACGACAGAACCGCCGTGTGGGGTTGTAGGCTTGAGGCCATAGGTGCGTGGTTGTTTCTGAACTTAGACCTTCTCGTGATTTCCACAACGTGGCGGCTGGTTAAGCGTGCATACTCCATCTGGGTCCCATCTTTGTTGGCTATTGCGCAGCATTTCGCACGGGCTCTACATGGGACAGCACTGCATTTGGAGCAGGTCTTGGACACAATCGTACGATGCACATGGCTTGCTGTGCGAAGCTTGTGGCTGCGCGTCCTGACGCCAATCGTTACGAGTATGCTGGGTTTGGGCTGGAGCGTGGTGTCGAAGATACGGAGGGCTTGCGCCACATCCGCCGAACCTATTCTCTCAGCCTGCAGTTGACCCTTGGAGGCGTCGAGTGCAAGAGTTGACGGGGTAAAGGGGAGGGCAAGGGTAGGACGAGCAGAAGGGGACGAGGAGAAGGACGCGGGCATCCGATGTCGAGTTCCCAGCCATCCTGTGGTGTTGGGTGCTCGTTTTGAAGAGACAGTGCAGCTCGGAGGTTTTCCTTGGAGGCTTCTGGTGGCTGCTGGTGGGTTCCTGAGGTGCTCGGATTCCTCCGGAGGTCTTCGGAGGTCGCCAGAGTTCTTCTGAAGCTTTGGTGGTCTGCAGAGGTCTTCGGGTGTCTCCGGCGATCCTCTGGGTCTGCTTGCTGTCTCCGGGGGCCTTCGAAACGGAGGCTTGGCCGCGCGGTGCTCTGCCTGGCTACCTACCTCTCGCGGGCAACGGGGGGCAACCGACAACTCCCTTCCCCTCCCTCCCTCCTCTGGGGTGCGGGGGTAGGTGTGAGAAATCGATGCTCGCCCAGATTCTTGGTCTCCGTTTCCAGGATTCCTGCTTTCAGGACTCCCATCGCAGGAGCCCCGGGAACGTCAAGACGGGCTGAGTGTTCTGGGACGCCAGGGCGACTCTCTTCCCTTTCTTCCTTGGTGAGGACCATCATAGGCCTCAGTCACTTTGGTGGGGTCCATCGTAGACTCCACCCCCTCGGCAGCTGCCATCATAGGGGTTGCCGGGGGTCCCGCTCCCTTTTTTTGAAAATTAACATTGCGGCGCCATTGCCAGTGGAGGGGGCCAGGGCTCTGGGGCGCGTCCGATGCAGTGCACGCAGTACGCCGTTATATTGAGGTGCTGAGCGCTGACCGTGAAGAAAGTAGCACTTCTCGCGCTGGATTGGAAAGAAGCGTTTGACCCTGATAACGTGGACGCTCTGCTCGCAGCGCTGAAAAAGTTTGGGGTGCCCAACAATGCGCTTAGCATGATCCGGGATACATGCAGAGACCGGATTTTTTCCGTCTCACATTGCCCGCGGAGATCGCGAAAGCGGAATCAAGTATCCAGCATGTCACAAGTTTTCCATTATTTCCATTTCTCTTCGTCATGGTCATGAGCGTGATCATCGAGAGTACAAAGAATAAGTTGGACGAGTACACGCTGAGTTTTTTGGCTTCCAGTGTCCTTGCGATCCTATTGTGCGCGGACGACGCGCTCCTAGCGGGGCGCCACGAAAGACTTACGCAAAAGGCTTTGGATGCGATAGCAGCAGCAGGCAAAGAAATTGGCATGGAACTACACTGAAACACATTCCAAGGTGCTACGTTGTACTGCGAGGCACCGGTGGCAATGTCATCTACCCCGCTGGACACACTCAGTATGTGGGAGCACATATTGAATTTGTCGATTGGGGCAGCGTGGGGCGATTCCAGAGGTATACAAGGGCATGGAAAAACGCGTCGATCCGCATTTCAAGAGTTGGAACTGATTGAGGCACGCAGCGCGACCAAAGTCGCGTATTCGCTGAATTCTGCGTGTCTGAGCAAATCAGAAAGGCGGCGTTTTGATGGATTCCAAGCGAGGTGTCTTACGAGCATTTTGAACATCCAGCGTTCTTGAATTTCAAAGGTATCAAGTATCAAGCAAACTGCATTAGAGAAAGGCAGGCGCGAAACCTTACAGCGACCAGCTGCTAAGACATCAACTTCTATGGTTTGGACACATCGGCCGCTGCAGGGCTGGCGACGTGCTTCGGGAACTGACGCTTCAACCGGGGAGCGCGAAACCCGTGACGGATTCTAACAGGCGAGCGCCCGGGCGTCCCAGGCATGAGCGGGCGAAGTGTTTTTACAATTTCATTCGCAGTAGTTTTGGCTCCGACTCTGCCCTGGTGGATTGCACGGCAGAGGAACGAACGCGGCGTCAGTTTGCAACAGAGTTTGCGCTTGACTGCCGCGCTGCGCACTGACCTTCTTGCCCTGGCATTGCGCGGTTTCAATTGCCCACGCGCCGAATGGCGTGTGGCTTCTCGTTCGCTCGTAGGGAGTTCCACAGAAGTCCCCGGTGGCCGCGGCCGCGTGCGTCCGCGCCACCCAGCGCAGCGTTTGGTGGCCCCATAGAGAGCTCCACCGAAGGCCCCAGAGGTTACGTTCGCATGTGTTTTCCCCGCCCAGTAGAGCGCTTCGCGGCCCCATAGGGAGCTCCACCAGAGGCCTCCGTGGCCGCGGCCAGTGCAGCGCGTCGTGGCCCCCGATATGGAGCCCCACCGAAGGCCCTAGTGGCCGCGGCCGCATGCGTCCGCGCCACCAAGTACAGCGCTGCGTGTCCCCAGGGGAAACCCCACCGAACGCTCCAGTAGCCGCGGGTGCATGCGTCTCCCCCGCGAAGTACAAGGATTCATGGTCCACGTAGGGAGCTCCACCGAATGCCCGACATGCCGCATTCGTATGCGTCCGCGACACCCAGTGCAACGCTTCGTGGCCCCGTCAGGAGCTCCACCGACGGCTCCGGCGGCCGCGGCCGCATGCCCCCCACCGCCCCGCCCAGTGCAGCGCTTCGTGGCCCCAGGCTGAGGCCGCAGCGGCCGCGGCCGCGCGCGTCAGCCCCACCCATCAAACGACGCCACATCACTCGCTTCGTGGCCCCATAAGGGAGCGCGCCCGAAAGCGGTAGTCACAACGGAGTTCACAACTGCGCATGGTTGGGTCTTTCGCCGAGTTTTTCAATACGGGGTGCCCAGGTGTCCCGACTTTCCTCCCAGGGCCAGATTTGCATCCCGAGTCGATTTGAAGTTCCCAGGGCCTGGCGAGGGCGTCCAGAAGCGGAGATCGGGGAACGACTCTTTCTTGAATTTGTCAACACTCTGGAGGCAGTGGCAGGGCAATGTGAAGGATCATCGGGCGAGCTCGGTCTGAAGCGTGCTTAGTCGCGCGCGAGCTCATCCTGGCGGGCTCGCTCGGGCCAGCGAGCTCGCTTCTTGCAAGCTGGCCCTGGGCGAGCTTGGTTGGGCGAGCTCTACAGGGCAAGGCCGGGGAAAAACGCGCGGGGCGAACTTCATTTTTTTGAACATTGCGTTGCGCACGACACTACGTTCCACTGCTTTACTTCGCGTCGCGATGTATTTTGCACTCCATGCGCAAAGCCTGCTGCGCTTAAACATTGCGTTCGCACAACATGTTTTCTGGTATCGCTGTTCATAACATTGCGTTTCATGTTGTCGCAGTTGAGTTCATCGTGTTGCGTTTCGTTGCGTGCGCCGTTGCTTTATTTCGTTTTGCACCGCTCCTGCGCTGTCTCCGCACTGCATTCTTTTCCATTGCAATGCTCCTTCCTTGTTACCTAACAGCTTGTGCTGATAGGTTTCTAGTAGGGTCAAAAGAGAGCATCATGACACTCCAGAGGGGGTCCGGGCGGAAGCCGGCAGAAACCGGGAGAATCCGGCGGAGCTCATTCCGTGCGTGCAGGTACGCACGGGAGCCACCTCGGCGCCATCGGAGGTGCGTTCCGTGCGTGCAGGTACGCACGGGAGCCACCTCGGCGCCATCGGAGGTGCGTTCCGTGCGTGCAGGTACGCACGGGAGCCACCTCGGCGCCATCGGAGGTGCGTTCCGTGCGTGCAGCTACGCACGGGAACCACCTCGGCGCCATCGGAGAAGCGTTTTGTGCGCGCAGGTACGCATCGGGGCCACTTCGGCGCCATCGGAGGTGAGTTCCGTGGGTGCAGGTACGCGCGGGAGCCACCTCGGCGCCATCGGAGGTGCGGCTGAGGCTGAGGCAGGCTGAGGCTGAGGCTGAGGTGAGGCTGATGCAGGCTGAGGCTGATGCAGGCTGAGGCCGCAGGAGTATGCGGGAGCGCAGCAGGCTGAGGCTGAGGCAGGCTGAGGCTGAGGCTGAGGCTGATGCAGGCTGAGGCTGAGGCAGGCTGAGGCCGAAGGGGTATGCGGGAACGCAGCAGGCTGAGGCTGAGGCAGGCTGAGGCTGAGGCTGAGGTTGATGCAGGCTGAGGCTGAGGCAGGCTGAGGCCGAAGGGGTATGCGGGAGCGCAGCAGGCTGAGACTGACGCAGGCTGAGGCTGAGCGCAGCCGTGGATAGTGAGATACGGCGCTCCTCAGCCCGTTTCGTTTGAGGCTGAGTCCATTGATAGCAGTGTCTCGTTTGGAACTACATCCATTGATAGCAGCGTCTCGTTTGGAATGAACACAAAAACAATGTGCTGTCTCGTTGATAGCAGTGCCTCCTTTGCAGAGACATCCACTATTGATAGCAGCGTCTCGTTTCCAGACGCTTCCGTAGTAGTAATTCGTAGTGTCTCGTTCGAAATTAAATCCATTGATACTCGTGTCTCGTTCGGGGCGGAAGCCATTGATAGCAACGTTTCGTTTGCACCTACACCCCTGCATAGCAGCGTCTCTTTTGGAATGAGCACAAAAAGAATGTGCTGTCTCGTTGATAGTAGTGCCTCCTTTGCAGACGCGTCCACTATTGATCGCAGCGTTTCGCTGCCAGTCAAATCCGAACATGAATCTAAAGAAGAAGCTTCCATATATGTTCATACACATGGCTGTTAGGTTGCTTGGTGGGGATTTTTTTTAGGATTCATGTGCGTTACACTGCGTTATTTTTGTCTCGCCCTCCATTGCGATGCAATGCGCCGCGTTGACTTGCCATTGTGTTGTTGGCCATATCCTTGCAGCGCGTACAGCACAATGCAACACAGCACCCCAATTTGGGCTTGCATTGGGTTCGCTACTTACATATTTGAACCGTCGGGGTCCTCTCCTGGAGTTTCTCGAGGTTCCCCATGAGGCCTCTCCAGCGATTGTTGACATATTTGGCTGGTCTAGCGGGCCTCCCGGGCTAGCCGCTAGCCAGTACAATGGTCCTGGAGGCGTCCGTCATGGAGGTGTTTGGCGTCTTCATGGGCCGTCATAGACCTTGGGAGTTCTCGGGGGTTCTCGTCCCCCTCCCCTGGTCGGACACGCCTTTTCCCCCATGCCCCACCACGTGAACTGTCTCACTGGGCCCCCCTGGGAAGGGCAATGGGGCGCAGGCCTCACGCGCCGTGGCGCGCCACGGGCAGAGTCAGCGGATCTGGCGCAACCCGCTGCTGAGCTCTGCTGCCGGCCTTGCCGTCGTCGTCTATGCACAACGGGTCCACGCCGGCAGCACGGCGCCGCCAGACCTCTACAGCCTGTCGCTCGCGGCCCTGCGCTCCTCTGCGGCCGCGGCGTCGTCGAGCCGCGCCGTCAGCCCGGGGGACGTCTCGCCGCCCAGCCCGCCGATCCCGGCTGGGGCCGGCCCCCTGGGCCCGGGATCGGGGCATACGCCCTCTCCTGGCCCGGCCGGGGAGGCGCGCACACGGATGCTTACCAGTTTGAAACATATCCCTATCCCTATGTTTGACATCACCTCGCCTCGATGCCGATCTTAAGGATCCCCTCAGTTTCTGAGGGCATATCCCTAAGATTGTCCTCGCTTTTTGCTCGCCCATCTCAGGGACAGGGATAAGTTCGAGGCCGCTTCGATGCGGGGCCCAAGGCGTCGGCCCCCGCCAGGATCGGCGAGGTTGCGGGCCGACGTCGGCCGGATCGTCGTGGCAGGCTTGGGCGACCTGTTCCATCGTGCGTCTCTGCGCAGGTCGCGATTCTGGAACGTGGTGTCTTCCATGGTCAGGCCGCGCGTCGCGGACGCCGGAGGACGGGCGTGGCAGCTGGCCGCTTTCCTGGCCGACCGGCCTCTGGAGATGTTTGCCGACCCGGCGTTCGCGACCGTGGCGGCAACGGTGACGATGGCGTGCTCGCGCGTGGCGCTGTGGATCGTGTCGGAGCACAGCCTGACGGTCCAAGAGGCCATAGAGCTTGCTGCACGGATTGGCCGCACCTCCCAGCGTGTGTTGTTCGTGCCGATGCTGCTCTCTGCGGTGTTTTCGAGCATCTCCTCCAAAGTCGCCGTCGGGCTTCTTCAAGTCGTTGGTCTGCCGCTCCTCTGGGTTTACGTGCTCGCCTCCTTCTTGTTCTTCTGCGGTGAGATACGTGGCTGGCGTGCTACAAGCTTTCAGCTGCGTCAGCTGCAAACTAGGCGACTGGCTGATCCCGCGGGCAGCTGGACAGACACATTCAGGTTGTTCGGAGATTCACCAGGACAGGCTGGTGGGAAAAATGATGCTATCTAATGGCCTTCGGTCCATCCCGCCACCGTGCCTGGGTTGTGGGTCTGAGGCCTCTTGGATGTGCGTTGGGCTCTGGGCGAGGCTCTCGGGGGCCTCCCGGAGGCAGTCTTGATGCCCCTGTGGGCTGTTTGGGGCATTCTTGGGACCTCTTTGGGCCTCTTGGGGGCCTCGTGGGGGCCCTCATGGGGCCTCGTGGGGGCTTCTTCGGGGCCTCCTGAGGGGTCTTGGGTGCCTCTGGGGATTTCCTGGGCGATGCTTAGGGCGGAAGGCTCGGATGTTCGGTTTGGGCCCCTCTTGGGGCCGTCTTTGGGCCGTCTTGGGCAGTCTTTGGCGCGTCTTGGGCCGTCTTGGGACCCTCTTGGGCCGTCTTGGAGCCCTCTTGGGGGCCTCTTGGGTAGTCTTGGAGCGGTCTTGGGGGCCTCGTGGGCCGTCTTCGAGCGTCGGAAGCTCGGAAAGGCGAGAACTCCCAAGACATTGAAACACCTACGTAAAATCCATAATTTTCACCTCTCGAGGTTCTTTTGGGGGTGCTCTTGGAGGCCCCTTGGGGCGTCTTGGAAGCCTCTTGGGCCGTCCGGGGCCCATCTTGAGCGTCTTGGAGCGACATTTCTGCGATTCGGGGCCCTCTTGGACCGTCCTGGATGCCCTCTGGGGCCCTCTGGGGCCCGTCTGGGCGCTCTCGTGGGCCCAAAGAAGTCGTCGTGCGAGAAGACGCCTGGAGAGCCCCAGGAGGCACGCGGCAGGCCCCAGAGGATTCGTGGATTTGGGCTCCAGGCCCGCACAATAATTTTTAGGATGAGGTCGGGCCTGTCCCTCTACAGGAGGAGTATTCAAAATTATAGCCGGAGTGCAGTATTCCCAAACAGGGTTTTTAGACCCACTGCAGTTTCCAAGGTCGATTGCGTGCCCGTCCAGTGCGGGCTGGCATGGCATGTTAAAACATGCCTCCTCCTCCTCCTCCTCCTCCTCCTCCTCCTCCTCCTCCACCTCCTCTTCATCCCGAACGGCATCTCGGAGCCCAGAGTTGCGAGGATGTCTCCAGCGTAACGGGCTGGACCACCTCGCGCGCGGCATTTCGGACCCCAGAGTTACGACGATGTCTCGGGCGAAACGTGCTGCGAGGAAGTCTCAGGCGAAACGGGCCGGACCACCTCGAGCGCGGCGTCTCAGAGCTCCGAGTTGCGGGGGCCTCCTGGTGCCTCCTGGTGCCTCCTGGGGACCTCCTGGGGCTTCCTCCTGGGCCTCCTGTGGCCTCCTGGACCCCACCTGGGGCTTCCTGAAGCCTCTTGGGGCTCCCAGGGGGCGATATCTAACCTGTGGCCGTCGGGGCCCCTCAAAATGGGGGGGGGGCCACAAGAGCAGGAAGAATCAACGAATCGACACCGGATGTGTATTACCTTGACACGTTCTGATAGGGGGCCTCCTGGGGCCTCCTGGGAGCCTCCTGGGAATCTGCTGCGGACCCCTGGGGCCTGTCCTGGGCGTCCTGCGGCCTCCTGAAGCTCTCTGGGGCCACCTGGGGCTCCCAGGGTCCCAGGGGGGATGTGTAACCTGTGGTCTTCTGGGCCCCCAGGCTGGACCACCTCTTGCGCGGCATCTGAGAGCTCAGAGTTGCAAGAATGTCTTGTGCGAAACGGGCTGGACAACCTTGCGCACGGCATCTCAGAGCTCAGAGTTGCGAGGATGTCTCAGGCGAGATGGGCCGGACCACCCTGCGCAGGGCATCTCGGAGCCCAGAGTTGCGAGGATGTCTCCAGCGTAACGGGCTGGACCACCTCGCGCGCGGCATTTCGGACCCCAAAGTTACGACGATGTCTCGGGCGAAACGTGCTGCGAGGAAGTCTCAGGCGAAACGGGCCGGACCACCTCGAGCGCGGCGTCTCAGAGCTCCGAGTTGCGGGGGCCTCCTGGTGCCTCCTGGGACCTCCTGGTGACCTCCTGGGGCTTCCTCCTGGGCATCCTGTGGCCTCCTGGACCCCACCTGGGGCTTCCTGAAGCCTCTTGGGGCTCCCAGGGGGCGATATCTAACCTGCGGCCGTCGGGGCCCCCTAAAATGGGGGGGGGGCTACAAGAGCAGGAAGAATCAACGAATCGACACCGGATTTGAATCTCCTGCGGACCCCTGGGGCCTGTTCTGGGCGTCCTGCGGCCTCCTGGAGCTTTCTGGGGCCTCCTGGGGCTCCCAGGGTCCCAGGGAGGATATGTAACATGTGGTCTTCTGGGCCCCCTGGCTGGACCACTTCTTGCGCGGCATCTGGGAATTCAAAGTTGGGAGAATGTCTTGTGCGAAACAGGCCGGACCACCTTGCGCACGGCATCTCAGAGCTCAGAGTTGCGAGGATGTCTCAGGCGAGACGGGCCAGATCCACTCGCGCAGGGCATCTCAGAGCTCAGAAGTTCGAGGATGCCTCAGGCGGGCTCCCAGGGTCCCAGAGAGGATATGTAACATGTGGTCTTCTGGGCTCCCAGGCTGGACCACCTCTTGCGCGGCATCTGGGAGCTCAGAGTTGCGAGAATGTCTTGTGCCAAACAGGCTGGACCACCTTGCGCACGGCATCTCAGAGCTCAGAGTTGCGAGGACGTCTCAGGCGAGACGGGCCGGACCACCTCGCGCAGGGCATCTCAGAGTTCAGAAGTTCGAGGATGCCTCAAGCGAAACGGGCCAGACCACCTCTCGCGCGGCATCTCCGAGGTCAGAATTTTGAGGATGTCTCAGGCGAAACGGGCTGGACCACCTCGCGCAAGGCATCTCAGAGCTCAGAGTTTCGAGGATGTCTCAGGCGAAACGGCCCGGACCACCTCTCGCACGGCACCTCGGGGCACAGAGTTTCGAGGATGTCTCAAGCGAAACGGCCCGGACCACCTCTCGCGTGGCGTCCCGGAGCGCAACTTTTTGAGGATGTCTCAGGCGAAACGGCCAGTCCCGGCCAACTCAGAAACGAGAGTTGTGAGGATGTCTCAAGCGAAACGGCCCGGACCATCAAATTTGTGTGAGGATGTCTCTGCTCCGACTTCCCTCGGCCAGAGTTAGCTTCTATCACAACAGCACCCCGTTCAGCAAGCTGTTTGGGGAAATAGTCAAAAAATAATCAGGGGACTATTTTTTGAGTATTTTTTGACCATTTTGGGGTATTTTTTGATTATTTTATTATCCACAATCCCCCTGTAGGGGGACACGCCCGACTTACCTTTAGGACTGAGGACTGAGGCTTATTAGGCAAAGGACCTGGGTACGCTCCACTTCGTGCCTCAAGGGCACGGTGCCGGATCTGTTGCATATGCTTGGAGCCGCTGACCAGTTCTAGCGATGGGGCGAGCAAGGCAGCTGACGAGGGTGAAGAACAGGAGGTGAAGGTATCTGTTCGCCTCGAGCTTGTGAATGGCCCCCGCTCCCCATGGTATTCTGGAAGTCGTGACGCCGAACTCTTGTTGGAAATTGCTGACTGCACTCCTGAAGGTGCTGCAGCACTGCATGAGCGTACATACACGCGGTCGAACAGCACAGCGAATGGGATTTGGATGTTGCGCTTATGGTCGGCTCGCATCTATTCTGTGCGGCTCATCAATACCAGCCGTCGAACCAACACTCCTCTCTTGTTGGAAGCTAAACTGCAAGTGCTTAGCAAAAGCACAGAAGCAGCCGCAGAAAGCTGCACCATATTGGATCTCCAAGGGGGTCGATCGAAAGGCGGACTGCACTTTCCAGGCAACAGGCGAAGGGACCCCAGCATCCTCAGCGAGCTCAGACTGCAAGGAGCTCCAGCTGATCCCGAGCGTGACAATCAGGGCCACGAGGCCGGCGTGGAGGAGCTCAGCCTGGCAGACGCACCTCCGCCCGTGGCGGCCGTTTCAGTTGCTGCCCCCGTGCCTGGACTTTGTGTGATCACGCGCTGTGGCCATGCCTTCCACGAGCCCTGTATTTCGGCATGGCGGCAGCGCAAGAACCGGTGCCCACTGTGCCGCGAGTTGCTGAGCGGACGGCTCCATCTGCTCCAGGCGCTGCTCTGACAGCTATTCTTTTCAAGACGCGGCACACATGGGGGCTTCTGGTCCTGGGATGTCTGCAGCGCTGGCGACGAAGTGGCCTGCCCCAGGGATCCTGAGGGGGAGGGCGGAGGAGTGCCAGTGCAAACCTAAGACTCATCAGCGGTTTTGAAATAGACCCTTCTTCCAAGCTCCCTCTTCGTAGGCCTGGTGGAAGTGCCCCGTTGGGAGACGACCGTGTGAAGGTCATCAAGCGTACTAGACCACCCTTCGCGGGACTTCAGCGCCACAAATCAGCATGACTGTTGCCTATTGGTGATCCTGAATCGCGGCGGAACGCCAGTCCTGGGACGTCTGCACCGCGAATCAACGTAACTGCTGCGCCCTAAAAATTCTGAACCGTTCCAGAACGCCATTTCTGGTACGTTAACCATGAGATTATGTGGAACTCGCTGCGCATGTTTACGGCGAATGTGCGCGGCGCTAAGGCGAGAGCCACATTGTGAAAAGGAACCGCCCTCCATTTGTGAAGCTCTGTCATGTTTTACGACGAATGTGCGCGGCGCTGACGCGAGAGCCACATTTTGAAAACCACGCGCCCACAGTCCGTGAAACTCTTGCAAATTTTTGACGCTTCGCGTATCCCCACCATGACTGGCTTGCGCTCTTCACACGACTTCCTGACGCCGTGCGGGTGCCCGCTTGCGGTCGCGATCAAAAGAAAAACATCTCCACCAGCCTCAGCCCCACGCTATGCCGTGCCTAGTTTGGGTGGCTTGTTTACCTCTGGCGCCTGGCGCGACAAGGTACAATTCGTTTGCCTTCCCGGTGGTCTCGCCCCTGGAATGGTTGCACTTCAGCCGCCTGGCCCACCTGGCACCTCTTGCAGCTCTGCCTTCAATCCCCGGCGTCGCTCCTCGGCGCCCCTCGGCGGCAGTTTCGGCGGCCGGTAGTTCGCGCGCTTAGGTAATTAGGTTTGGCTCTCAACCCGGGCTGACTTCGGACGCCCCCCTGCGCCATTGCTTGCGGCCGCGACGGAAAAAATATCCCCACCAGCCTCGCCCTTTTTCTTCCTTTGCGCTAATTTAGGCCGCTGCTTGTTCGCAGTGCCTTGGACGCCGCCCGACTTGCCTTCGCCGCGGTCGCGATCAAAAAATATCCCCACCAGCCCATCCAGAACAGACCAATTTGTTGATATTGGCCTCGTGTAGGAGGAGGAGGAGGAGGAGGAGGAGGAGGAGGAGGAGGAGGAGGAGGAGGAGGAGGAGGAGGAGGAGGAGGAGGAGGAGGAGGAGAGGAGGAGGAGGAGGAGGAGGAGGAGGGAGAGGAGGAGGAGGAGGAGGAGCGAGGAGGAGGAGGAGGACGGAGGAGGAGGAGGAGGGAGGAGGAGGAGGAGGAGGCGGAGGCGGAGGCGGAGGCGGAGGCGGAGGAAGAGGAGAGGTCTTGGAGGTCCTTGGAGCATCTTGGAGCGTCTTTGATGCTTCGGGGGGGCCTCTTGGAGCCTCTTTGCCCTCTCGCTGGGGCCTCTTAGGGGCCTCTTGAGGGCCTCCGTGGCGGTGCTGGGCGCCTCCCTGGTGCCGGGCGCCCCTTTGGGTTCTCTTGGGGCCATCTTGGAGGAGATCGACCAAAGAACGGCGGAAATCAATTTAGGCCTCTTGGGGGCCTCTTGGTACGCTCTTGGACGCCTCTTCGGCGCTCTTGGGGCCGTCTTGGGTCCGTCTTGGGCCCCTCTTGGGCCTGTCTAGGGCCATCTTGGAGCCATCATGGGGCCCAAGAAGCTCATCGGACACGAAAGAGCGAGAAGCCCCCAAACCTTGATTCGCCCAAGGTTTTTGATAGATTTTGGCCTCTTGGGAGGTGCCTCGGGAGGCGGGGGTGGCACTTGGAACCCTCTTGGGGCTGTCTTGGGGAGTCTTGGAGGCGTGCCGCAAACTCTCTTGAGCGATGCTGAGGTTTTTTTGAGCCATCTTGGAGGCATTTTTGGGTTGCACAGGGCCCACATGGGAACGATTTTGGGCCATCTTAGGCGCTCTAACCCCTGGTCCCCCCTTCCAGGCCCAGGGCAGGGGGTAGGGGGAGGGTTCAAGACACCCCCTAGATAGCAAGCCGTCTAGCTCACTCCCACCCGCCCTCCCAACACATAAGTAACACCCGAGCCTGAGCATGTTCGGCGGTCGTTTTTTGGATGGACAGCTACTGGGAACCAAAACCAGCCCCATGTGCGCGACGTTGGGGTGGGGTGCGCCACGCGTGCCAGCCGCGCCACGCGCGCCAGGCACCCCTGGGGCTTGAGCGTGCCAGGCACGCCTGGTGCGCCAGATGCGCCACGTGCTCCACGTGCGCCAGGTATGCCGCATATTCCAGCCGCGCCAGGTGCGCCACGTTCGGGGCGCGTGCAGAGTGTATCAGGTGCGCCCGCGCACGTGACACCACACATCGGGAATCATGTCGGCCCCCACCATTGTTGTCGAAAGCCAATGTCCATTATTGTGTCTGGTGGGCCTGCGCACAGCAGGCTACACGCCACCACCCCGGCCGCCCCTGTCAAAAACCACTTGACAGCGATCGCGGGGTGGCCGCGCACGATCCAAATTTTATTGTTTAACCTCTTCCTCCGCCGTCTTTGTGCCGCCGCCGCGTATTCGCCGACGCGCCATGCTGCGTGCCCGCAGCTGTTTGTAAGGATAAAGCTGGCACTTCGGGACAGTTTCGCGAGTGGAAAAAGGGGCGCCGACCGGGTCGATGTCGCGTCGTCGTCTCCTTTTCCCGCGCACACATCTTATACATTCAAGCTTAAGACATCTCCGCCATGTCGGTACGAGATGCCCAGAGCATTACTGAGACCAATATCACATCATCTTCCCCACATTCGCTGAGGATCCCGTTCTTCCTTGGCAGAAGTTAGGTAAGCAGCCGACATAACAATGATTGCATCCGATGCGCATACGGACACAAAGGAAGCTTCGTGCGTGATTGTACACTCTGCAATAGCCGAAGGCTCTGGGAACAATATCGCATCAGACTCCGTGGTCCAGCCGCACCCGAACATGATTCCAAAATCACTCATTGATGAACAAGTCGTGTGGGCTCCAGGAGGGGCCTCTGCGTTGTTTCAGCCAATGGTTCAACGATTGTATCGAACGTGACCTATCCACCATCGTGGATTCCGGCGATGTAAGTTCCGAGTTTTCACCGATCAAAGGAGGATGTGCAATAGTGACTGCGGTAGAGCATGCGAGGGACGTTACCCCTCGTTCCCGTTTCAACTGGGAATGGCGCAGGCGGGCAGCATTCCCCACTTGTGACGGCGAACTTGATCACTGGACTCACGCTCGCTGGCAACAGGTCTGGCTCTAAATTCATTTCTCGCGGTCCTTGGAACATCGCGCAGTCCATGAAGACCATGTGCGCTAACCACGAAGAACAAGAAGTGGCCTGCGCATCTTCCGCGACCACGGTGGAGTTGAACAACGTTGTAGGCGTTTTTATTTCGTTGTGCGTTCCTTCGACGAACCCGTCTCTTGCACAATGCATTCCAGCGCTGTCGGTTGCCTGGCAGTGCCGAACCATCAGTGCGACGGCCGAGGTGAGCGCGCGCGGATGGGCGCCATTTATTTGCGAGGACATCTACGCGATGACCTGCTCTGTAAGGGCGCCCAATGAATTCTTTCGGCCCGCGCAACAGAAGTTGCGCGCGACGAATCGCGGCAGCGCATGTTGGCGCGCTGTTCCCACCGTGAACGGGGGCCCCACACTTCTGTTTCACGCAATCTATTCCAAGCGTGGGGCAAGTGTCCCTTTCGGGGAAATGGCGCGCGGATGCCTGCAGCAATGCGAACTATTCGCGAACGCAGAGTGGCGCGAAAAGAACATTTCAAATACTGGGACAAGCAAGGTAAGTATCGCTTTGCTCGCATATCTTGGGATTTGAACGACGCGCCCGATGGCAACGCTGGGTTGCTCTCCAGCGTCGCCGAGGTTTCGGCGGGGGCGGTTGCACTCGTGGATGACATCTGTCCACGCGTGCCCGGTAATATGCTGCGCGTCTCCCACGCAGGGGGATGGCGCGTTCTTGGTCTCGGGGATCGGGGATCTTGGGCCTGGGGGGCGCAGCGTTTGTCCGAGTTGAAATGGGCAGACGCGTCGAGCAATGAGGGGCCGTGGGCGTCGATCCGAAAATTGCAGTGTTTGGGCGGGTTTCGATCATTAAAACATCTTCCGAATCATAACTGTTGCTTTCTGGCCGCTAACCCATCGCGCCTCGGCGCGGTAAACAACGAAGTGGGTGCTTTTTAGAGCGTCGCCAGGGCCAGTGGGCTTGCGGGGTCGCTCTATGGCCAGCCCCTCGGCGACCCAGCCCTCGGGGAGAGGTGGGTGCCGAAGCGACGGGGGGGGGGGGTCCGATTCGAAGGGAGATGCCGAAGCGACGTGGATCTATTGCCAGCCTCATTGGGCGCGTCGCAACGTGGACAAGGGCATGATTCCCGCGACTCATGCCCGCCCCAAATGCTTCGGCGACCTACAGACTGACGAGGAATTCCTTCGTTCAACGCGCCTGGCGCCAAACATTTCATGGTGTCTCCAGAGCTCGAGGAATTTATCGAGAATGACGAGCCCAGGCTTGCGGGTTCGAGAGAATTCCTCTGCTGTCTTCCCCGGGTTGGCCCGGCGCTCGCTCCGGGCGCGCCCCCTGAGGAGGCGGCGCCTGATTGCGACCTGGGCCCGCGCTCCGTTGACGACGAGATGATGGGGGGTATTGGAGCGACGCGGCTTGGACACCTAGGCTCGGGGGCGCCCGCTGCGCCCCCCGGGTCGGCCGCGGGAGCGGCCGACCGCGCGCGCCCCAATCCTAGGGCGCGAGCCCGAGCTGATCGCGCCGACCCCAGCGCCGCGGCAGTCGATTCTTCGAACGACGCCGATGCTAAGGCTGGGGGCAGCTCAGCGGTGATTCCCCTGACAGGAAGGACACGGCAGAGCCAGAGCCGAGGGAATTGGACACGCGACGCGCATGCCAGACCAGAAAGCGAGCAAGGGTAATCAAGAGAAGCCCAATAATAGGCCCCATGAACTTCTGGCTGGGATGGGTCCGAAATGCGCCGAGGAGAGCGATTGCATTTACGATTGGCCACCGCGCCACCTTGGCAGAAAACGGTCGAGTACGATGGAAAGACATTGCTTCGCCCAAGGAATGCTCGACAGTTCATCAATTGCCGACTTTGCAGCCGCGGCAGCTGCTGGCCTGGTGGGAATTCTGAAGGTCGCGTTCGAAATGTCACGTCCGGGGTGGGAGATCTGCGTGCGAATGAGGACGAGCCGGGGAGTTGCAATCGATCGGAGGCAACGACGGGCCCCCCCCCCGGCAAAACGGACGATAGTTGAGAGGGCGAAGTCCCCGCCACGGGACGCGGATTATCAGCTTCCCGTTTGGGCGCGTCTCTTCGCGATCAGACCAGATAGGGCGCCCCCGCGGCAAAATCAATGTTGTCTCGGCAAGCTCCATGAGGCGCCGGCCAGCAGCGCGAACCAGTTCCCGAGCGAACGCCGCTGCGCGAGGTTCACGATCCTCCTTTACGTTTCTGAAGCCAAGACGGACCATATCAAGAGGGAAGGATGGTTGTGTCGCACGCGCGGAGCAAGTGTCACAACATTGCGTTATTTTGTTGACGGACACATGCTCTTGCCATCGAACTTGACTACGGAGGGGGCGTCGAAGCAGAAGCGGTTGGGGTCTGCAGTTTTCTCGGAGAACTCGGTGCACCGCATCAGTTCCTGAAGTGCACGATGACGGAGGAAACGCTCGCGGGCGGAATCTTGCGGGCGGTGGAGATTATCTGCACCGGCCCGACTAACAACGTCAAAACATGAAATTCCATGATTTCCAAGCCTCAGATATGCCATTTGAATCCAAGCAAAATCGCCCCGCTGGAATTGCGTCTTTACGCGTGGGCCCCAGCGGCGCCCCACGTCGTGGATGCGTGGGCCTTGCCGCGCGATTGCATTGAAGACGGCGACGAATTGGGGGCAGATTTTCGGACAGAGTACTATCGGAGAAAAGCCCAGGCCGACGCATCTCGCGCTGCCCAGTCGCAATGCGTCCGGGGCCTCGGTGCCACTGTGGGCCAGGGGCGACTTCATCTGGCCCCGGTATTCCATCGGCGCCCAGAGTTCGACCATTTGTGGGCGACGATCAGCGGAGAGGAAGCGCGCTGCCAGATAATTTCCAGATGTTTACAACATGTCTTAAACATGTCTTACACGTTTTTCATACATACAAGATCATGTTTTATTTTCAAACATGTTTCAGTATGTGTAAACGCATTTTTCATTCAATGTTCGGATTGCTAGGGCGCCCATTATTATGGCACCGACGAGGCCACGTCTGGGGCGCGATGTTCACCGGGGGACTTGCGGTCAAGAAGTTGCACCCCCTCATTTCGAGAAGCGGCCCATATACATGCAGGGCGTATTCCCATGCCCATGCAGTTTTGCCAAGCGAGTTGGTGGGGGATCAGAGTGATGAACAGCTTGCTAAGTGCTCGAAACGCGAAGTTGATTGCTGTCATCGCGCAACTGCCCATGAGTTTTGGGAGGAGGAAGGCCCAGGCGAATAATCTTGAAAAACGAAACGAGCTGAGAGAGATGAGGGGGCGGAGTCGTTGGGGGTGGGCCCGCAGGCCGCCCGTTTGGCCGGCGGTCGCAAGGGGCCACGGGATGCGCCGACGGCAGACTCGGCGACGCTCGAGGCTGCCATCGCCGAAGCGACGGCCATGACAAATGCAGCCAGCGTTGCAACAATCGAGCGCGCGACGGCACGAACGGAGATATGTCCTGGCCAGGGAAGACAGCAATGAGAACAGGCTAAGTGCCGCTTTGAACCGCCTCCTCCCGGCATCCTCCTCTGCGCGGGCGCGCTGCCTGGCCTGGCGACTCCCCCGCCGGCGTATTCAGCTAATGTCAGCGCCGATGTCGGTGCGTCGATGGGCGAACCAGCTCCGCCAATGCCTGCCGCGGGTTCAACCGGGGGTCTTGCTGAGAGGGCGCGGGGTGAGGGTCGACAGATGTCGCTGTGGGAGACGCCGCCCATCCCGATTTTATCGGGGCTGGCAGCGTCGCCCCGAACGCAGGACATAAGAAGCCTGCAGGGGGCTCGCTTAGCCAGCGGCGCCCGGGGCAAGCCATTAGCTGGCCATCCATATTTCCGCGCGCGGCTGACATTCGGGGCCCCTGGGAAGCCCGCGCGGGAGCGCCCGAGGAAATAGCTTCCAAGCTGAAGGATCTCGGGGCAGCGCGGATTCTGCTGTTCCCCAGCGCGAGGTTGGGCGAAGTCGATCGCGGGCAAATTGTGCTCGTTTTCGCCCGCGACACTTCGCCGATGAGAGAAGAGGAAGTCGAGGCGCATGTTGAGTCCGTTGAACTTCTCCAAGGTAGCTCCTTGAAAGCGATTGCCAGCGTAGGAAAAGCGCGGCGAATTTGCACGAGGGCCCCCCCGGCAAGGAGCGCGCGAATTTTGAAAGGCTCGCGCCGCCATAGGCATTCAGCTCGGGCCCGGGCGCGGTCGAAGGGGGGCCGCATCTTTCGCCCCGCGCCCGAAAAGATGAAGGGGGCGTGGAGATGGGGGCGCCCGCGTCGGCTGGCGCCCCAGGTTCGGCCCCGCCATTCACGGGGCGCGCGACGCTGCGGGGCAGGGGCTTGTGGGCGCGGGCGAGGGGGGCGGCGCCGCATGAACCGGCGTTGCACCCCCGCCCGCAACTATTGCCCCGAAGCCCCTGGCCGAGACGCCAGCCGAAGATGCGAGCGACGCGGGCCTGGGTGCAAAAGCGTTTTTTTTATGGGGGGGGCGACCATGGAGAGGATGCAGGTTGGCAGATAATTCCCAGATGTCTAGAACATATGTTAAACATGGTTTAAACATGTGAAGAACATGTTTTAAACATGTTAGAACATTTTCTTACATTTGAAATGAATTTGGAATTCAATGATAGGACTGTTAGGGCGTCCATTGTCGCGGCATCCACAAGGCTATTTTTTGCAGGGTCAGTCTTCCAGCATCCCTGGAGGCGGCCCAGTCGCAGCGGGGTGAGGTAGTCGATTCTGGGAAGGACCTCGCGTCTTCCATGAGACGCTGTGCTGGGTGGGCAAAACTGCAAGATTGATTTTCCGGGGTGCGTGCGGGCGGCCCCACTGGAGGCTTCGGCGGAGCTCCCGCGGGGCCGCGAAGCGTTGCGCTGGGTGGGTGAAATGCAAGGGGAAGGGGGAGGAGGAGGGGGGGGGGAGGGGGGGGGAGGGGCGCGGGGACCGTCTCTTCAGCACGTGTTCCCGCGGCCCCGCCGCGGCGGTCGCCCCGCGCCCGGCGGCCCGCGCTGACGGGGGGGCGCGTGTTTCCCAGAAGCCGGGCGGGGTTGGGGCGGCCCCCGGGCTCTCGCCCTTGCGCCCCCTCGCTTTTTTCTTCGCGCGGGTGGCCCCCGTCGCCCGGGCCGGCAACTCGCCGGCGGGCCCCGCGGGCGCCCGGAGGTCCTGGAGGGGCCACTGGCCCCGGGGCTGCTGCGTTGATGGGGCGGCGGCCGGAGGGGGATAGCGGCTTGCGTGCATTTCCAGTGCGGGGGGGCGGGGGGGGCGCCCGGCCGGGCAGCCTGGGCGCCCCCCCCCCCCCCCCCCTCTGTGGAGTATCAGGGCGTTAGGCGGAGTTTTATTTTGTCAGAGAGTCCAACCTTTTCTGACGGGTGAATTTCGCCCCCGCCGCGCCCCTCTCCCCCCCCCTCTCCGCAGCCAACGGTTCTGGCTGCGCCCTCCCCTTATTCCGCCCGCCCGCCTTGCAACTGGCGGGCGGGCCCCCTTCCTTGCAGTTGGGCGGGGGGGCCAGACGGGCTCGCCCCGAGCGTTCGCCATGGAAGCGGCGCTTCCCGCCCCCCTCCTCTGTGGGGCATTTGGCCATGTGGCGGAATTTCGAGAATTGTTCGCAAGCCCGGATTGCAATTTGCTGCGGCTGCCCCTTGCGATGAGATGCAAGTTGGCAGACGTCGCAAACGGCGCGCCTCCCCGCGTGTTCAGCTCGCGGGGGCAATCCGTCGATGACGGCCCACCCTCAGCAGTTGCGCACTCTGAGCGTGCAGACCGTTCATTGCTGGGGCAAGTGGGCACCGCACTTGCAGGCAGAGTTTGGATCGCGCACCCAGAGCACAGGAAAAAATGGGGGGCATTGGTTTTCACGATGAGGTGCCTCTGGCGAACAAATCCCGGGTGGCCCCTCGCGGGGCGCCGGTTTCTACGCAGAGACCCACCTGGGTTAACATATCCAAGATCATCGCTTTCAAACATATGACGATCGTGCCTGTGTGACGTGGTCTAAGTTGTTCGATCATAAGTTGGTTAATCTAGAGATCGAATTATGATCCCAATCGGATCGTTGCCTATCTTCAACATAACGAACAGTTCCGCCCAATCGACGGCGATGGTGCCATCCGAAAGGCAGAGCGTGAATTTTACATCCTTCCGTGGAATGACGATGGGCGCAATAGTTGTTCCAGCTCGCGCATTTTTCCCGCAGGTCTCGGCGCATGCCCGCATTGTAAGACGAGGGTCTTGAGGCTCGGAAATGCACGTGCGCATGGTGAGCCACAGCAGCACGCAAGAATCGACCTCTGCCTCCAGTGGCGGGGCCGCGCGCTGGCGGTCCAGCCCCGGCGCGAAAATGCGAGGATCATGGGAATGCGCCACTGCTGGGGAATTCTTCAATGACTGCCCGCTTGAACCTCCAGGGGCATGACAAACGCAGGAGGAAGTGAATGGAGAGGGGGGGATTCGGTTTATAAAATCGAAAACGGGCATCACATATCGCGCCAACGAGCCTGGGTCATGGAGGGCTCAGAAAGCTGACGACGAACCGCCCGCGCGTCACGAGCCATCGTTGCCTGGGCCCCCTTGCGCGGAGCTGCAAGAGAGACGGTGCGAAGACCGCGGGCTGGTGGCCAGTTTTCTCGCAACGCACTGACCGGAGTGCCGCGCTGACGTCGTGCCCGCCATTGGCTGCATTCGCCTGGGTCGGAGCTGGCGATGATCAAATTCTTCCTGCAGGCGGATGGGAGGTCCGGGGTAATGAATTGACGGCCGATGGGGGTGATCCCCGCGCTGCTACGTGGCCGGTGGGGGCTTTTCAACGGCGGACCCAACAGACCGCGCGGGCGAGACTCATCCATCGCCGGCACTAACGGGCTACCCGGTAATGAACGTGAAGGAGTTTCGGGGCCGCCCGCGTCGCGCGTCGAAGTCAATCGAGCCTGGGGCCCGACCGATCGATCTTTTATGGGGCAGTGAAGCTCCCGATGGGTCCAGATCCGCAACGTGTGTTCAACGCCTCGCGGCAATCCTGCCCGCCGGCCTACGCGGCGACGGGGGCAACGAAGGTGATCAACGCATATCCAATCTTTCTTGCGCGCGCAGAGACAATTTGCGAAAGACAAGACGGGGGGGGATCTTGAAGAGGGAACAAGCATCGATGCTCGATCTCAAGGAAAAGACGATCAGGATCCCGTGGACATCTCTACGGACCCCACTGCGACGATCGCCGTGAAAACGGTCGAGCGCGCTGCAAAGAGTGTCGCGCGTCAGTACATGGTGGAATATTGTAGGGGGTATCGATGCTGCAGTCTTCGCCGAACAAATCCCGACAAATGTCGACAATCTCAGGGGCAGAACAGATCACCGGCCATTCGCGTGACACGATAATTTCGGATCTCAGGCATTGTTCGAGCATGCGCTGCAGGCTACATAGCAGGACAACGATGCGCGGCTTTCCCGGGCGACGCAGTCAACTCGGAAACTTCATTTGGGCCGGGGCATTGCCCTAAGCAAGGGGGGGGATTCGCCGGCGCATTAGACGCGGAGATCAGAGAGGCGGTCAGGCGCTCAGATTTGGTAGAGTAATGAGTGAAGAATTAGGGGCTCAACCTCACGTCCAAGGCGAGAACCGCCTCGCCATTGACCCGGGCCTGCATCATCGAGTTTGAGGGCCGGGCCGAATGGAGCGAGGAAATGATTGGCGATGCGCCGATTTTTGAGATTCGTTGATTGCCGGGCACGATGAGAATGCCGCCGCGATTGGATTCGGAATTTTGCAGGCGCGCGCGCAGCGCGGAGGGCCCGATTTCGGTTCAACCAGTATCGGCGTTCCAACAGAGATTGACATGAACGCTGCCTCAATTATTGTCGAAGTTCAGGCGCAGATGGACCTTCGAGCCCAGAATTCGCCCCGCGCAGTTGATGCAGAGCAGCCGGCGGCGCCCGCAGGCGGAGCGCCCGCAGCTGGCAGCCCCGTGTCTATGAACACTATGGAGATCGCTGCTGGCTCAGCCGGCGGCTCCACTCATGCTCGGCCACGGGGGGCGTTGGCGCCAGAGTTCGCAGCAAGCGCGGCCGCTGGGCAAGCCGGTTGCCGACAACCTGTCTTCCAGAGCGCTGCGTCGCTGCTGCCTGCGCCGGTAGCTGCGGCCGTTGCCGGGCGGCACCTCCGGCGGCCGTCGCTCGGGCGGTTGCCGCGCCGCCTCGCGCCGCCTACACCGCCGGCGGCGCAAACGAGGAGCCGCGGCCCGCGCGCGCGCGAGGGCGCGACGCCGCGCCCCGTGCCCCCCGCGGCTTCGAGACGCAGGGGATGGGCCAATTATGCGCGCGGCAAAGCAAACGAGCTGCGGTCGGGAAGTCAGGCGCGAGTCGCCTCTGCTGACGCAGCTCATGCACGACGGCGCCGAGCTGGCTCTGAGATGCGCGGGGGCCGCTATGCCTGCGCTGGCACGCGGGGCATGTCCCAGCATTATCGCGCCAAGAACGGGGGCCGCTGGGTATTCAACAATGCCGAACAGAAGTGGCAACATGTGGTGTGCAAGTGAGTGCAACAAGTACTTGAACCATTGGTGAACGCAGAAAAGGAAACGAGGGCGGTTCAAGCGGCCTTGCCCTTACCTGCTGAGCAGGATCGCGACGATGCTTCCGATCCTGAACGTCAACATTCACTTTGATACGGGGCGCTGTCCAGGTGTGGGAGTCGTCGGTCTGCTTCTGCCTCGTCAAGTGAGCTCCTACGGTGGTAGTTGGCACCCCGCCCTGGGCGCAGTGCAATTATTTTTGGGGGCTGGTGCCGGGGGGGGCCAAGTTCCTGGGGGCGCCGCGAACCCAGGGATCTCCGAGGGGGGCCGACATTGCGGGCCTACGCGTCCCGCCGCGGGGGGAATTGTTAAACCTCTTCTTCCGCCGTCTCTGCGCCGCCGCCGCCGCCTTTCTGCCGACGCGCCGCATGGCGTGTCCGAAGCTGCGAGGATCAAGCTGTCGCCTCGGGGCAGCTCCGCGCGTGGAAACAAGAGCGCCGACAGGGTCAACGTCGCGTCGTCCTCTCCCTTTCCCGCGTGCATATCTGTCACATTCTAGCTTAATGGACATTGCCGCCTTGTCCATACGAGAGGTCCAGATCATTGATGAAATCGATATCACATCATCTTCACACCCCACATTCGCTGAGGATCCCGTTCCTCTGGCAAGTACTTGATTTAGCCTGGAGGTGCATTTTGCATGTTTCTGTCAGGGATGGTAGCCCCGCGCGAAGCAGGCGAAATGTTGACACCGCCGCCGTCCCTGTCGAAAACAATGCGAAGAGTTCGCGGGCCTCACGAACATGATTCAAGGCTTTGCCCCCCAGTGTACTTGGCATTGTTTTTTGACAGGGATGGTTGGGTGGCCGCATCTGGTTGGCCGCGCATGCTTCAAATGTGGTGCCAAAGTGCGTTTTTTTGTTTTTTTTGGTGGTTACGTGTTGTCGGGGGGGTGAGCATGGGGTCCTCATGGGTCCTGGTTGGCTGCCAGTCGCTCAGGGGAGGGGGGGTGTACTCATACGGTACAGTCATAAACCCCGAGCAGGGGGAAGAAGGATTGTGGCAAGGAATTGAAAACAACTCGTTGAACCACTCAGCCCAGAGGGTTGGTGGGATTTCCGACACGAATGTGTGCGGCACTAAGGCGAGAACCACGTTTTGGAAGCGGCACGCCCTCCATCGGTGAAATGTTTTGTTGTTGTTGTTGTTGTTGGTTTCAGGATCATCGATGGTAAGGAAGTGTCAGGCGAAACGTTTGAGCCGCCCTTTTGATTGGCTTCGGGGTGCGACCAGGAGAAGGCATGTATCAGGAAATGGAATGGAGGTGGGGGGATGAGGTGGAGGGATGAGGAGGGAGGCTGAAGAGGAGGAAGGGGAAGAAGAGGATGATGATGATGAGGAGGAGGAGGGCAAGGAGGAGGAACAAAAAAAGGAGTCGAGAGGATGATGATGATGATGAGGATGAGGATGGGGATGGGGATGGTGATGATGACGATGATGAGGATGATGAGGATGATGATGATGATGATGATGATGATGATGATGATGATGATGATGATGATGATGATGATGATGATGGTGATGGTGATGGTGATGGTGGTGATGATGGTGATGATGCTGCTGATGTTGATGCTGATGATGATGTTGATGATGATGATGATGTGAGGATGAGGAGGAGGAGGAGGAGGAGGAGGAGGAGGAGGAGGAGGCTACAGAAGAGAAGGAGGAGGAGGAAGAGGAGGGGGAGGAGGAAGAGGAGGCAGGGGGGAGGCAGGAACATCAAGGGGGAGCAGGATGAGGAACCCCAGTAGTCGCCCGAGGGGGTCGCAGTGGCCCCACCGCCGTTTAGGAACTGTACCGCGAGCTGGCGGCTCCGTTCTCTACAATTGCAGCGTGGGCCAGGCCGGCTTCCCTTGTGACAGTCGGGGTAGTCGCGCCGAAGGCACAAACCACGGTGCCACCTCGAGCCCTCCCCACCGGCTCTTTTCTGACGTGGGCCTGGCGTTCAGCAGTTGGACTCGTCTCATCTGTTTTCCTCCTTTCTCCGCCTCTCTCCTGCCTTTTCCTCTTCCTCATCTTCCTGCCTCTCCTGCTCTTCCTCCTCCCCTTTCCTCTTTCCTCACTCCTCTCTACACTACTACTCTCCTCTTCCCTCTCTCCTCTCTGCAATGCTGTCCTCCTGTGTCCCCTGACTACGTCCTGCGCCCCTTCCGCGTATTTTGTCACAGGACGTCACAACATCGGCGCCCCGGCGCCCACCCGCTGCACAGGCTACACCCGCGTAGGTGCCTTCTTGCGGGACTGTGTCTGTGTCTGTCTGTGTGTCGCTGCTTTCGCCACCCGCAACCTGAAAGATTTCGCCCGACCTGGTCCATCTGGTCCCTCTGCCCTTTTCGGAGGCGTGCCGAGGGGAGAAGCGAGAGGGTGCAGTCCTTCTCACAAGGCCCTTGGCCGCGGGGCTTCAGGAAGCTCCCCCCCCATGGGCGCGCCGCCAACCTGCGCCCCCTCTGCTTTCCCCCCTTGGGCGCGCCGCCACCTTCCCCACAAGGAACAGCCAGGCAGGCATCATAGGTGCCATCCAGGCATGAACGTCCAGCCATCGACAGCCGGCTCGGTGATCAGAAGAAAACGCACCTGGTTTGCCTGTCTCCTCTCCTCCCTCCCCTCCTCCCTCATCTCTCCTCCTCTCCTCCTCCTCTGTCCTTCTCCTCCTCCATGATGCTCCTCCTCCTCCTCCTCCTCCTTGTCCTCCTCCTCCTCCTCCTCCTCCTTTTCTTAGTCTTACTCCTCTTCGTATTATTATCATTATTAGTATTTTCATCATTATTATTATTATTATTATTAGTATTATTAGTATTATTATCATTATTATCATTATTGGGTTCAGTATTCGTGTGTTTATCATTATTTGTATGAGTATCGTCATTTCCGTGTTAATATTTGTGTTTTTTCCCGTTGTATTATATTCGTCGTATTATTATCATTACGATTTGTATTCTGGGTATATATATATATGCATTCCTCCTCCTCCTTTTCCTCCTCCTCCACCCCCTCGTCCCCTGCTCGTCCTCCTCCTCCTGCTCTTCCTACCTGCCTCTTCCCTCTTGCCTCTTCCCTCCTCCTCCTCCCCCTTTTTCTCCTCGACCTCCTTATGCTCTTCCTCCTGCGTTCGGCGGCGCGAGGGGCTCCGCCACCATGCCCCTTGCGATGCCGATCACCCTTCCCGCTTGCTCGGTGCCGTGTGTCGTGCCCGCGAGGGAATGGGTCATTCAGGTCTGCTTGAGCAGGGGTGTCGAGCGGCAAGGAAGTTATCCAAGTTCTTTGTCAAGCCGCTCCAGTAATGCGTCAGCCCTGGTCTTCACATCTTGAACGCTCTGCCAATGGCTGTCGGAGGGAAACACGCGACAATAATTGCAACGTCCATGCTGTTGCCTGTGGCTCGAACAGTCAGACTTCAGTAGGGCACCCACGCCCTCGACCGCGACGGAGGTGCGGCGGTTTCGCCGGGTGGGTGCCGCGACTGAGCGTGTGGTTTTGGTGCACGGTCTACGCTCGAGCGCAAGCCTCGAAGGCCACCGAAATCTCACCCCCACAACCAGTCCAAGGAAGCCCTCCGCGGTTCCGACGGCCTCGGTGGGGTCAGTTGTTGTACGATCTATCAGTTTTGCCTCTGGCCGCCTAGCTCTCGCGGAAGGCCATCGAAGGCCTGTGCTTCGATGGCTGAAATGCCCCCCCGCCACAGCCAGAACGACCATACAGGACGAACGCCCTGCACAAGGCCGAGGATGTGGAGTAGGAGGAGGAGGAGGAGGAGCAGGAGCAGGAGAAAGAGGGAAAGGATGATAGGGTGATGCGATGACATAATGATGGCGATGATGTTGACGCTGCTGAGTTTGGTGTTGATGATGATGAGTATGATGCTGGTGGTGCTGACGGTGGTGGTGCTGATGATGCCAGCGATGATGATGCTGCTGATGCTGATGCTGATGATGATGATGATGATGATGATGATGATGATGATGATGATGAGGGTGATGGTTGTGATGGCGGTGAAGATGATACTGACATGTAGCGGAGATAACAGTATGATGATGATGATGATGTCGATGATGCTGCTTACTATGATAATGGCGATGCGGATGACGATGACGACGGCGATGACATGATGATGGATATGCTGATCATGATGCTGTTGATGACGATGATGCCGCTGATGATGAGACTGATGGTGATAAGGGTGATGATGGTAATTCTGATGATGCTGCTGGTGGTGATGGCGATGTCGATTAAGATGATGATGCTGATGACGATGATGATGGTGATGCTGATGACAATGATGGTGATGATGATGTCCATGATAATGATAATGATGAGGATGACAATAAAGACACTGATGTTGATGATGATGAGCCTGTTGATGATGGTGATGACTGTGCTGATGGTCATGCCGATGATGCTGATGATGTTGATGATCAGGATGAGGAATGATGATGATGATGATGGCGACGATGATGATGATGTTGATGATGCTGATCATGATGATGCTACTGATGATAATGATGATGATGATGATGATGATGATGATGGTGATGCCAATGATGCTGCTGATGATGATGTTGATGGTGGTGCCGATGATGATGAGTATAATAAGTATGCTGGTAATGATGACGAGGAGGATGAGGAATATGATGATGATGCTCATGAATATGAAGATGGCGATGATGATGATGATGATGATGATGATGATGATGATGATGACGATGATGATGCTGATGATGATGCTGATGATGATGATGACGATTATGTTGCTTATGATGATGCTGATGATGCTGCTGCTGATGATGATGGTGGTGATGATGATGATGATGATGACGATGACGATGACGATGACGATGACGATGATGATGATGATGATGATGATGATGATGATGATGATGATGATGATGATGATGATGATGATGATGATGATGATGACTGTGGTGGCGTGATGCTGATGATGCTGCGCTGCTGCTGCTGTTACACTTGTCGTTTGTCGTCGTTGTCTTCGTCATTGTCGTTGTTGTTGTTGCTGCTGTTGGTACTGTTGTTGCTGTTGACGCAAACCCGGGATGCGGCCCGTCCATTCACCCCCCCCCATCCCGCGACGCGACGCGACGCCGTAGGCCCTTACCTGGTTGGGGGCCTACGGCGTCGCGTCGCGTCGCGGGGGGGGGGGAAAGGGGTAGACAATCGTGGGCTTGCTGGTTCCCATCAGCTCCTACGGCTTCCTATGGATTCCTGAGAGATGCCTAAGAACTCTCGCGCGATGTCTGCACTTCTCTTCTAGAGATCCCTGACATAATCAGTAGGATTTCTGGAGGATCCCTACCGATGCGTGAGGATTATTAAGGATTGCAGTGGATTTCTGATGATTTCTGAGGCCTCCTACGGTCTATGGATTCCTAAGGATTCGGGAGGATTCTTGTTGATTCCGGAGGAGTCCCAATGGTTCAGATGGGTCGGAGGTGAGGGGGTGAGATCGAAGTGGAACGGAGAGCCCCCCACCGGGAAATCGGTTTCGGTTTCGTGTTCGTGGCGTGCGTGCGGGCGAGGCGAAGCTGCGTGGGCGGGGGAGAGGAAATTCTCCCGTGGCTGAGGCGCGGTCGGACCAAATGATTCCCCCCCTGCAACCGGTGGCGCGAGGTGTCCCGTCGGTGTCCCGCTGGTGTCCCGAGGGTGTCCCGCTGGTGTCCGTCGTGGCTGGGCCGCGGCCGGACCAAAAGGTTCTCCGCCCGGCAACCGGTGGCGCGCGGTGTCCCGCCGGTGTCCCGCTGGTGTCCCGCTGGTGTGCTGCCGGTGTCCCGTCGTTGTCCCGTGGTGTCCCGTGGTGATATCGACAGTGAGATCGATAGTGAGATCGATAGTGAGATCGATAATGAGACCGATAGTGAAATCGATAGTGAGATCTATAGTGGGAGATCGATATTGAGATCGATAGTGAAACCGATAGTGAGATCGATCGTGAAATCGATAGTGAGATCGATAGTGAGATCGATAGTGAGATCGAATTGTGAAATTGATCGTGAGATCGATAGTGAGATTGATCGAGTGTGATCGATAGTGAGATCGATTGTAGGATCGATAGTGAGAGCGATAGTGGCATCGATAGTGAGATGAACCATGAGATCGATAGTGAGATTGATAGTGAGATCGATAGTGGTATCGATAGTGAGATCGATCGATAGTGGGATCGATAATGAGATCGATAGTGAGATCGAGAGTGAGATCGCTAGTGAAACCGATCGAGTGATATCGACAGTAAGATCGATCGAGTAATATCGATAGTACGGTCGATAGCGAGATCGATCTTGGGATCGATAGTGAGATCGATAGTGATATCGATAGTGAGATGGACCATGAGATCGATAGTGAAACCGATAGTAAGATCGATAGTGGTATCGATAGTGAGATCGATCGAGCGATGTCGATAGTGAGATCGATCGAGCGAGATCGATTGTGAAATCGAATGTGGGATCGATAGTGAGATCGATTGAGTGAGACGTTGGTTTCTCCTCCCCCCTCACCTTCTTATCACCCGAAGGTTGGTCGTATAGGTATTTAAGAATTCCTATGGATTGCATAGAATTCTTGTGGATTCCTACGGATTCCCGAAGATTCTTGTGGATTCCTGCGGATTCCTCAATGTTCCTGTGGATTCCTGGGGATTCCTGGGGGTTCCTAAGGATCCCTACGGCTCCTGAAGGTTCCCATGGATTTCTAAGGATTACGATGGATTCCTAAAGGTTTTTGGACATTCCTGGGTAGTCCTATGGATTCCCAGGGGATCCCGAGAACCCCCCTGGGATTCCTTTTGAGTTCCTGATGATTCCGATGAGGTCATTGATTCCTGAGGATTCCTGAGGATTCCATGTGGAGTCCTGGGGATTCCTGGGGATTCCAATGGCTTCGCAACGATCACGAGGGAGTCTTAAGGATTCCCACGGGTCCCTCGGGGATTCAAGGGTTCTGACTGATTCTTGAGGATCTCAATGGATTCCTGCGGATTCCGAAAGATTCCGATGGATTCCTGTGGATTTCCGAAAATTCTAGACGCTTCGCGTGACCCCACCAGCCCATCCAGAAACGATGCCCGGAGGCGTTGCCACGATCAAGGAAGTGGGCAGCATGCAGAAGAAGGGTCCCCCGGTAGAGGCCTCTAGGAGCATCTTGGGGGCTTCGTGGCGGTCCCGGAGGCGCCTCGGAGTCTCCGAGGCGCCATTGCTGTCGCGAGGAAACTCGCTCCACGCGTGCGACGGGTGGGGCGGCTAGGACGGTTCCAGAGCGTCCTGGAACGCTCTGATAATGCCGCGGCGCTCGATACATCCTCCAGAATCGCGAGGTCTCAGAGATCCCCGACTTATCCCCCGGGCGCCTTTGTGCGCCGGCACCTTTCGCTCTGGCACTCTTTCTACCAGAGATCGTACCTCCTCATGCTGCTCCTTCTCCTCTGCGTCCTCCTCCTCTCGCTGCCCACCAAACCACCCCAGCCCAACCCGAAGGCCCCGAGCCGCCCTCGGTTCCCAGCGGAGGGGAGCCCAGGAGCATGGACAAAGCACAGGCGGAAGCAGTACGCCCCCCAACCCGATATTTGGGACTTCGGGTGGGGTTGGGGAGGTCTGGTGGGCAGTCCTCCTCGCCTCCACCCTTGCCCTGTCTGGCTCTAGCGCACGGCCCCATCCTCCCCATCCTCGCCGTCCTCGCCATCCTCGTCGTCCTCGTCCTGGTAAGTCGTCATCCTCCCCATCCTCCCCATCCTCGCCGTCCTCGCCGTCCTCGTCGTCCTCGTCCTGGGAGGGCTCCATCCTCGCCCTCCTCGCCCTCCTCGCCCTCCTCGCCCTCCTCGCCCTCCTCGCCCAGGTAGGCCGCCCTCCTCGCCCTCCCCCCGCCTGGCTCGAGCGCATGGCGCGCCACGGGGCCGCCGCGGCGGCCCGCGGGCCTCGGCCCCCCCGCCGCCTGGGCGCCGCGCGGCGGCCTGCGGCCCATGGCCGGCGCCGCCGGCCGCGAGGCGCGGGGGAAGGGAGGACGTTGGCCGAGGAGGAGGGGGAGGTGGACCGGGGGCGGAAAAGAGGGGGGTGATGACTAGGGGGGGGGGTGGATATCATGGCGTGGGCCATGATATTTCCCCAGATTTCATGGCGCCTCTTCTTATTTCATTTACGTCCCTGGCCCCCCCGCTGGGCCGCGCACATGCCGCCGGTCATGATTTGCACCCCCCCCTCTTGGACACCCCCCTCTTGGCCGCTTCCGAGTGGAGGAGGCGGAGGAGGACCAGAGTAAACCCAGGAAGCATCAGCGACGCTGCAATACACTCTCCCGTCGTCCCAAGGCCCCGTCCTCACGAGTCTCTGCAAGCCTTCTTTTTCACTGCCAGAAGCGCCTTTCCAATCGTAGAAGTAATGAGCAGGTTTTTTTTTCTGGTGAACGAGTAGGTTTGACGGAGTCTCGTGCGAGCGCCCACATTTGAACAGGAACCGCCTTCCATCCGTGCAGTTTGTGTGTATATGTTCGTTCATTCCAGGGAAGTCTTGAGCCGTAACTGCTCTTGAAGATTAATTGCCTTGCATCCTCGCAGTTGCTGCAAACGGTTTAGACGAATATGCGCGGCGCTGGGGCGAGGGCCTCATTTTGAAAAGGGAGCCGCCCTCCATCCGTGAAAGTGTTGCAAGCTCTCAAGACGAGCGTGCTCGGCGCTGCTGAGGCGAGAGCCCCTCTATGACCCCCCCCCCGCCCATCCCTGTAACCATTCGAAGCTTTCAAGGCGAATGTGCGCGGCCCGAAGGCGAGCTCCCCGTCTAGAGCAGATACCGCCCTCCGTCCTTGTAGCCGTTGCCAACTTTTGAGACGAATGCACACGGCGCTAAGGCGAGAGGCCCACTTTGAAAACCACCCCGTCGGTCCTTGTCGCTGTTTCCACCATTCAAGATGAGTGTGAGCGGCGTTAAGTGTGTGTGTGTGTGTGTGTGTGTGTGTGTGTGTGTGTGTGTGCGTGTGCGTGCGTGCGTGCGTGCGTGCGTGCGTGCGTGCGCCCGTGTGTGCGTGTGTGTGTGTGTGTGTGTGTTCGTGTGTGTGTGTGTGTTTGTTTGTTTGTTTGCTTGTGTGTGTGTTCGTGTGTGTATGTGCGTTTGCGTGTGTGTGTGTGTGTGCGTGTGCGTGTTCGTGTGTGTGTGTGTGCGTATGTGTGTGTGTGTGAGTGCGTGCTTGTGTGTGTGCTTGTGTGTGTGTGCTTTTGTGTCTGTGCTTGTGTGTGCTTGTGTGTGTGTGTGCCCGCGCGTGTGTGCGTGTGTGTTCGTGTGTGTGTGCGTGTGTGTGCTTTTGTGTGTGTTCGCGCGCGTGTGTGTGTGTTTGTGTGTGTGTGTGTGCGTGCGTGCGTGCGTGCGTGCGTGCGTGCGTGCGTGCGTGCGTGCGTGCGTGCGTGCGTGCGTGCGTCTGTGTGTGTGTGTGTGTGCGTGCGTGCGTGCGTGCGTGCGTGCGTGCGTGCGTGCGTGCGTGGTTGCGTGTGTGTGTGTGTGTGTGTGTGCGTGCGTGTGTTCTCGTATGTGTGTGTTTGTGTGTGTGTGTGTGCGTGTGTGTGTGTGTGTGTGTTTGTGTGTATGTGTGTGTGTGCGCGTGTGCGTGTGCGTGTGCGTGTGCGTGTGCGTGTGCGTGTGCGTGTGCGTGTGCGTTTGTGCGTGTGTGTGTGTGTGTGCGTGTGCGCGCGCGTTTGAGTTGCCACAGCGCCTGCTGCACTGTGCCTGCCAGCTCCGCCCACCGCTGTGTGCCCCTAGCGCCGCCTCACCGCTCCGGTGCCGGGGCGCCCTGATCCGCCTGCCGCCGTCGCTTCCCCCCCGCTTGCTGGGCCTCGCCCGCAGTGCGACTGCTAGCCCCGCCCCTGGGTGCGACCGCGACGCCGCCCCGCGCCGCTGCCAGGGGCTGCCCCGCAGCCCGGCCGCCCCGCGCGCTCCCTGCGGCGCTGCCGCGTGAGATCGCCCTCCCTCTCCTCCCCCCCTCTCCCGCGGATGCCTCTGTTCCTCCCCTCTTGCACTCGGGGTATTTCGCAACTCCGCAGTCTGGATTTGCTCCACGCGCGAGCGCATCTCCTCTGCCGCGCAGCGTCGGGAAAAAGTGTGTTTGAGTCGGCGCGTGTTTCTCTGCCGTTTCATCCGCAACGCTGGGTGACATTCGCGCTGGCGCTCCCAGTACATGTTTGACTCGCGACTATGGTGTCGCATGGCTGGCGGAGGATTTGGTCGCCCGTGGTCGCAGTGGTGGTATTTGTGCTGCTCGTGATGGCTGTCGCAGTAGTGGCCACTGACGGTGCAGGTGCTGATTCACGTGGCGGAAGTACAGGTGCTTGTTAGTCATATATATAGATATATCCAAACTCATCCATTCCCCTCCCCATATTCCTCCTCCCTCCCTCCCCTTCCTATCCCCTCCTCCGCTTACCTTGTATCCCCCTCGTCCTCCTTCTCCTCGCTCCCGTGTCCTCTTCCTCGTTCACCCTTATCTCGCCCTCCCCTCCTCGTCGCCTCCGCCTCGTCGCCTGCTCGCCGCTTCCTTCTCCACCTTGGCGCGAGGAGCGGGAAAGCAGAGTGGTCACCGCGTTGGCCGGCATCGCCTTGGTGACCGGCCTGGTGCTCGCAGGCCCGAGTGCGGAAGTAAACACCGAGGAACAACACGTAACATAGGCATGAGTTTTCGGAGGTCCGCGCTGATTTCACTGGCGCGCGGAGCGCGCCAGTGGCGGTGCCAGATGCGTCACAACAGGGGCTGTAACGCCGATCCAAGAATCCCGCGCGGACCTCCGAAAATTTCTGTTCATGCCATGTCTTGCTCCTCGGAAGAAGGTCAATGGCTGTGATCCTGGGCGCTCGTTCCACGGGCGTTTCGTATCTCAGGATAGCCAGTTATTGATGTTTTCCCGTGGGTCTTGAATTCAAGTGTCGGGCTGGGATGTTTACGTTGCATCTTCGGGGGACCTCGCCTGTCCCCCAAATTGGTGTTTTTTTTCGTGCCCGACGCGGGCCCGATGCGGACTCGACGCGGATCTGGCGCGGATTCGACGCGGATTCGACACGGATTCGACACGGATCCGACGATTCCGACATGGAGTCGACACGGATTCGACGCGGATAGGGCTGCGACGGGACAGACAAGGTCCCCCGAGGATGCAACATAAGGATGTCGCAGTTCGAAAAGATAACGACCGCTCTTAACTTTCCATAAGACTGTCCCAGAAGCGCCCGTCATCGACCTCGCCGTCAGTCTTGACTGGCTTCCCGTCGGTGGCGCTCTCCTGCTCTCCCTTCACCCTCCTCCTCCCGTCTCCTTCGAGCGCCTCCTCCCTCCTCCCCTGAGATCCGACGTAGCGAAAAAGATGCAACATCGTAGAAAGGCACGCCTGGAGCCTTAAAACGCATCTTTCTGCGTCATTTTTCGAGCCGAATCGATCTGCGAGGGTCCGGGGCCCTTGAGCGAACACGCTGGGTGTGCGAAAATTGCAACGCCAGGACTTCAATGTCCCTCCTCCTTCGAGCTCCTCCCCCCTCCTTCCCTCGTGCTGGTCCTCCTCCCCTCTTCGTCCTGCCGTCCCTTTCCCAGTGCCTCCTCCTCGGCAGGCCTCAGCTTCACGGGCGCCAGGTCTTCGGGCATCCAGTACGTCGACCGCCTGGTCGCTGGGGACGCCGCGGCGGCGACGAGAAGGGTGGAGGAGGAAGATCGGGCGACGAAATCTGTACATATCAACTGTTCCCTGGCCAGACCCATCCTGAACCCAGGAGTTGTGTATACGCCCTCCTGGCCAAGCCAGGAGGGCGTGGCGCATGCACCGCTGCTGGTCTCAGGATGGGCCTGGTCTGAGAGCAGTGGATATGTATAGATTTTGTTGCCCTCGAGGAGGAGGGAGGAAGGAGGGAGGATCAAAAGGTCGAGGAGGAGGATCGGAGGGGGGGCCCAGTCGAGACCACGGTGGCTCTCCCTGGCGTTCTTCGTGCTCTCTTGGCTTCCTGGAGGCTCTCGTCGCCACGGCGTCCGGTCGGGATTCGCGTCAGTGATGAAGAGGTTTTGGGAGGATTTCGACAGGCGCGCGCGGTCGACGCACGCGAGTGGCCCGCATGGTGTTACTTGACAGGGGTCGTGCCCCCCCCCCCCCCCAGCACGCGCGCAAGGGCGTGCGGATGATTTCGACATGCGCGCGCGAGGGGCCCCTCTGGTCGATTTTGATGGAAGGCGCAGGCCCGCCCCTCCCGGAGGAAGGAGGAGGCGGAGGAGGAGGAGGCGGAGGAGGAGGAGGCGGAGGAGGAGGAGGCGGAGGAGGAGGAGGAGGAGGAGAACCAGAGTGAGTCCAATGTGCATCAACGATGCGGCAGCGCACCTCTCGTCCCAAGTCGAGCCCTCTCCTTGCGTGTCCCCGCAGACTTGCACGCGTGCACTGCGGCGAGCACCCCCCCCTGAGAAACGAACGCACCGTGTGCCTGCCGCTCAGGAGGGCCTCCACGTTTTGGAAAGAAGAGCCGCCCCATGTGTGTACTTTGGGTTTCTTAATGAGCGTGGGGGGAACGAAGAGTGGCATAAGCATAAGAACTCGGAGGTCCGCGCAGATTTCTCGGATCCGCTCTGGACCCCCCTGACGGCGCCTCTGGCGCCGCCCCTGGCGCGATCCGCGCGGACCTCCGAGTTTTTATGTTTATGCCATTCTTCGTTTCCCTACTCTGGGTTTCTTAATACGCGTGGGGGGGGTATCCCCCCGACGGGGGTCAACCTCGCCTCGTCGTCGCGCCGCGACGGGGGTCGGAGCGCCTTCGGCGCGCGGTGGCTGCCCGCGACGGGGGTCGATGCGGGGCCGTCGGCGGGGGTGACGCCTCCCCGACGCATATGAAGAAACTCGGAGTAACCATCATACGGTCAGGAAGATTTTGGCTTCGCGTGTCGCTTCGCAAGTTCTGGCACACCATGCTTCGACGCGACGCGCTATCCACGACTGGGGTCCCCAGGCGTCAACGTCCCGCGGAGCGGAGCGACACGCTATCCGCTCGCAGGGCAGAGCGTGTCGCTGGGGCCGCCGCGGCGATACGCCAAGCCGAAGTTCCTGACCGTAAGTGCCGAAGTGTACCGAGACAAAAGTCTCAGTCGGTCTCAAGCGGTTCTACGGTTTCAGAAGGGGGCCGCCCTCAATCGACGTAACTGCTGGGGCATTCGAAGATGTGGCTGGAACCAGCCCCTCCACTCTTTCCAGCCCTGGCCAGATTCCCGGTACCTTTGCCAGCCACGGTGACCTCATCCCATCTGCTTCGAGCTTGTTTCAGCCGCTGCAAGTTTTTCCAGCCCTGGCCACTTTCGCTTTCACGGAATGAAGCTTCCACTTTTGGCAGCTTGCCTGTGATCATCATACATGCCGATTTGTAGGACCACATCGCCAAAAGAAGTCTCGAGCGAGGCCTCCATTTTGAACGCCATCCGTGTGGCTGTCGTGGCCTTTAAAGACGTGTGCGAGTGTATGTGTGTGTGGCGCTCAGATGGCTCAGTGTTTGTGTCTCGGTTGTTGTTGTTGTTGTTGTTGTTGTTGTTGTTGTTGTTGTTGTTGTTGTTGTTGTTGTTGTTGTTGTTGTTGTTGCTGTTGTTGTTGTTGTTGTTGTTGTTAGTAAGGGCGGGGCGCCCCGACCCGTGTCCCACAACACCCCCCCCCCCCCCACAACACTCACAACAACCGGGGGGGGGTCCGGACGGGCAACCGAAAGTTTCGGGCCCATTTCGGCGCACCCCTCACACGGTTCGTGGCCCCACAGGGGGCGGAGCCGAAGGCCTGGGGCCCATTTCGGCGCACCCCTCACACGGTTCGTGGCCTTACAGGGGGCGCAAGCGAAGGTCTCGGGTCCATTTCGGCGCACCCCTCACACGGTTCGTGGCCCCACAGGGGGCGCAGCCGAAGGTTTTCGCGGCCCCACAGGGGGCGCAGCCGAAAGCTTCGGGCCAATTTCGGCGCACCCCTCACACGGTTCGTGGCCCCACAGGGGGCGCAACCGAAGGCTTTCGTTGCCCCACAGGGGGGGCAACCGAAGGCCTCGGGCCCATTTCGGCGCACCCCTCACACGGTTCGTGGCCTTACACGGAGCGCAACCGAAGGTCTCGGGTCCATTTCGGCGCACCCCTCACACGGTTCGTGGCCCCACAAGGGGCGCAGCCGAAGCTTTTCGCAGCCCCACAGGGGGCGCAGCCGAAAGCTTCGGGCCAATTTCGGCGCACCCCTCACACGGTTCGTGGCCCCACAGGGGGCGCAGCCGAAGGTTTTCGCGGCCCCACAGGGGGCGCAACCGAAGGCTTTCGCGGTCCATTTCGGCGCACCCCTCACACGGTTCGTGGCCCCACAAGCCCGCAACCGAAGGTCTCGGGTCCATTTCGGCGCACCCCTCACACGGTTCGTGGCCCCACAGGGGGCGCAGCCGAAGGCTTTCGCGGCCCCACAGGGGGCGCAACCGAAAGCTTCGGGCCCATTTCGGTGCACCCCTCACACGGTTCGTGGCTCCACAGGGGGCGCAACCGAAGGCCTCGGGCCCATTTCGGCGCACCCCTCACACGGTTCGTGGCCTTGCAGGGGGCGCAACCGAAGGTCTCGGGTCCATTTCGGCGCGCCCCTCACACGGTTCGTGGCCTTACAGGGGGCGCAACCGAAGACTTCGGACCCATTTCGGCGCACCCCTCACACGGTTCGGCGCCCCACAAAGGGCGCAACCGAAGGCTTCGGGTCGATTTTTGCGCGCCCCTCAAACGGCTCGTGGCCGCACAAGGGGCGGAACCGAAGGCCTCGGGCCCATTTCGGCGCACCCCTCAAACGGTTCGTGGCCGCACAAGGGGCGGAACCGAAGGCCTCGGGCCCCACAGGGGGCGCAACCGAAACCCTCGGGTCCATTTCGGCGCACCCCTCACACGGTTCGTGGCCGCACAGCAAGCGCAACCGAAGGCATCGGGTCCATTTCGGCGCACCCCTTGCACGGTTCGTGGCCCGACAAGGGGGCGCAGCCGAAGACTTCGGGCCCATTTCGGCGCCCCTCACACGGTTCGTGGCCGCTTACAGGGCGCAACCGAAGGCTTTCGCGGCCCCACAAGGGGCGCAGCCGAAAGTCTCGAGTTCATTTCGGTGCACTCCTCACACATCGTGGCCCCACAGGGGGCGCAACCGAAGGTTTCGGGTCCATTTCGGCGCACCCCTCACACGGTTCGTGGCCCCACACGGGGCGCAACCGAAGGCTTTCGCGGCCCCACAGGGGGTGCAACCGAAGGCCTCGGGTCCATTTCGGCGCACCCCTCACACGGTTCGTGGCCCCACAGGGGGCGCAACCGAAGGCTTCGGGCCCATTCCGGCGCACCCCTCACACGGTTCGTGGCCCCACAGGGGGCGCAACCGAAGGCTTTCGCGGTCCATTTCGGCGCACCCCTCACACGGTTCGTGGCCCCACACGGTGCGCAACCGAAGGCTTTCGCGGCCCCACAGGGGGCGCAACCGAAGGCTTCGGGCCCAGTTCGGCGCACCCCTCACACGGTTCGTGTCCCCACAGGGGGCGCAACCGAAGGCTTCGGGTCCATGTTGGCGCACCCCTCACACGGTTCGTGGCCCCACAGGGGGCGCAACCGAAGGCTTTCGCGGCCCCAGGGGGGCGCAACCGAAAGTCTCGGGTCCATTTCGGCGTACCCCTCAAACGATTCGTTGCCCCACAGGGGGCGAAACCGAAGGCTTCGGGCTCATTTCGGCGCACCCCTCACGCGGTTCGTGGCCTCACACGGGGCGCAACCGAAGGCTTTCGCTGCCCCACAGGGGGCGCAGCCGAAGGCCTCGCGTCCATTGCGGCGCACCCCTCACACGGTTCGTGGCCCCACACGGGGCGCCACCGAAGGCTTTCGTTGCCCCACAGGGGGGGCAACCGAAGGCCTCGGGCCCATTTCGGCGCACCCCTCACACGGTTCGTGGCCTTACACGGAGCGCAACCGAAGGTCTCGGGTCCATTTCGGCGCACCCCTCACACGGTTCGTGGCCCCACAAGGGGCGCAGCCGAAGCTTTTCGCAGCCCCACAGGGGGCGCAGCCGAAAGCTTCGGGCCAATTTCGGCGCACCCCTCACACGGTTCGTGGCCCCACAGGGGGCGCAGCCGAAGGTTTTCGCGGCCCCACAGTGGGCGCAACCGAAGGCTTCGGGTCCATTTCGGCGCACCCCTCACACGGTTCGTGGCCACACAGGGGGCGCAACCACATGCTTCGGGCCTATTTCGGGGCACCCCTCACACGGTTCGTGGCCCCACAGGGGGCGCAACCGAAGGCTTTCGCGGCCCCACAGGGAGCGCAACCGAAGGTCTCGGGTCCATTTCGGCGCACCCCTCACACGGTTCGTGTCCCCACAGTGGGCGCAACCGAAGGCTTCGGGTCCATTTCGGCGCACCCCTCACACGGTTCGTGGCCCCACACGGGGCGCAACCGAAGGCTTTCGCGCCCCCACATGGGGCGCAGCCGACGGCCTCGGGTCCATTGCGGCGCACCCCTCACACGGTTCGTGGCCCCACAGGGCGCGCAACCGAAGGCTTCGGGCCGATTTCGGCGCACCCCCCAAACGGTTCGTGGCCCCACACGGGGCGCAACCGAAGGCTTTCGCTGCCCCACAGGGGGCGGAGCCGAAGACTTGGGGCCCACTACTACTACGATTACTATTACTACTACTACTATTACTACTAGTACTACTACTACTACTACTACTACTACTACTACTACTACTACTACTACTACTACTACTACTACTACTACTACTAGTGCTACTTCTGCGAGGACGACGACTACTACTACTACTACTACTACTACTACTACTACTACTACTATTATTTTACTACTACTACTACTACTACTACGACTACTACTACTACTACTACTACTACTACTACTACTACTACTACTACACTACTACTACTACCACTACTACTACTACTACTACTACTACTACTACTACTACTACTACTACTACTACTACTACTACTACTACTACTACTACTACTACTACTACTACTACTACTACTACTACTACTACTACTACTACTAACTACTACTACTACTACTACTACTACTACTACTACTACTACTACTACTACTACTACTACTACTACTACTACTACTACTACTACTACTACTACTACTACTACTACCATGACTACGACTACGATTAGAAGTACTAGGGCTACTACTACTACTACTACTGCCACTACCAGTAGCACTACGAGGTCGGCGCGGTAGCGGGCGCATACTTGTAGCTGGTGGGAACGCGTGGGCTGCCGTAAGGACCTCGAAGCTTTCCTAGTGGATTCCTATGCCTTGGGGTGGCAGGAGGGTCGGTCACCGTCGCGCCCCCCCCCCCCCCCCGCGGACGCGCGTGCGACTCGTCGCGTCGCGCGTCCCGTCCGCCGGGGGGGGGGGGGGGGTACGGGGTCGCTGTGCGGGCCTCTGCCATATCGCGGCGGCCCGCACTGCGACCCAGTGGGACGGGGTCGCAGTGCGGGCCTCGGATCTGTACAGGGCCCTATACAGTCTGTATCGGATCTGTACAGGGTCCCATACAGTCTGTATCGGATCTGTACAGGGTCCCATACAGTCTGTATCGGATCTGTACAGGGTCCCATACAGTCTGTATCGGATCTGTACAGGGTCCCACACAGTCTGTATCGGATCTGTACAGGGTCCCATACAGTCTGTATCGGATCTGTATAGGATCCGATACAGTCCGTACCGGATCTGTATATGATCCTATACAGTCCGTATGGGATCTGTAGGGGGTCCTATACAGTCCGTATCGGATCTGGAAAGGGTCTTATGCAGTCCGTATTGGATCTGTGTAGGATCCTATGCAGTCCGTATCGGATCTGTGTAGGATCCTATTCAGTCCGTATCAGATCTGTGTAGGATCCTATTCAGTCCGTATCAGATCTGTGAAGGATCGTATACAGTCCGTATCGTGTCTGTATAGGATCCGATACAGTCCGTATCGGATCTGTATAGGATCGTATACAGTCCGTATCGGATCTGTATAGGATCGTATACAGTCCGTATCGGATCTGTATAGG
>CAUYUJ010017229.1:184039-206539 GCA_963575745.1 Prorocentrum cordatum
GACTTCCGCGCACTACACATGGCAGAGGCGCATCGCTGTTGCGCCTATGGTCCATCAGAGAGTAGAGGACTTGTGCAACTACACTCGCTATACGAAGTTTGCAAAGGAGCTCAACTGCACGTTCGCCTCCGCGTATAGCGACGACGAGGTGGAGCCTTGCAACGAGTTCTGTAAGATTAGGGCCAATCGACTTCGCGAGCTTGACGGCTGCCTCGTGATGGAGACGCTGTGCAACCACTTCTTTTATGAGAAGCTGGACACGAAGCAAGAGTGCATATCCGAGGCCAGGACTCATCCGTATCCACCACTTTGGTAAACGATCTTGCAGAATCTCGGGAAGCGGCAGGTGTGGGTACGGACACCTGCGGGCCTCATGGGGGCCCAAGTAGATCCGCACCCACCGTCTCATGGGGTCCTGGAAGGTCCGTTTCCAAATTTCAAGGAGCACCAGACGACATAGACATCCTTCTTCCCAGGGCCGCGCAGATGTCTTCAATGGACCTCTTTTCCACCACCAAAACCACCATAAGTTGGAGGGGGGAAGGAGGTGGTGGAAGAGGAGGAGGAGGAGTAGGAGGAGGAGGAAAAGGAGGAGGAGGAGGACCCCCTTCCCCTCCCACTTATGGTGGTGGTGGAGAACAAGCACATCAATCTTGGGTTGGCGATGGGCTCCCCTCTGCACACCCCTGCCGGCCCCTCTGGCGCCGCCCCCGGCGCGCTGCGCGCGCCCAGGCAGAGGCGCGGCAGGGGTCCAGCATTTGCCTTATGTCGGGCGTGTCCCCCTGCAGGGGGATTTTCGACGAAAAAGAACAGATACCCCAAACATACCCCAAAAGGGTCAAGAAATACTCAAAACATAGTCCCCAGACTATTTTTGGATCATTTTTTATTATTTCTGGGGCATTTTTTATTTTTCGTCAAAAATCCCCCTGTAGGGGGACAGGCCCGACTTAAGTCCAGCACTGGACCAACAAGAAGCTGAACACGGAAAGTTTGCAGCGGAGGCCCATGCCAAGAGACATTTTGCCTGCCTCCAGGGTGCCCTGGGTTCCCTGGGTCTCGATAGCTTTGCGGTGGGAGGCGCGACGTTCCCACGCCAAGAATCCATGGACGTTCCTGGGGTCTCAGGGTTGGGTTTCTCGTGGAAGGTTTCTTGTGGACTGGCCTCCACTGTGCCACTATGGTTGTTTGTTGTCAAACCAGTGCTCGTACTGAGGAGTCCTTGCATCCCGTCGGCAATCGGCTGGCTTTTCTGTCTTCTCGCCTGCTGGGCGCCCGCGGCTTCATCCTGGCCGCCCCGTGCGCTGCCTGGGATTTCCGAGTGGCATGCGAGCTACATGCGCGCACATGTCGAAATTCTGCCCAAACATTCGGTATCAATTAAGCTTGGGCAGCAGCTATCAAAGGACACGCTTCCCAATGAAGTAATTGCAAGGTTTCTGCGCGCGCAGTCGCTGCAATCTGAGATTTCTCCCATCATGTGAAATGATACCATGCGGGCCACCTCCTCCTCCCCCTCCTCCTCCTCCACCACACACGCGCGAATATCGAAATCCTTCAACAACCATCGCGCGCGCGCCAACTCCGATCAAATAATACAAAGTGGGCCACCACGCGCGCGCTCCCGCGCGCGCATGCCGAAATCATTGCAAAACCATGTATTTCAGGCGTAGAGAAGGTCAAAAGTCTGTGACAAACCAGTTTCGCCTCCCATAAGGGATCTGTCAAGGTTTCTACGCTCGCGGTCTTCCTCATCACCTTGATCACCACGATTTGAATCACCACCGCCAACGTTATCAGCATCACCATCTTTTTCATCATCATGGACGTCCTCGTCGACCACATCGTCACCACCACCGCCGGGAACGTCATCATCGTCATCAACATCATCAGCACCGTCACGAATATCATCATCATCATCGTCATAGTCGTCGCCCAGTTGAGTTTCGCCAACAAGCTGCGGGTGGGTGCATGGGATGTTCGCGCCAGCATTAGAGCACGGCTTCAATATTGGTGAGTGGATTTCTCTGTCCAAGGAAGCCGTCGAACCCATCCCTTGTCTAGGCCAGACTTATCAGTATCCGTTGTTCTTGGTTTTGCACGGTCGGTTATTTTTTATATCTCATAGTATATACGTATGTATTCACAATACTGGTCTACTTGTCCTCGTCGCCCTTGCAGTTGTTTTGCCCGCTGCATTCCATTGCTCATGCGTTGAAGGGTATGGATATGTTCTGTTCCAGTCGTGAGTTCACTGTCCAGATGATGCCAGAGGGTTCTGCTGGCATCGGAGGGTCCTCTTTGTCAGAGCTGGTCTCGCAGGAGTTTGGTTCGCGCTTGCTCCTGCGCTCGGCCTCTTCACGTACGACTTGAATGCGACCCAATATGTGCTGCTCACCCGCGCCCAAGCGTGGCCCGCGCACATCAATCGCAATGGGATCTTCGGCTTCGATCCGATCTCCCGAATCGAGCAAAACCAGTTTGTGCAGCGTGCCCGAGTGCAAACGCGTGTGCTGTCTGATGATGCTCAGGCTGCTGAAGCACCCAAGATGGCGCGGCTTCGCGCGGGCCCTGGTGGCGAGCAGTTTGGCGAGGCCCTCTCTGCCGAGATCACCGACGACGAGGAGCGTTTCGCGGAGATCGGAGACTCTGCGGTGGCGGAGGTTGGCGGCTCGGTAGCATGGGCTGCACGCGTCAACGTGGGTGAGAAGGACACGAGCCCCAAGCAGCGCCAGATTTCTGTGCGATACGATCGCCTCGCTGGAGTTCACATTATTAACGGCTAGAGGCGCCTTCCTCTGCGGGAGGCGCTTGGTCTGTCCTCTCGGTGGAAGTTGCACCGCCTGAGCTTTACTGGGCCGCGCCCCGCCGTCGTGTGCTTTGCTTCGATTGACTAGGCTGGCGGGTTCTACGCCAGCGAGCAGCTTTGGCAGTCCCTTCAGGGTCGGCCGCTTCCCATCGCGTTGCGATTGCTTGTCGGGGTTGGACAGGTCGATGCGCCCAACTAGCAGGAGGTCGAGAACCTCTGCTGGCGCCAGGTCCAACTCTAGATCGCGGTCGAACGCAGCGCGGCGCGCCCCGACTTCGCGGGTTTCGAGGGGGTCATGGGCGGCGCCGCAACTTCCAGCGGGGCAGCCAGCGTGACGTGGCCAACTCAAGTGATCAGGTCGCCTGCGCGTGCTCAGGCAGGCCTTGCGGGCGCGCGAGGAGCGCGCCTGCATCGAGACGGGCGCGGGCAAGTCTAGGTCGGACCGTAAGGGGAAAGGCGAAGGCCAGCGCGAAGGCGGGTGCAAGCGGCAGCGGCAGGCGGACGCATGATGCCGGCACCCTCGGGACATGCCCCCCGCGACGTCGCCCGCGCCGCGGGAGGGGGCGGCGGCTGCGCCCCTCGGCCGGGAGCTGCTCGACGGGCAGCCCGTCGGCGTCTCCTGGGCGATCGCCGACATGGCGAGCCATGTTCTCTGCCTCGAGTCTCCCCCCCCGTCTCGGCGATGCTCGAGAGCGGCCTTCGCCGCGTCCAACGGCGACGGGCTGGGCAGGCCTATCGGCATTGGCAAGTGAATGAGGCCTCCGAAGCGGAGGATGACCCTGCTGCCTCTACCACTCGGTCTTCTGGGCCCACCTCCGACAGTTCTGGTAAGAGGGCGCCTGCCGCGCCGCGGCGATCGGCACTTCGCCCTCCCGACTTGGGCAAATGGCGAGCCCTTGAGGAGCTCCGTGCGTCTGTGGCCCAGTGCGGACTGGGGCCAGCGAGCCTGGCACCTTGCGACTTCGCCGAAGTGAAGATCTGCCGCGCGGGTCTGGCATCCCGCTGTTTGGCAGACGGCCCCCTAGTCGAGGCCGCGCAGAGCAGTCGGCACGGAGGTGCGCAGATCGAGGGAGGCACCGACGAGCTCCCGGCGCTGGCTCCGCAGTTGCCCGCGCCGTGCAGGGGCCCCGTCCTGCGTGTTTTTTTTCGCTTCCGCCAGGCCTGTCTCAGGCATGGGCGGCCGCCGTTTCTGCAGTTCGGGTCTGCTCGGGCCATGGTGAACCTTGGCCCTTCCAGCAACCTCCTCAGCCTGGACGGTGGATCTGGCGTGGTCGCCTCAGCCCCCTCTTCGCAGGTCACGCTGATGGCGACCAATGATTTTGAAGTTTCAGTAACGTTCAGGTTGCTGAGTGGTTTTGCAAGGGGGGGGGCTGCGCTGCTGCGGATGCGCAAGAATTTGGCATGTGCCGCATTCGGGAAGACGATCAGAGTGGGTACGACGTGCCGAGGTTTGATGAGGATTTGTTCGTCTGCTTCGAGGGCCCCTGCGTGGGCTGGTCGTGATGCTTATGAGAATCCGGTCGCGTTGTGCCATCCTGTCGGACTCGACTGTTTGCTCCGAGATCGCTTCCCTGCTCTTGATGTGGGACGTGGGCCCTGGCATGCTTTTACGTCGATCACTTCAACTCCTTCGCGGCCCCCTGCCGGGGACTCCGTGACAATTTTTCTTGTTTGGAAGGATTTTGTTGATGAGATGATCGGACATCACGGCGAGCGCCGTGGCGTGGCGTTTTTAGAGACTCTTGGCCTGGAGGTCCTGGCGCATTTCAAAGTGCTCCGACGCACCTCGCGGTGGGCGTGGCGCTTCGCCCTGGCTGCCATGGCCCTCCTACGTCGTGCTGATTTGCGCGGCGATGAGATGGGGGCCTGGCTCGGCAACGCCGTTCGCATGTTCGGCCTCAACCCTGAGATTCCCCCGGGATTATTGCACCTTCGTCGGTTCGGCGCGTGGCGGGCGCCCCCCTAATTATCCTTCCATGTGCGCAAGTGGAAACGGAGATCCTTCTGACGCATCACATTCGTCATCGATTCGCGCCCGGGCGCGCCCATCTGGCCCGGGGCCCACATGGGCGACCCCTCGACTTTCGGTCGCGCTGGGCGTCGTCTGCCGCGCTTTCTTCGTCATGTACGCCTGCGGCGCGCCCTGCAAAGCGAGCGCTCCCTGCCGCCTGGCGCCCCTGTGGGTGACGGGCCAAGCGGCCCTCGCGCATCCTCCGCTCTGTCCAAGATGGTGATCCTGGAGCTCTCTGCGAATCTCGCGTGCCGTGCGGCGTTGCGGCAGTCGCGTGGTCCTACTCTGGAGGTCACTCGGCGTGTTCAGTGCGATCTCGCGCGACGGGCCGCGCGCAAGATGGCCCCCCAGTGGATTCGTGTGGGGCGTGGCTCCGGGGTGCACGCGACGCGGGGGCCCTGCTCGATTTGGTTCATCGCCAGACGTGGTATGCGTAACTGCAACAGGGCCCAACATCAAGAGCTCGTGGGGGTGGAATTGGCTATCTCGGCCGACGTGGCTCTTGAGTGTCAGCGCTATCGCGTGAGCTGGTTCATGAACCCCAAGAACTCCAAGTCATGGGCCTTCAGACCTCCTTTTCAAGTTGTGCGCCCCCCCCCCAGGGGTGGCTGAGATCAGCTCAGATCAGTGCCGCTATTCTGCTGCATGTAAGGACCCCGCCGTGAGTCTTACCCACTCATCTTCTTGCCCGTTTCGTCCGCCCTGTTATCCCGGGATTCTTGCCGCGCGCGCCTCGCTGGTTCCCGTCGTGTTTTTGGTTCAGATGGACGCCTCCGGCGGGGGCCTCGCGCGGCGGCAGCGGGGGCGCGCGCGCCTGCCTTCTGCCGGGCCCGGGCCCGCGCCATCGGCCGCGGCGCCCTGGCGGCAGACCGAGGGCCGCAGCCCAGCTGGCTCGGCGACTGGGAGGCCGATCGCGCGGAAGCCGTCGCTACCAGCTGCGCGCGCCGGCGACGAGTTCGTCGGCGCCCTGGAGGCAGCCGCCCTCGCGCGCGCAGCAGACGAGTCGGACTTACTCGCTCATTCCCGAGGAGGGCGGGCCGAGCGATCCAGAGGCGAGGCGCCCGCTTCGCCCGCGCAGGCCGCCGGGCCACTTTTCAGACGTGGCCGCGCAGATCGCGTGGGGTCCTCTGGCGAACTTCGCCACTGCGCTGGCGGAGACATTGGTCCTGGCTTCCCTCGGAAGGGCGTGGATGGCCTCGGGGCATCAGAGCCATGCCGGATCGCTGTGGCCGATTTCGTCGCGTGGGCTCGGCAGCGCAGTCTGCCGACCTCCCCCCTGGGCGCTCTGGCTGGGGGCATGGGGCGCCACTGCGATGCCATGGGTCTCTTTGGCGAAAGACTTCTTTTTGGCCGCTGCGTCGTGTTCGGGTGGCTCGAGCTGAAGGTTGACAACCGCGAGGATGCGCTTATCTCGCTCGGCCCTGTGATAGAGGCTGTGGCGTGGTATCCCAAGTTGGTTCGTGAGTGCGTCGTCAGGCCCTGCTTCGCTCGCTGAAAACGACGGTCTTGGAGCTGCGACCGCTGGCGTGCTGCAGTTCGGCTCGTGCGCCAGACCCTCAGAGGTCCTCGGCTTTCGCTGCGACGACGTGGTCGCTCCTGCTGTTTCCGCTCCGGCAGCGCAGCGCAGGTGGGCCGTGGCGTTCGGCTTTTCCGACCGCGGCGGCCGTGTGATGACGGGCAACGTCGGCGAGCATGCAATCTGCGGCTCACCATGCCGCGAGGGGATGGGCAATGTCCTGTCGATGATCTATCGCGAGACGCGTCCGACGCCTGGGTTTCCCCGTACCTCGCGCTGGTCTGGCAGGAGCATGAAATGCATCGGGGTTCTGCTGCCCTTGGTCTCTTTGGTCTTGGCGTTGCCCCTCGCGTGCTACGGCGTTCGGGCCCACGCAACAACCTCCTCCGCAAGCGCAAAACGCTGGGTTTGATTCGCAAGCGTAGGATGTGGGAGTCGCTCGAGAGTGTCCAGCGGTATGAAAAGCTCGCCAGGTTCCTGTCCCTTTTCTCGGAAATTTGCGGGGTGCTCAGGCGAGGCCTCGGGCTGCACTGGGCAGTTGCCGCGCGGTCTGCGTCCCTGAGAATATCCCGACCCCCGCCGACCACCCCCATGCTGCCACCACTCTTACGATTAATGTAAGTTTTTTGGTCAGCCCGCGGCCCCAGGAATCCTCGCGTGTAATTTAATTGTCAGGGCTTGTGAGGTTCAGTCAGGCGCGATTCACCACCGTGCCTCTTCCTTGTGACAGCGTGTTTGCCGTGCGACGGCTTGTCCTCAGGGAGCAAGACATGTTTGCGGGCGCGTGTGTGTACAGGCTGCTGTCTTCCTGTCGGCTGTGGGGGTTCGTGGCAGACCATTAATGGTTGGGGGGCTCGAGCGGGACCCCTGTCTTTCTCTCCCCCCTGGGCGAAGCGCTCGAGAGGATGAGTGCGCTGATGTTCTGCTTGTCGCTATCGCCCTTGCGCTGCGTTGCCCGCTGCGTTCCATAGCTCGAGCGTTCCGCCGTTCTCCCCGCCGCCATCCCTCGCGCGCAGCTCTGTGACACCTGGTGTCCTATTTGGTCAGCTCGCGGCCCTGAGCAGCCTCGTCTGTACTCTCATCGCATGGGGTCGCGAGGCCGTCAGGTGCGATTCACTGCCGTTCCTTTTCTATCTCGCGGCGCGTTTTGATGGACTGCTTGTTCTTGCCGTGCGACGGTTTATCCTCAGTGAAAAACATGTGTGTGTGCGTGTGTGTGTGTGGGTGTGTGTACAGGATACCGCCTCCCCGTCGGCCTCTGGGGCCCTTGGCAGACTACTTACAACAGGGGCTCGAAAGGGGGCTCCTGTCGTTTTCTCCGTGGATGCGCAGGCCATTTAGCAGCTTTGAGGCACCGCGCATCCTCTGGGCAAGGTGCTCGAGAAGATGCGTGCGTGTGTGTGTGTGTGCGTGTGTGTGAGAGAGGAGGAGGGGGAGGAGGAGGAGGAGGAGGAGGAGGAGGAGGAGGAGGACGAGAAGGAGGAGGAGGAGGAGGAGGTGTATATATATATATATATATATATATATAATGCAAATGTGCGGGGTCCAAGGCCCAGAGCCCTACGCGAATTCGCTTATTATCCATCGCTGTGGCACGGCGGTTGTCTTGGGCGGCCGTGATGGCCCCAGTGTCTTCCAGGAGCGCTCCCGCGCCTCTGCATGGCGGCTCGGGCGGTTTCGATGCGGCTTCATAGTTAACGAACATCTGCGCAAAGTTGCGCCAAGATCGCCCATGTGGCCCTCGAGAGGGCCGAAGGGAGCCTTCAGAGGGCACCACAAAGGCCCCAATCAGAGAAGTCATCAGTCTTCCGTGGTTCCCCAATGGTTTTCTCGTTTTTTTTTTTTCGGGCGCAGCCCGTAATTTGATTATCCGGCAGTAGATTGACTGACTGACTGACAGAACTGACAGCTGAATCACCAATGCCACTAGATGGCGGCTTTATTTCCAGGGGTAAGGATGTTCCGCTGGCCGTAGGGAGTTGAGGAGATTTCGCTGGCAGTTTTAGGCCAGGGGGGGTGAGGATATTTCGCTGGCAGCTTGAAGTCAGGGCGGTGAGGATATTTCGCTGACAGTTTTAGGCCAGGGTGATAAGGATTTTTCGCTGGCAGTTGTCAGCGAGGGGTGCGAGGATAGTTCGCTGGCAGTTGTACGCGAGGGCCGTAGGGATATTTCGCTTGCAGTTTTTTTGGCCAGGGGCGTGCGGATCTTTCGCTGGCAGCTTGAGATCTCGCTGGCAGTTTTAAGCGAGGGGCGCGAGGACATTTCGCGGACTGCTTTAAGCACGGGGTGTTGAGATATTTCGCTGGCAGTTTTAGGGCCAGGGGCGTGAGGATATTTCGCTGGCAGTTTTTGAGTCAGGATGGTGAGGATATTTCGCCCTCAGTTTTAAGCCAGGGCCGTGGGGATATTTCGCTGGCAGTTTTTTTGGCCAGGCGCGTACGGATATTTCACTGGCAGCTTTACGCGAGGGCGGCGAGGATATTCACTGGCAGTTTCAAGTCAGAGGGGTTGAGGGGATCTCGCTGGCAGTTTTAAGGGAGGGGCGTGAGGATATTTCGCGGACTGCTTTAAGCAAGGGGTGTTGAGATGTTTCGTTGGTCGTTTTTTAGCGAGGGGTGCGAGGATATCCCGCCGGCAGTTTGGCTGCGGGCGCCGAGGAAACTTCGCTGGCAGTTTGTTAGCGAGGTGTGTGTGAGGATATTGCGCTGGCAGTTTTGAGTCAGGGCGGCGAGGATGTTCCGCCGGCAGTTTCAGGCCCAGCGGGCCTGCCTTCCCCAGCCGAAGGCCGCACAGCCAGCGCGGTGTATGCGCCCCGCATACGTGCTCGTCCCTCGGCTTTTGTGCTGGCGGGGGGCCGATGGGGCGAGCTGTCCGTTGTTTCGATTTCCGACTGCGTGCATGAGCTTAGAGGCCTCCAGCGTCCCCCAATGCAGCCCAAGAGTACCCCGAGGTGGCTCCAAGATGGCCCATGAGGGCCCCAAGACGGCCAGAGAGGCCCCAAGTCGGCCCAAGAGAACTGGAGACGAACCTCGAGAGGGGCCCGATGGGGGGGGGGGCGGGAAGCGCAGCGTCTTCGGCGTGCTTCCACAGAGTATGGCTCCCAAGACCCCCGAAACTCCCCAAGAGTGCCCCCAGAAGCCCCCAAAAGGCTCCAAGGGTGCACCAAAATGGTGCCATACAAGGGCTACGAGACGCCCGCAAGAAGCCTCCGAAATGCCGTCGAAGCCCTGCCAAAAGATCCCGAGCGGCATTCAGGGAGGTTGCTGGCTCACGACCCAGTCACGGTGGCGAGATGGTTAGGATGCGACACGATAATTCATGCCCAAATGCCACAAGCCGAGCTGGCGGAGTGAGTGGTGCGATTACTTAAATCCATTCGGCGTGTCAGCTTCTCGTTTACGCCGATTGTAGGACAATTCCCAGGCGGTCACAGAGAGGTTCAAAAGGCGCTTGATAAAGCACCAGGAAAACACTTCACGGGGCCACCAGACGCACAACCGTTCCTGTCCAGCCCCATGTTGCCTTGCATCTCCAGATTGATGGTCGCCCCGACTTCAGACTGGTGAGGAGTGACCAGGGGGCACCTCTTCCGTGTCCGCCGGCTGCGGATCCCCAGGTTCCCATTCTTATCGACGTGGTCGTCATGTTAGAGCGCCGAAAGGGCCCCACCAAGGGCCCGAATAAACAAAACCCATTGGTTGTCCATGGGTATTTGAAGGGTTTTAGCGTTGTCGCCTTTTCGGGTTTCCGATCGCCTAAGACGGCCCAAAAGGCTTACAAGACGGCCTAAGAGGCCTTCGAGGCAGCTCCAGGGCAGCCCAGGAGGCTCCAACGACGGCCCGAGAGGCCCCCAAGATTGCCCAAGAAGCTTCAAACGAGCCCCACGAGGGGCCCAAGGCGGGGAACGCGAAGGGGCATTCGCAGCCTTCTCCCCCAGGACGGCTCCCAGGAACCTCAGGAGTCCGTCCCAGGGAATTTCCAGGAGCCTCCAAGCTCGCACCGGGAGGCGCCACACAAGACCACCAGGCGACCGCAACAGGCCTCCAGCATGCCCCCGAAGAGCATGCCGGATGATCCCACGACGCATCCACGAGGTTCCTGACCAACGACCCAGGCACTACGGGAACGAAGAATGACATAAACATAAAACCTCGGAGGTCCGCGCAGATTTCTCTGATCCGCGCTGGACCCCCCTGGCGGCGCCTCTGGCGCCGCCCCTGGCGCGATCCGCGCGGACCTCCGGGTTTTTATGTTCATGCCATTTTTCGTTTCCCCTGCTGGGTTTCTTAATAAGCGTGGGGGGGTACTCCCCCGACGGGGGTCAACCTCGCCTCGTCGTCGCGCCGCGACGGGGGTCGGAGCCTTCGGCGCGGGGTGGCTGCCCGCGACGGGGGTCGGTGTGGGGCTGTCGGCGGGGGTGACGCCCCCCCGACGCTTCTTGAGAAACTCGGAGCGTCCCTGACCCACGGCCCAGGCACGGCGGCGGGACGGCCCGGACGAAGGCCACCCGACAGCGGCACGGGCGCGGCAGCGGAGCGGCGCGAGGCGGGGGCGGCCTCTCCTCCTGGTGGGGCAGGCGGCCTCTCGGAGGCCTCCCGGTGCCCCCTGCGCACCCCCTGCCCTCGGGGAAGGACGCCCCCCGTCGCCCAGCCTCCCTCGGCGCTCAGGAAAAAACCTCGGAGGTCCGCGCGGACCTCCGAGTTTTTGTGTTGATGTCATTGTTCGTGCCCCTTCAGACAACAGATATGATCAAAACAACCAAACGATGACAGAAAACAGCAAACACATAAACGCAATGCTCGTTCCCCTATAGAAGGCCCAGGGGCCAGCGGCCCCGCCGACTCTCCGCCCGCCTTCTGCTGGCGAGCCCCTCGGCCCACCCTCGCTCCTCGCTCCTCCTCCTCCTCCTCCTCCCTCCTGTCCTCCTCCCCCTCCTCCTCCTCCTCCTCCTCCTCCTCCTCCCCCTCCCCCTCCTCCTCCTCCTCCCCCTCCTCCTCCTCCTCCTCCCCCTCCTCCTCCTCCTCCTCCTCATCCTCCCCGCTCCTCCCCCTCCTCGCTCCTCCTCTTCCTCTTTTTTCTCGGTTGTCGCCCCGAGCACGGTGCATCCAGAAACAGCGCGCGCGGGGCGCGCGCGAACGTTTCTGGTCAAATAACAGCGTGCCCGCCCGTCCCGCGTTCGCATTCCCCTTCATCCCTGCCAACTAGTAAGGACAGGCGGTCCACATGTGTTGAGCTACGAGGTGCTTTCTTCATGATCTGTTGCAGCAGGTGCGATGCGGGAACATGTGCGCCAGTGGTTTCCGACGAAACCGTGGCAGCAAGTCTGAATTTCGGCGGGCGTGCATTTCCCCATCTTCCCCATCACCACAATCGTTATCACCATCGTCAGCAGCATCATTGCCGTCGTCCTCATCATCAGCACAATCATCCGCACTATCACCATCACCATCACCATCAGCACCACCATCATTACCATCGTCATCGTCATCGTCATTGCCATCGTCACCATCATCCTCCTCATCCTCATCCTCATCATCATCGTCATCGTCACCATCAGCATTAACATCATAGTCATCAGCATCATCAACATCGTCACCAGCATCATCATCAGCATCATGAGCATCATCAGCATCACCAGCATCAACATTGCAAATATCTTCAGCATCAGCATCATCATCAGCATCATCAATATCATCATCACCACCATCACCATCATCATCATCATCACCATCATCATCATCATCATCATCATCATCATCATTATCGTCATCACCATCACCATCACCATCACCATCACCATCACCATCACCATCACCATCACCATCACCATCACCATCACCATCACCATCACCATCACCATCACCATCACCATCACCATCACCATCACCATCACCACCATCGCCATCACCACCATCACCATCACCATCACCATCACCATCACCATCACCATCACCATCACCATCACCATCACCATCATCACCATCTCCATCACCATCACCATTATCATCATCATCACCATCATCATCATCATCGTCCTCGTCATCGCCATCGTCATCCTCATCCTCATCCTCATCGTCATCGTCATCAATATCGTCATCGTCATCATCCTCACCGGTTTCCTCATGATCGTTATCGTCGATGCCCCCGCCTTCGGTCTTATTTCTGCGTTCCCGGACATCCGCATCATCCTCATCAGCACCATCGTCATCATCATCGCCAGCGTCATCGGTGCCATCGTCAATACCACCGCCATCAGCTTCATCACCATCACCACCATCGTCGTCGTTGTCGTCGTCGTCGTCGTCTTTGTCCCCACCGTTGTCATGAACATCATTTTCGTCATCGTCATCGTCGTTGTCGCCTCCCGGTTGAATTTTGCCAACAAGTGGTGGGTGTGTGGGTGGAATGATCCAGTGAGCATTGGAGGCGGTCACGCGCGGATGTGTACCAAAACCAATTGCACCCCACAGATCGCACCGCGTAGCTTGCACCACAGACTGCACCACCTAGACGACAGCGTAGCTCTGACCACACAGATCGCATCCCGCAGACTGCACCACACACGGAGCTCGCCTCGGGCGAGCAAGCGCCTGCTGCTTGGGGCCCACGCTGGCTGAGCGTGCCCCTCCGCGGAATGGTGGACGTGGGGTAAGCCCTGGACTCGGAGCGTACAAGCCCTCATGGCCGCGAGCTCCGGCACCATGTACGGCGCCTCCCTGAGCGAGGCCGGCTGCAGGGCCGAGTGCGACGCGGACATCCGGTGCACCGCCTACGCCTTCAGCGAGGACGCGGCCCCCCCTCCCGGCCGCCCCCGCCTCCGCTCGGCGAGGGGGGCCGAGGCGCACCGCTCCGTGGGGTTGGAGGACGACTGAGCGCCCCGCGTGAGATGGCCAATCGGGATAGGCCCCTACGACTGTGATGTGCCAGCCTACTTCAGCCTTGATCGCCAGAGAGAATCTCGAGCAGCAGAAAAGTACCGAACCCGGGAGATTTTCACGCGTCGGGCCCCAGGAGGCGATCCTCGTTCCACACCGTTTCGATACTTTCTTGGTGCTCGAGATTATTTCTGGGAAGCGGTTCTTAAGTGCGATGGAGCAACATGACCCTACGACGTCCTCCACAGTTCTTTCTCGCCTACTCTGCTTGCGTACCACGCGGAACTTGAGCAGCCTGCCTGGCACGGTTTTCTGGACGTCGGCAGTTGGCTCGGATCAGTCGATCAAGGACAGGAGTCCCGGAATCCCCTCCTCGTCCCCCGTCCCCCGTGCCCTTGTATCCATTCCCAGCCTTCCTTCAGCCCGCATCACCCATTCCCTGTACCGTGGGCACCCTATCCCATAAGAGAGGAGAAGAAAAAAAGGAATGAGGAGAAGGAGGAGGAGGATGAGGAGGAGAAGGAGGAGGAGGAGGGGGGGGAGGAGGAGGAGCGACGAATATGATGAGCAAGGGCGTTGATGATGCTGCTGATGATGCTGATGACGATGATGATGATGATGATGATGATGATGATGATGATGATGATGATGATGATGATGATGATGATGATGATAATGATGATGATGACGAGGATGATGATGATGATACTGCTAATGATGATGATGGTGATGATGATTATGAAGGAGGAGCAAATGATGATACAGACAAAGATAATGAGGATGCTTGTGATGATAATGATAATGATGATGATGACGTCTACGATGATGATGATGATGATGATGATGATGATGATGATGACGATGACGATGATGATGGCGATGATGATGGTGATGATGATGGCGATGATGATGGTGATGTTGATGGTGATGATGATGGTGATGATGCTGCTGCTGCTGATGGTGATGTTGATCATGATACCAATGCCGATTCCGATGGTGATGGCGGTGGCGGTGATGATGGTGATGGTGGAAGATGGTGATGAGGAGGAGGATCTAGGTATTACTCAGATGCCTGCGGCAAGTCCCGCCACCTTGTCAGCCCAGCATTCCGGGAGGCGACTGTTCGAGGGCGGGAGGGCCGTGAAGATGATGATTAAGAAGATGATGATGATGATGATGATGATGATGATGATGATGATGATGATGATGATGATGATGATGATGCTGATGACCACCACGATGGCGATGGTGATGCTGATGGTGATGATGATGTTAATGATGATGAATGTGCTGATGAGGATGACGCCGATGATGACGATGATCACGACGATGATGATGGTGGTGGCGCTGATGACGATGAGGATGAGGCAGATGAGGATGAGGATGATGATTAAGGTGATGATGAGGATGGTTATGGATGATGATGATGATGGTGATGATGATGATGATGATGATGATGATGATGGTGATGATGATGATGATGATGATGATGATGATGACGATGGCGATGGTGATGGTGATGATGGTACTGATGCTGATATTTATGATGGTGATGATGATGAGGACGATGATGATGATGCTCATAATGATGATGATGATGATGATGATGATGATGATGATGATGATGATGATGATGATGATGATGATGATGATGATGATGACGGTGATGGTGGTGATGGCGATGGTGATGAGGATGATGCCGATTCCGATGGTGATGGCGGTGGCGGTGATGATGGTGATGGTGGAAGATGTTGAAGAGGAGGAGGATCTAGGTATTACTCAGTTGCCTGCGGCAAGTCCCGCCACCGTGTCAGCCCAGCATTCCGGGAGGCGACTGTTCGAGGGCGGGAGGGCCGTGAAGATGATGAAGATGATGATGATGATGATGATGATGATGATGATGATGATGATGATGAATGTGCTGATGAGGATGACGCCGATGATGACGATGATCACGACGATGATGATGGTGGTGGTGGTGATGACGATGAGGATGAGGCGGATGAGGATGCGGATGTTGATTAAGGTGATGATGAGGATGGTTATGGATGATGATGATGATGATGATGATGATGATGATGATGATGATGACGATGGCGATGGTGATGGAGATGATGGTACTGATGCTGATATTCATTACTGTGATGATGATGATGAGGATGACGATGATGATGCTCATAATGATGATGATGGTGATGACGGTGATGGTGGTGATGGCGATGGTGATGAGGATGGTGGCGATGGTGATGATGATGATGATGATGATGGTGGTGATGATGATGCTGCTGCGGATACCGATGATGATGATGCTGATGATGATGATTATTATGATGAGGAGTCTGCTGCTGCTGATTATGATGATGATGATGCTGATGAGGATGCTGATTGTGATGATGATGATGATGATGATGATGCTGATGCTGATGCTGATGCTGATGATGATGATGATGATGATGATGATCTTGCTGCTGATGATGATGCTGCTGATGCTGCTGGTGCTCATGCTGGTGCTGCAGATGTTGTGTTGTTGTTGTGGTTGTGGTTGTGGTTGTGGTTGTGGTTGTGGTTGTTGTGGTTGTGGTTGTTGTTGTTGTTGTTGTTGTTGTTGTTGTTGTTGTTGAACTCTCATTTCTGAAGAATAGTTATAGTTGATCCCCCCCGTCCGGTGCACATTGTTTTTTTCGATTGAAGTGGCCTTCCCAGGCTCGCACCCTGTTTTTTTAATCAGGGAAAGTCTTGAGGGTCAAACTGCGTTGTTGGCCCCCGGATTACAACAACAACGGCTCCCGCCTGATACTTCCACACAATGTATTGAAGAATCGCGCTCTCTCTTTGGACTTCCTTGCAGTTCCACCGGATCCCGGCTCCCGCTTGATATTCCTTACAATTTATTAATGAATCGCGCTCTCGCTTGGGACTTCCTCGCAACTTACCACTGAATCGCGGCTCCCGCCTGATACTTCCTCACAATCTATTCAGATGCTGCTCGTCGACACTCAGGAATCGCGCTCCCGCTGCAGATTGCCTGGCGGTTCAAGCAGAATTTACACTTCAACGACCCGCCCGCTCGACCCGCCCGTCTGGGCCTGCCCGTCCGACCAGCCCGTTAGGGACTGCAGTCGCCGTTCGCTGGCCTTTGCCCGCCTTCGATGCCCCTCGTTGCCCGTACTGGTTCCGAGGTCGCCTTCGCTCGCTGCCCTTCGTGGCCCCGTTGCTGCCCTCAGTGGCCTTGTCGCTGCCCACTATGGCCCCGTAAAATTTGCCCCTCGTGACCCCCGCTCGCAGTCGCCCGTCGTGGCCCAATACGCATGCCCTTCGTAGCCCCGTTGTCGCCCTTCGTGGCCCTCTCGCTGCCCTTCGTGGCCCCTTTGCTGCCCTCAGTGGCCCCGCTGTCGCCCTTTGTGGCCCAATATACGTATGCCCTTCGTGGCCCCCGCTCGTTCGCGCCCGTCGTGGCCCCATATGCATGCCCTTCGTGGCCCCGCTGTCGCCCTTCGTGGCCCCCTCTCTGCCCTTCGTGGCCCCGTTTCTGCCCTCAGCAGCCCCGTCGCTGCCCTCTGTGGTCCCGGATTAATTGCCCTTCGTGGCCCCCGCTCGCTCGCGCCCTTCGTGGTCCCATATGCCTGCGTTTCGTCGCCCCGCTGTCGCCATTCGTGGCCCCCGCGCTGCCCTTCGTGGCCCACTTTCTGCGCTCAGTGGCCCCGCTGTCGCCCTTTCTGGCCCCATATATGTATGCCCCTCGTGGCCCGCGCTCGCGTCCTTCGTGGTCCCTTTGCTGCCCTTCGTGGCCCTGTTGTCGCTGTCTGTCCATTTTGGGGTCGGGTTGCCGGGGGTCGGTGTGTGCATCGCCAGCGTTGTCCGCCGCTTGCCGGGGCCCGGTTTGCCGGCCTTTGAGACGCGCGTGTTCCACTGGCCCAGGTTCTTCTGCAGGCTTCGAATGAAGGCCTCCCTCGACGAGGCCCCCGGGGCGTTCCCGCAGGTTTTCGGAACCTCTGGAATTGCTCGGTGGTCGTCGGGGCCATTCCGAGGCCCCCAGAGGTCATAGGAGGCTTTCGGGTGCCTTCAATCCCCCGCGCCCTGTTTCCGCACCAGTCTCCGCTCGCGTCCACCTGCCCCCATTTTTTAACGTTCTTCCCCAGTCTTCTCTACTCTTTCCCTTTATCTTCATTTGCATGTCGTTCGTACTCCATTGTGCCATTCCTCAGTTCTTCGCGTTCCGCCCGCCCCCCCCCAGGCCGCCCCATCCCACCCCAACAATCTCCACCACTTCGCGCTCGCATTCCGCATTTCTCCCAAATTATTCCCAGTCCCTCCTCCAGATTCCTCCGTGCGCCCCCCGCTCCTCCGCAGTTCTCCCGGTTCCTCTTCTCCACTCCTTGCCGCTCCTCCTCCTGAGACCCTACTCTTGCCCACTCCATCCCAATCCACTCCACGTCCCCGCGTTCCTCTCGACGCGGTTGCAGTTCTCGCTATCCTTCCGCCCCGGTCTCCCAACATCCCGCTTCTTTTCAGACACCAGTTCGCAGCTGCGCGCCCCCCCGTGGGGGTATCCACGACGTGCTCTCTCAAAGGGGGTCGTGCTTGGCGCTGGCTATGGCGCGACCCACGGCGAAACTTATTGTTGACCTGTGTTGGAGGGACTGGCGCGAGCCATGGCGCGAGCTGAGTCGCCACTCGCAGCGCAAAACATCGCCACCCCTCCTTCTTGCCCTTCCCCTCTCTTCTTCCGATCCCTTCGTCCTCGTTCTCCCCCCGTTATCTGTTACCGTTCGTTTTCAGGGGTTTCACCAGCCGCGCGCGGTCGGGAATGAATATACCCCCAAAAAGGGGGTACGATCGAAGACGAAGAGGGCGGGTGTCCAGGGTTTGGGATATGCATATTGAATGACACGCGAGCAGATAAGAGCGAACAGTCATCAACCGATTGTTGTTGGTGTGGTTGTGGTTGTGGGTGTGGTTGTGGTTGTGGTTGTGGTTTTGTTGCTGTTGTTGTTCAGCCGTCGCTATTGAATAATAATTATTGTTGATCCCCCCTCCGGCAACATATAGGTTTTTTGTTGAAATGCCTTTCCTGGGGCTCGCACCCGGTTTTTTACCAGGGAAAATCATTAGGCTCAAACGGCGCCGTTGTCCCCCATATTACAGCAACAACGGCTCCCGCCTGGGACTGAGATTTCTTCGCGTGTTGCTCAGGAATCGCGCTTTCGCTTGGGGCTTCCTTACGATTTATTCAGGAATCGTTTTCTCGGCGCTCTGGAGTCGCGCTCTCGTTGGAAAATTGCTTGTAATTTACCCAAGAATCGCGCTATTGTGTTCGACTTCCCCGCAATTTACTCAAGCGCCGCGCTCCCGACACTCAGGCATTCAGGAGTCGCGCTCACGCGAAAGACTCTCTCGCAGCTTACCTACGAGTCGGGATCTCGCTGCCTTTCGTGGCCCCGTTGCAGCCTTTCGTGGCCCCCTCGGTGCCCTTCGTGGACCCGTTGCAGCCCTTCGTGGCCCCCTCGCCGCCCTTCGTGGCCCCGTTGAAGTCCTTCGTGGCCCCCTCGCTGCCCTTAATGGCCCCGTTGCAGCCCTTCGTGGCCCCATCGCTGCCTTTCGTGGCCCCGTTGCTGCCGTCAGTGGCCCCGTCCTTGCCCTCTGCGGCCCAATCTACATATGCCCTTCGTGGCCCCCGCTCGTTCGCGCCCGTCGTGGCCCCATGTGCATGCCCTTCGTGGCCCCGCTGTCGCCTCTTGTGGCCCCCTCGCTGTCCTACGTGGCCTCGTTGTTACCCTCAGTGGCCCCGTCGTTGCCCTTTGTGGCCCCGCATTATCTGCCCTTCGTGGCCCCCGTTCGTTCGCGCCCTTCGTGGTCCCATGCGCATGCCCTTCGTGGCCCCGCTGTCGCCCTTCGTGGCCCCCTTCCTTCCCTTCGTGGCCCCGCTGTCGCTCTCGCTCTCGCTTTCGCTCTCGCTTTCGCTCGTCGTTGTCGTCGTCGCCGACGTCGTCGTCGTCGTCGTCGTCGTCGTCGTCGTCGTCGTCGTCGTCGTGGTCGGTCCCCTGTCTGTCCCTCTTAGGGTCGGGTTGCCGCCGACGGTCCGCGGCCGCCCCGCCGCTTGCCCGGGCCATGCCCGCAAGGAAGACAGATTTATCGCCCACAAGGGGCACAATCGAAAACGAAGAGGGCGGGTATCGAGGGTTTGGGATATCCATGTTGAATGACACTCGAGCAGCTGAGAGCGAACACTTTTAAACTGAATGTTGTTATTGTTGTTGTTGTTGCTGTTGTTGTCTTTGTTGTTGGTGGTGATGACGATGGTGCTGCTGATGGTGATGATGCCGATGAGGTTGCTGATGTTGACGACGATGCTGATGCTGATGATGCTGCTGCGGATGATGATGAGGATGCTGCTGATGATGATGGTGAGGACAGTGCTGGTGATGACGTTGTCGACAGCGCTAACGATTATGCTGCAGCTGATGTTGATGATGATGGTGCTGATGATGATTATGATGGTTATGATGATGCTGCTGCTAAATGCTGACACTGCAGATGATGATGATGATGCTTATGATGATGATGATGATGATGATGATGATGATGATTATGATGACGATGCTGATTCTGGTGATGATGATGATGATGATGATGATGATGATGCTGATGATGATGATGATGATGATGATGATGCTGACGCTGCTGCTGATGATGCTGATGATGATAATGCTGATGATGGTTGTGATGCTGATGATGCTGCTGATGATGATGACGATGATGCTGCTGCTGATGATGATGATGATGACGACGATGATATGACGCTTATCATGATGATGCTGATGAGGAGGAGGATGAGGATGAGGATGAGGATGAGGATGATGATGCGGATGATGATGATGATGCTGATGATGATGCTGATGATGATGATGATGGTGGTGGTGATGATGATGCTGATGATGATGCTGATGATGATGATGATGATGATGATGATGATGATGATGATGATGATGATGATGATGATGATGATGATGATGATGATGATGATGATGATGATGATGATGATGATGATGATGATGATGATGATGATGATGATGATGATGATGAGGAGGAGGAGAGGAGGAGGAGGAGGAGGGTGAGGAGGAGGAGGAGGAGGAGGAGGGGGATGACGATCATGAGGATGAGACTGGTGGTGGTGATGGTGATGAGGAGGGGGAGGAGGAGGATGATGATGATGATGAGGAGGAGGAGGAGGAGAAGTGGAGGAAGAGGAGAAGGAGGAGGAGCAGGAGGAGGAGGAGGAGGAGGAGGAGAAGTTGGAGGAGGAGGAGGAGCAGGAGGATGAGGAGCAGGAGGATTATGAAGAGGAAGGCTGTCACCTGTGACGCCTTTCATCTTCACTAGTTGTGGAGCTCTCATGGACGTCGTTTGGGCCGTCTTGGGGCTGTCTAGCCCTCCTATGGTGGAGTCTTGGGGGCCCTTGGGGACTCTCGTGGGTCGTATGGGGACCCTCTTGGCTGCAAAATGGTTGTCGGGGGACCGTCGTGGGGCCGCCTCGGGCTGTCGAGAGACCTTCTGAGGCCGTCTTGGGTCCCACGGGAGGCCCTCTTGGGACGTCTTGGGGCACGTCTTGGATGCCCCTTGGGCCGTCGTGGGCCCCTCCTGGGCCGTCTCGGGACCCAGGGCCATCTTGGAGGGTTCTTAGGCCGCCCTGTCGAGTTGCCGACTTGGACGGCCCAAGAGGCCACCAGGACGCTCCAAGAAGGGCACACGGGCGTACAAAGACCGTCCGCGGAACCTCCAGAGGGGCTAAGTGGCCCCCAAGACGATCCAATAGCATTCCAGGAGGCCTCCCAAGGAGCCCCAGGAGGCCCAAGTCTTCCCATCCCCTTTCTGGGAAGCGTGCATTTTCAGCATATTCGTTTTTTCCGACTTCACCAGCGTCCAAGACAGCCCAACAGGCGCCCAAGGAAGACCCGAGACAGCTCAAGAGGACCCCCAAAAGGCACAAGAGGGCCCCAAGAAGGTCTAAGGGGCGCCCGAGCAGCCCAAGACGGCCCCAAGAGGGGCCCAGAAGGGGGAGCTGGAACTGATACTTCGGGCCCTCCGCCCCAAGTGGATCCCAGAGACCGCCAGTAGGTCCCTCCAAGAGGCTCCCAACACGCCTCCAAGCGGCCCAACAGAGGCCCGAAGAGGTCCCCCAAGGCCCCCAATGGACCCCCAGAGGCTTCGAAACTGTCTTCACGAAGCGCCCAGGACGTTGTCCCCCTTCCGCCCATAAGAGGGCCCAAGGGGGGCAACTCGAGTCGACATTTTGAGCCCTCCGCCCCAAAAGGATGCCGGAGACCGCCGGCAGGCCCCCAACAGGCTCGCTACAGGCCCGCCAGGGGTCTATCAAGAGCCCCCAAGAGGCTTCAACATCGTTTCCACGATATGCCCAGGATGTTGTCCTCTCCCCCAGCGATTGGCGTTGGTTCCAGCAGTGTAATGTATACAAATGCTCTCCAGTGTACACACGTTACGTTGGCAGAGCGTTGTTTTTGATGACGTGAGCAAGAGGGCTCTTAGTGGCTTCTTGGGGTCTCTTGGGAACCCGCTCGGGGGCCTCTAAGGAGTCTTTCAGGAGCTTCTTGGAGCCCCAGGCGGCGTCGGGGGCGCCTCCCTGTCATGTTGGGGGTGGAGGGTTCCCGGACCCCGTCCGAGTTTCCTCTCTTTGGCCCCTCTTAGAGGCCTCTCGTGGCCTTTGGGTCCCCTCTTTGAGGCCTCGGGGGCCTTCTTGGGTGGGTCTTTAGACTCTCTTGGGCGGTTCGGGAGGTTCTCAAGACCAATAGGCCGAGCGTGCGAAAATTGAACAACACAAGTATTCGACGCGGAGATCCCCACATGTGCATCTCAGGTCCTGGCACTTCCAGTTGGCAGTGTCTGAGTGCGAGGTTCATAGCCGGTGGCGAATGAGCACAACCTGGCGGCTCCCCCTTGGTGTGCCCAGATGAAATGTCTGCTACATCGGGATGCGGATCACAGGACTCTGACAGGAGTGGTCGGGGGTGCCTAAACCAGCGTTTTCCCTGAGAGGCCCCACGATCTGGGCGCGAACTGGCCAGTGTAACGCCCCCCCAGCGGCTCTCCCCTGGGGGTGTACACATGTTCTGCCTACTGCATCGCGGTGAGCACGCGTCCCCCGCCCAGTACAGCGCTTCGTGGCCCCATGAGCAGCTCCACCGAAGGTCCCAGTGGCGCAGTTCGCAGGCGTCCCCCCCGCCCACTACAGCGTCTCGTGGCCCCGGAGGGAGCTCCACCGAAGGTCCCAGT
>CAUYUJ010017229.1:209039-214039 GCA_963575745.1 Prorocentrum cordatum
TGCGAAACATGATGACTAGTAATACGAATGATAAGAGGAGTGAGAGGAAGAATAGGAGGAGGAGGAGGCGGAAGAGGCGGAGGAGGTCCATGAGGCGGAGGAGGAGGGGGAGGAGAAGGAGGCGGAGTACGAGGAGGAGGAGGAGGAGGAGGAGGGGCAGGAGGAGGAGGCGAAGCAGGAGCAAGAGGAGGAGGAGGAGGAGGAGGAGGAGGAGGAGGAGGAGGAGGAGGAGAAGGCGGAGGAAGAGGAGGAGGACGACGAGGAGAAGGATGAGAGGGATATAAGAGATGAGAAAAGTGCAGGGGGACATAAATCTTCACCCCTCCTGCTACTTCTTCCTTCTCCCCCTCTTCTCCTCACCCGCCCGTCGTCACTCGTCGTCTTGTCCCTTCCTTTTCTCTTTGCCCTGACTCCCCTTCCCCAGCTACCCCTGCTCTCCTCTTTTGCTTCCTCTCGTCACCATTCCTGCTCCTTCCTCCATGCCCCTAATTCGTTTTCTCTTCCTCCTCCCTCGGCTTCTCCTCCTCGTCCTCCTCGTCATGCTCCTCCTCATACTCCTCTGGAGCAGGACGGACAGGGGGAGATCACCCTCCTCCCGAGGCCGCAGTGGTTCGCGTACGCCCCGCGGGACGCAGCGGGCTTCCTGCAGGGCGGGGGGCCCATCTCTTGCTTCAGGAGGGCCCCTGGGTGGGGCGGCAATCGAAATGCGCCCCCGAATCGACCGAGGAGGGGGAATGAGGAGGAGGAGGATGAGGAGGAGGAGGAGGAGGAGGAGAAGGACCAGTGGACACCCAAGAGCTATCAACGATGCTGGAATAAACCCTCCCTCCAAGCTCCCTCTTCATAGGTCTCATACAACGGTTCATTTTGGAAGACAGCCGTTTGAAGACCCCAAAGCATGCCAAAACAATGTTCTCTCGGGATTCCAACGTCACGCATCAACCTGACTGTTGCCCCTTGACGATCTTGATTCGTGCCAGAACACCGTTTTTTGAGACTTCAACGCAGCGAATCAACGTAACTGTTGCAACCGCATAATCCAGAATCCTTCCAAAAGCAAAATTTGTGATACGCTGATCATTGGAATCCGTTGAACTGTTGCAGATGTTTAGGAGGAATGTGCGCGGTGCTAAGGCGAGAGCCACACTTTGAAAATGACCCGCCCTCAATCCATGAAGCTCTTGCACACTCGTATAACGAATGTGCGCGGCGCTTCGGCGAGAGCCACATTTTGAAAACGACCCACCCTCAATCCGTGAAACGCTGGCATGTTTTTATACGAATGTACGCGGCGCTAAGACGAGAGCCACATTTTGAAATGGAACCGCCCTCAATCCGTGAAGCTCTTTGCACACGTTTTAAACGAATGTGCGCGGCGCTAAGGCGAGAGCCACATCTTGAACACGACTCGCCCTCAATCCGTGAAGTTCTTGTTGCAAATTTTAAGACGACTGTGCGCGGCACTCAGGCGAGAGCAACAGTTTGAAAACGACCCACCGCCAATCCGTGAAGCTCTTGCATTTTTTAACGAATGCGCGCGGCACTCAGGCGATAGCCACATTTTGAAAACGACCCGCCCTCAATCCGTGAAACTGTTGCCATGTTGAAAGCTTCAGGGCCATACATGGTGCGGAAGTCTCAGGCGAAACGCCCAGCCCGCTCTAAAAATCGGCCTCGGGGTGCGACAGGGAGACGTTATTCATAAGGAAAAGGAATGGAGGGGAGGCGGAGCAGGAGGAGGAGGAGGAGGAGCCAGGAGCGAGGAGCGAGCAGGAGGAGGAGCGAGGAGGAGGAGGAGCGAGGAGCGAGGAGCGAGGAGGAGGAGGAGGACGAGGAGGAGGGAGGACGAGGAGGAGGACGAGGAGGAGGCCTCCTTCCTGCCATCCTCATCATCCTTCTGTATCCGAGGAGGGCTGGCCCCGTGGTGCTCGACGGCTTCCGGTCGGCCGGGGCGTGGTCTTCCGTCGCCACGCTGGTGCTGTCGCTTGTGCTGGCGGCTTCCACGTGCGGCTCCACCCAGGGGCCCCCCTCAGGGGGGAGGGGGAGGAGATGGAGGAGGAGGAGAAGGAGGAGGAGGAGGATGAGGAGGAGGACAAAGAGGCGGAGGAGGAGGAGGAGGAGGACAAAGAGGCGGAGGAGGAGGAGGAGGAGGAGGCGGATGATGCTGCCGCTGCTGAGGAGGAGGAGGAGGAGCAGGAGGAGCAGGAGGAGGCGGATGATGATGATGATGATGATGATGATGATGATGATGATGATGATGATGATGATGATGATGATGATGATGATGATGCTGATGCTGATGATGATGATGATGATGCTGATGCTGATGATGATGATGATGATGATGATGATGATGATGATGATGATGATGATGATGATGATGATGCTGATGATGATGATGATGATGCTGCTGCTGCTGATGATGATTATGATAATGCTGCTGATGCTGATGCTGATGATGATGCTGATGATAATGATGATGATGATGATGATGATGATGATGATGAGGATGATTCTGATGATGCTGCTGCTGATGATGATGCAAATGAGCCTGATGATGCTGATGATGCTAAATATGATACTGATGCTGATGATGATGCTGATGATGATTCTGATGCTGCTGCTGATGCCGATGCTGATGATGATTATGATAATGCTGCTGATGATGCTGCTGATGAAGATGCTGATGCTGCTGATGATGATTATGATGATTATGCTGGTTATGATGATGAGATGCCGAATATGCTAATGATGTTGATGATGATGATGATGATGTTGATGCTGATGATGCTGCTGATGCGGATGATGATGCTGCTGCTGATGCTGAGGACGATGATGCTGATAATGATTATGATGATGCTGCTGATGATGATCATTCTTGTAATGGTAAGTGTGATGCTGATGATGATGATGATGCTGATGCTGATGCTGGTGCTGCTGCGGCTGCTGATTATGATGAGGTTAATGATGGTGATGATGATGATGATGATGATGATGATGATGATGATGATGGTGATGATGATGATGATGATGATGATGATGCTGATGCTGATGATGTTGATGAAGATGCTGTTTATGGGACAGAACAGAATGCAATGGTGTGGCGGTCACAAATACGTGGCTGCGTGGTGGGCTGGTGGTCGCCTTTTATCGCGTGCTCGCTCCAAGCCGTGGGACCCCGACCTGGGGGGCGGAACTTTTGACCCCCCCTCCCCGGACAGCGTTTGCCTTCTGGGGTCTGTTGTTGGGGGGGCAGGATTTGTTCCCCCCCAGGCGGGCGGGCGCAACAAAGTCGAACCGGCCCGCATTCTCCGGTCGTTCGGCGCCAGGCTTGGGCTAGCAGCATGGGGACAGGGGAGCAGTGACATTGCCTGCACTCCGTTGCCCATTTTGGCCCAAGGGCCCGAGCGGGCACTGCGATAAAGACCCGCCCCCCCACACCTCTTCGTCCCGAAGTTCACTGTCGCAGTTTGTCTCGGTAATGGTTCGATTCCCTAGTGCCCTCTGCAGCCTTCCGGTTGCAAGTGACCGCACTCTGCTTCCCTCGTGGTTTCGGGTTGACCCCCGAAAAATGCCCAGACCACATGGCTGGGAACCTGGACCCAAAGATCCAGAGTGGTTCGAGTCGTACCCAGACCCACCTCCGTTCACTCAGGGGTTGGGCTGGTGGTCGAGCCTTGGGTTTGGGCCAGGGCCGGACCAGCGCCATTTGAAAGGCGCGGCCGGCGTGTCGAGGAAGCGTCGTGTGCGGCACGTGCGCAGGGCATGTGATCGAATCGTGTCGGGAATGCGCACACACTCATCGCGCAATCGTGAAAATATACGGATGGGTGGGTGGGGCGTAAGCATGCCTTGTATTTGTGAGTCGATGCTGCTGCTGCTGTTGATTAACATGATGATGATGCTGATGATGATGCTGCTGATGATGACGGCGATGATGATGATGACGATGAGGCTGATGATGCTGATGATGATGAGGATGATGCTGATGATGATGTTACTGATGATGATGATGATGATGATGATGATGATGATGCTGATGCTGATGCTGATGCTGATGCTGATGCTGCTGATGATGCTGCTGATGATGATGATGCTGATGCTGATTATGATGATGATGATGCTGCTGATGCTGCTGATGATGATGATGCTGATGCTGCTGCTGATGATGATGATGATGATGATGATGATGATGCTGATGATGATGATGATGATGCTGATGATTATGATGCTGATGATGATGATGATGATGATGATGATGGTGGTGGTGGTGGTGATGATAATGATGATGCTGATGCTGATGATGATGCTGATGATGATGATGATGAGGCTGATGCTGATGATGATGCTGATGATTATGATGATGACGATGATGATGATGATGATGCTGATGATGATGATGATGATGATGATGATGATATGATGATGATGATGATGATGATGATGACGCTGATGATGATGATGATTATGATGCTGATGAGGAGATGGAGGTGGTGGTGGTGGTGGGTGATGATGATGAGGAGGAGGAGAGAGGAGGAGTAAGAGGAGGAGTAGAGGAGGGAGGAGGAAGCGGAGGCGGAGGGGAGGAGGAGGCGGAGGCGGAGGCGGAGGGCGGAGGCGGAGGCGGCGGAGCGGCGGGAGGGGGGCAGAATGGTGGAGGAGGAGGAGGAGGAGGCGGCGGGGTGGAGGAAGAGAGCAGGAGGAGCAGGAGGAGGTGGAGGAGGAGGAGAGGAGGAGGCGGCGGAGAAGGAGGAGGAGGAAGAGGAGGCGGAGAAGGAAGAAGAGGAGGATGAGGAGGAGGAGGAGGAGGAGGAGGAGGAAAGGAATAGGATGAGGAGGAGGAGAAGGAGGAGGAGGAGGAGGCGGAGGAGGCGGATGCGGCGGAGGGGAGAGGAGTAGAGAGGGAGGAGGAGGGAGGAGGAGGAAGAGGAGGAGGAGGAGGAGGAGGAGGGGGATGGGACAGGAGGAGGAGGAGAGGAGGCGGACGAGGCGGAGGGAGG
>CAUYUJ010017229.1:219039-221539 GCA_963575745.1 Prorocentrum cordatum
TGATGGCGATGCTGATGACAATGATGCTGATGCTGGTGATGACGATGCTGATGCTGATAATGTCGATGACAATGCTGCCGACGACGATGGTGATGCTGCTGACGACGATGGCGACGACGACTATGATGATGCTGCTGATGATGATGCTGACGACGACGACGATGATGATGATGCTCATTTTGAGGATGATGATGGTGATGATGCTGATGCTCATGATGCTGATGCAGATGATGCTGATGCTGATGATGCTGATTATGCTGATTATGATGCTGATACTGATGATGATGCTGATTATGATGATGGTGATGATGGTGGTGGTGATGATACTGATAATGATGCTGCTGCTGATGATGAGGATGATGATGCTGTTTATGCTGATGATGCTGAGTATGAAAATGGTATGCAGATCATGACGACGACGCCGGCGACGACGATACTGGTGATGATATTGATGATAGTGACGATTATACAAATGATGACGATGATGATGATGATGATGATGATGATGATGATGATGATGATGATGATGATGATGATGATGATGATGTCAATGATGCTGATGGTGATGATGATGGCGCTGATCATGATGCTGATGATGCTGATTCCGATTATGGTGATAAGTTTGATGCTCGTCTGTATACAAAGGATGACGATGCTGATGATGCTGTTGAAGTTGATGATGATGATGATGATGATGCTGATGATGATGATGATGATGATGATGATGATGATGATGATGATGATGATGATGATGATGCTGAAGGTGAAGAATATGATGAATGATAATGTTGATGCTACTGACGATGCTGATGCTGATGCTGATGCTGCTGCTGATGATGATGATGCTGATGATGCTGCTGCTGATGAAGATGGCGATGATGACCCTGATGATGATGAAGAGGAGGAGGATGAGGAGGAAGGAGAGGATGAGGAGGAGGAGGAGGAGGAGGAAGACAAGGAGCATGAGGATGAGGAGGAGAAGGAGGAGGAGGAGGAGGAGCAGGAGGAAGACAAGGAGGAGGAGGAGGAGGAGGCGGAGGAGGAGGAGGATCAGTGTAAGCTCAAAAGTCATCAACATGTTGGAAGTAATCCTCCCTCCAAGCTCCCTCTTTATAGGCCCCTATAGCGGCTCATTTCCATTGAGGGAACTGCCTCGTGGAAAGAGAACCGTTTGAAGATCCTGAACTGACTGCTGCGTCTTGACGGTCTGGAATCGTGCCAGAACGCTGTTTTTGGGACTTCGACTCCGCGAGCCAGCATAACTGTTGCACCCGCATAGCCCTGAGTTTTTCCAACGCATCATGTCTGGTACGTTGATCATGGGGATCAATGAATCTCTTGCATTTTTTACAACGAATGTGCGTGGCGCTGAGGCGAGAGCCACATTTTGAGAACGACCCGCCATCAATCCGTGAAGGTCTTGCAACTTTTCAAAACGAATGTGCGCGGCGCTGATGCGAGAGCCACATTTTGAAAACCACCCGCCCTCAATCCGTGAAGGTCTTGCACTAAACAAATGTGCGCGGCGCTAAGGCGAGATCCACATTTTGAAAACCACCCGCCCTCAATCCGTGAAGGTCTTGCACATTTTTACCACGATTGTGCGCGGCGCTACGGCAGGAGCTACATTTTGCAAACCACCCGCCCTCAATCCGTGAAGGTCTTGCAATGTTTTACAACGAGTGTGCGCGGCGCTACGACGAGAGCCACATGTTAAAAGCCACCCGCCCTCAATCCGTGAAGGTCTTGCAATTTTTGTTAAACGAATGTGCGCGGCGCTGAGGCGAGAGCCGCATTTTGAAAACGACCCGCCCTCAATCCGTGAAGGCCTTGCAACTTTTTACAAAGAATGTACGCGGCGCTGAGGCGAGAGCCACGTTTTGAAAACCACCCGCCCTCCATCTATGAAGCCGCTGCCACTTTTTAAGTTTCACAGCCGTAAATGGTGAGGAAGGCTCAGGCGAAATGCCCGGCCCGCCATAAAAGATTGGCTTCGGGGTGAGACAGGCAGAATTTGTTTGTAAGGAAAACGAAAGGAGGAGGAATGGGAATAGGAGGAGGAGGAAGAGGAGGAGGATGAGGAGGAGGAATATGAGGAGGAAGCTGAGGAGGAGGAGGAGGAGGAGGGGGGACGGCGGAGGAGGAGGTGGAGGAGAAGGAGGTAGAGCGAGGTACTGCCCCATCGCTTATCGTAATTCGCGTCGTGGACGCTGCGGGACCTTCCCAGCGGTGATTGCAGCCGCAGAAGGGTGTCGAGGAGGATGGAGGACCCCGCACCCTCTGCACGCTGCTTGGCCCCGAGGCTCGTGCTGCCACCTGTACAACCTGCTCATGCTGCGGCAGGGCAAGCCGACCGCCGCGGAGCTCAGCGTGCTGATGTGTTGCCCGTGCTGCGCCCACCGCGTGCACCGCCAGCTCAGGAGGGGGGGGGGGCGTTGAAACGGATGTGGACGAGGACGAGGAGGAGGAGGAAGAGGAGGAGGAGGATGTGGAGGAGGAG
>CAUYUJ010017229.1:226539-239039 GCA_963575745.1 Prorocentrum cordatum
GACCCCAAACGGGCGAAGTATGTGTCAAGACATCTCCATGCCCGCCCACCAACTGACCCATACCCGCACTTATCTCTAGCCGAACAGGCTACGCCATTAACGGTGCACGAGCGTAGGTACAGAGAGGGGGAGGGGGAGGGGATCATAGCAGGCCAGAGCGGTTGAGAAGGACATCGACTCTCAGCGGGTCCGCTGCTGGCACCCCCGCGTCAGGAGGCGTGGCGGGGCGCGCTATTCGCACTCTCGGCCAAGCCTCCCGCGCCTGAGCATCATGCTTCGCCAGCTCGGCATGGCAGGGCACGCTATTCATACTATCGAGTCTCAGCCCGCGCGCGGGGTCAAGCATGTGACGCAATGAGACAATTCCACCGCCCTCTCCCACGCCATAACCCTGCTCCGCCCAGCAACTCCTTACTGCCGCTCGCAACACACATGCGATGCAAGAAACAGGATGAGAAGGGAGGATGATGATGGGTGGGACCATGGGAGTCACACTGACCTCAAGAGGGGACACCTCGTGGCCAGCAGTGCTCACCAGGCTCGCGGGGGACGCCCGCGGAAACTCCCGCGCACTGTCGTCGACACGTGCGGACATCCACATCCAATACTTCCGTCGCTGCACTGAACTATGATCGACGATCAATGCATGCTGACAAATGCGCAACAACAATATGCAGAGGCGCATGGAAGAGCAGTGACGATGCAAGAAAAAACGAGGCAATTCGTACTCTTCTTTTTACTCTGAGGCAAAAATTGCAAGAGAAAATTTTGTGGCAGGGCTGGACACGTCATCCACGAGCCTGCTGCAATATGGAAGTGGATTGCACGGCAATGCAGCACTGCACAGATGAGCCTGCAACACATGCGGAGGTGACGTGCGCTGGGCAAGAGCCCGCACCGCTGGCAGCGATCACCTCCGCAGGGAGACTCACCACCCTTGTGAAAACACGTCTTCCCCATGTCCGTCATGTGATCGTCTGGGGCTTCGATCCCTCGCAACTTCTGAACTGCGGGCTGCCTCATCTCGTCCCTTTGGCAACGGGCGCTCTTCTCCAGGAACCACACGCGGCTCCACCCTGCTTGGCGTCGGTGTTGACGGTGCCGCCCCACCGGGCGCCATGGCTGCCACGATGATCGGCTGCCCTGGGCATGCAATGCTCCTTGCCCTCATGGCGCGGCGCTCCTCCTCGGCGGCCTCTGCACGGCGCTCGGCAGCTGCCCGCATGGCACGGCGGCATGCGATGTCTCTAGCCCGCATGGCGCGGCGCTCCTCCTCGGCGGCGTCTGCACGGCGCTCGGCAGTTGCCTTGGCGCGGGCCTATCGGGCAGCCTTCTTGGCCTTCCAGTCGTTGGCAGCCACATCATCACCAGCATCTTCTGGCACAGGCCCGCCATGTCCGCCATCGACATCCGCCTGTAGCTCTGCCGCTGCGCACGCCTGGGCCTGTGTCAGGATGGGCGCACCCGACCCTACCACGGACGCGGCCGGGCCTTGCGGTGCAAGTACCTCTGCCTCCCGCTCTGGCACTGCTGGTGCCACTGCTGTAGGCTGCCGTCCCTGTGCCGCGCCTGCTGCGAGCTGCCCGAACGTCGCCTGCAGCTCGCCGAGCACCGCCGACAGCCCCAACAACTGCTGCGCCATGTTCACCTGGCCCCGCTGGAGCTCCGTGATGTCGGCTGCCATCGGCGACATCATGACATCGCTGTTCGGATCTGGGTAGTGCGTCTCCAGTTGGCGTAACATTAGCTGCGCCCTCGCCAACTCATTGTAGCGCTGAGTCAGGACAACTAACATGTGCACGAGGGTAGCTTGTGCCTCAACGAAGTCCACCTGTGTCCGTCTCATCCTCCTCTCGGCCAGCTCCATCTGGAGCCTGTCCGTCTGCTGGAGACTGGCCGTCTGCGATCTGCACACTACTATCATGGTCATGAGGACTGCATACTCCTGCGCCAAATCGTTGACCACGCACACATGGCGCCCAAGCTGCGGACTTGAACGCAACTTCTTGGCGGAGGCGATGACCAGTCGACGAAGATGCCTCCTGTGTGCCTGCACTGCTTCTCTAGTGCGAGGCAGCTCCTGCCATGAGGGGTGCGCCCTGGCCTCCTCAGGGAGCGCGGGCAACACTCCTGTCGGCTGCGCCGCCGAGTCCTCCGTGTCCGTGCCCTCCACGACCTCGAGCTCCTCGGACGTGACATCCTCCGACTTCGACCGACGCGAGGCTCGGGACCGACTCGGCCCAGACGTCGCGCGGCCTCTGCGAGCCTAAGGCTCGGGCGCAGCCTCCACCTCAGGCTCAGGCGTCCCTGCACCAGCCACTGCACGTTCTCCCTGCCGACTACGACCACGTCGTCGTCGTCTATCAGCACGTTCGCCCCGCTGACTGCGACCAGCCGTCCTCCGCGACGATCGGGCACGCTGATCGGGCTGCGGGTTTGGCGTCTGCTGTCGCCTGCCTTCCATCTGCTGCTGTGGCCCAACATTGGCCCACTGCGCTTGGGCAAGCATTGGGTAGCACACTCTGCACGGACTATCCTGCATCATGTTGGGCTCGCCGCACTGCTCGCATCTCCATGGTGCTGGCGGCGGCGGCGCAAGCACGACCTGCTTGCCCCTGCCCTTGACCGTGCCGCCCTCTTTACCTCCTCCGCGATGTTGCCACGACATCGAACTGTGGTGATTGCGTAGGCGCTGCGCCGCGACGACAACTCGTAGCAGCACACATGCACTGGGGCGGGCCTGTCACTCACGACGGCGCCAGCTGGCACTCAGCTCCTGGCGCTGGACTGCACCCGCGGCGAGCGGGAAGCCGTCGGCGTGCCACGCGTAGCAGTCGCGGCCAAGGCCCAGGCCGCTGATCCGCACAACGGCGGGCGCGGGCCAGCACGCGTAGCCGCCCGCCCCTAGTGAGAGGTTCGCTGTACCTGTTACAGCGCCCAGAAACCTCTCGAGCAGGGGCGGCAGCTGGTAAAGGGGGGGGAGGGGGGTATATTGGGAGGGGCAGCAGATGAATGCAGATGGGGCAGAGCAGGGACCCGATCTTCGACTCCGACTCGGACGAGGAGGCCTCGAGCGACAACGAGGACGGCGACCGCTGAGCGCTCCCTCCCGCGCGCGGGCTCGCCGCACGGCGGGGGACGCTGCGCGGAGGCCGCGAGCTCGCGCGTGGCGCGTGGCGAGCAGTGTGTGGGGCGCGGGGGAGGCGGGTTCATGGTTGAGGGTCGGGGAATGGGTCTGGAAGGCAATGGAAGGGACGGGAAGGGAACAGGAGGGAAGGGAAGGGAATGGGAAGGGGGGGGGGAAGGGAAGGGACGGGAATGTAAGGGACGGGACGGGAAGAGGATGGACGGGAAGAGAAGGGAAGGAACGGGACGGGACGGGAAGGGAATGGATGGGGGAAGGAGGGGAAGGGATGAGGGAGGGATAGAGGAAGAATACGATGCTGATGATGATGATGCTACTGCTGATGATGCTGATGACGATGATGCTGATGCTGATGCTGATGCTGATGCTGATGATGATGATGATGATGATGATGCTGCTGCTGATGATGATGATGATGATGATGATGATGTCGATGTTGTTGCTGCTGCTGATTATGATGATGATGATGGTGCTGACGATGATGATGATACTGCTGATGATGAAGATGATGTTAATGTCGATGCTGATGATGATGCTCATGATGGTGCTGATGCTGATGCTGATGCTGATGCTTATGCTGATGATGGTGATGATGACGATGATGATGCTGGTGATGCTGATGATGCTGGTGCCGAATTTGATGATGATGCTGATGATGATGATGATGGTGGTGGTGGTGGTGGTGATGATGATGATGCTGATGGTGGTGATGATGATGATGATGAGGCTGCTGCTGCTGCTGCTGATGATGATGATGATGATGATGATGCTGCTGATGCTGATGATGGTGGTGGTGGTGGTGATGCTGATGATGCGATAGAGGAGGTGGAGGATGAGACAGAGGGGGAGCAGGAGGAGGAGGATGATGAGCAGGAGGAGGACGAGACGGAGGAGGAGGAGGCGGAGGAGGAGGAAGAAGAATAGGAGGCGGTGGAACAGGAGGAGGAGGACGACACATCGGAGTTGAGGTGTTGATCAGTTGTTGAGGGGGAGGGGTGGGGTGGGAATATGACGCTGTTGCTGTTGATGATGACGATGACGATGCTGATGATGGGTTTGATGCTGCTGATGATGGTGATGTTTATGATGCTGATGCTGCTGCCGCTGATGATGATGATGTGGTTGGTAATTGTGGTGATGATAATGTTGATGCTGATTTATGCTGATGAAGATGACGATGACGATGCTGATGCTGATGACGATGATGTTGATGCTGATGTTGTTGATGATGATGAGGCTGACGATGATGATGATGATGATGATGATGATGATGATGATGATGATGATGATGATGATGATGATGATGATACTGATGACGACTGATGCTTATGATGATGAAGACGATAGTGGTGGTGGTGGTCGTGATGATGATGATGCTGGTGATGATGATGATGATGATGATGATGATGATGATAATGCTGATTGTGTTGTTGATGATGGTGATGCTGGTGATGACGATGCTGATGTTTTTGCTCATGCTGGTGAGGCTCATGCTGCTGATGATGATGTTAATGATCATGATCCTGCTGAGGATGCTGATGATGATGATGCTGATGCTGATGATGATGATGCTGATGCGGATGTTGATGCTGATGCTGACGATGATGCTATTGCTGCTAATGCTGATGCTGATGATGTTGATGCGGCTGCTGATGATGATGGTGATGGAACCGATGATTATGGTAATGATGCTGCTGATGATGATGATGATGATGATGATGCTGCTGATGATGATGATGAGGTGATGATGGTGATGATATGCTGATGATGATTATGATGATGACGATGATGTTGATGCTGATGATGACGGTGATGGTGATGATGATGATGCTGATGATGCTGATGATAATGATGATGATTCTGATGATGCTGATGCTGATACTGCTGCTGATGACGGTAATGGTGATGATGATGACGATGACGATGGTGATGCTGATTATTCTGATGATGCTGATGATGATGATGATGGTGATGCTGATGATGGTGATGACGATGCTGATGATGTCGCTGATGATGCTGATACTGATTATGAAGAAGAGGATGGTCACGATGATGCTGCTCCTGATGATGATGATGATGATGATGATGATGATGATGAGATTGGTGGTAATCGGAGGTGAGAGGGTGAAATCGAAGTGGAATGGAGAGCCCCCCTACCGGGAAATCGGTTTCGGTCTCGTGTTCGTGCGTGCCGTGCGTGCGGGCGAGGCGAAGCTGCGTGGGCGGGCGAGAATAGAGTCTCCTCCGGCTGAGGCGCGGCTGGACCAAATGTTTCCTGACCGGGGGCCGGTGGGGCGCGGTGTCCCGCCGGTGTCACGCCTCCGGCTGAGGCGCGGCCGGACCAAATGATTCCTGACCGGGGGCCGGTGGCGCACGGTGTCCCATGGGTGTCCCGCCGGTGTCCCGTCGGTGTGCCGATGATGATGATGATGATGATGATGATGATGCTGATGATGATGATGATGATGCTGATGCTGATGATGATGTTGACGATGATGATGATGATGATGATGATGATGATGATGATGATGATGATGATGATGATGGAGATGGTGGTGATGATGATGGTGTCCCGATGATGATGACGTTGGTGACGATGTTGATGATGATGATGATGGTGATGGTGGTGATGATGATGGTGTCCCGATGATGATGATGATGATGATGATGATGTTGATGATGATGATGTTGCTGATGATGATCATAATATCCCGATGATGCTGATGATGTTGATGATCCTGATGATGTTGATGATGATGAGATAATGATGAGATGATGATGATGATGATGATGATGATGATGATGATGATGATGTAGATGATGATGATGATGGTGTCCCGATGATGATGATGATGATGAGATGATGATGAGTTGACTGATGATGCTGTTGATGATGATGGTGATGATGTGGTGTCCCGATAAATGATAGTTGATGGAGTATGAAGGACGCGCGAGGGAGATGTCCCAAAAGATGGAGACATGGTTTGATGATGAGGATGATGATGAGGTGAATGTGATGTGATGGTATTTTGATGATGGTGAGGCCCGATGATGGTGATGATAGATGCTGACTGCGAGTGATGAAGAGGGTGACCCGAGCTTGCAGATGATGATCGGTGATGATGCGTGGATGGTGGCGATGAAGATGGTGTCCGATGATTGGAAGAAGTTGATGATTGATATCATGCTGATGATGAAGATGATGATGATGATGGATGATGATGATGATGATGGTGTCCCGATGATGGAAATGATGATGATGATGATGTTGTTCATGATGATGATGATGATGATAGCGATGATGACGCTGATGCTCATGCTGATGCTGATGCTGATGCTGATGATGACGATGATGATGATGATGATGCGGATGATGATGGTGATGATTGATGGTTGTGATACTGATCGTGATTATGGTGGTGACGATGACGATGATGATGAACCTGATGACGATGATGATGACGTTGATGCTGCTCATGAAGATGATGATGATGATGATGATGATGATGATGATGATGATGATGATGATGATGATGATGATGCTGGTGATAATGATGATGCTGATGATGATGATAGCGATGATGATGCTGGTGCTGATGCTGATGCTGATGCTGATGATGACGATGATGATGCTGCTGATGATGATGATGATGATGATCCTGATGCTGATCATAAAGATGATGATGATGATGATGACAATACAGAGGAGGAGGACGAGGAAGAGGAGGAGGAGGATACGGAGAACTATGATGATGACGATGATAATGATGATGATGATGATGATGATGGTGATGGTGATGGTGATGGTGATGGTGATGATGATGATGATGATGATGATGATGATGATGATGATGATGGCGATGGTGATGATGGTGATGATGATGGTGATGGTGGTGATGATGCTGATGCTGGTGATGATGCTGATGATGTTGTTAATGATGCTGATGATGATTGTGACGGTGATGATGATGATGATGATGATGATGATGATGATGCTGATGATGCTGATGATGATGGTGACGGTAATGATAATTCTGATGATAATGATGATGATGATGAGGAGGAGGCGGAGGAGGAGGATGAGGCTCAGGATGATGATGATGATGATGAGGAGGAGGACGATGATGATGATGATGATGATGATGATGATGATGGTGGTGATGATGATGATGATGATGGATGGCGAGATGATGAAAGATGATGATGATGATGATGATGAAGATGAATGATGATGATGAGTGATGAGGATGCAGATGAGGATGATATGAAGGATGAGGATGAGGAAGAGGATGAGGATGAGATGATGATTAGTAGGAGGAGAGAGGTAGGAAGGAAGGGAGGAGGAGGAGGAGTATCACAGGGAGGAGGAGTAGGATCCACAGAGGAGGAGGAGGAGGAGGAACACGAGGTAGGAGGAGGAGGAATGAGGATGAGGAGGATCACGAGGTGGGGAGGGAGGAGGAGGAGGAGGATCACGAGGAGGGAGGAGGAGGAGGAGGAGGAGGTAGGAGGAGAGAGAGAGAGGAGGCGGATGAGAGGAGAGGAGGAGGGTAGGAGAGGAGGAGGATGAGGAGGAGGCGAGAGGAGGAGGGGGGAGTGGGGGAAAGGAAGGACGGAGCAAGGAGGTAGGAGGGAGGAGGAGAGGAGCGGAGGACAGGGCTGAGGAGGAGGAAGGAGAGAGGAGAGGAGGGGGGGGGAGGAGGAGGGGTGTGGAGGAGGGGGAGGAGGGAGGATGCGGGAGGGTGGGATAGGGAAGTGAGGAATGAAGGAAGGCGGGGTGGCTGAGGGGAAGGGGAGGAGGAGAGAAGGAAGGGCGAGGAGGGAGGGGGGAGGGAGCAGGAGGGAGGAGGAGTCGAGATGGGAGAGAGAGAGGGCGGGCAGGAGAGGGAGGAAAGGAGGAAGGAGGAGGACGAGACGATGACTTGGCAGGAGAACGTCGGGAGGACGAGAGGAGGAGAAGGAGGAGGAGGAGAGTTCCTGACCGCAGGCGCCGTCAGTGCGTTCATCGAGCACCGAGTGCTGGCGCCGAGGCGCTTCCGAGCCGTCCACCCGGTGGACCGACCTGGCCGCTTCAGCTCGCTCGCTCGCGCGGTCTGTGGGTACGCCGTTGGCGGTGGCATCGAGACAGCCAAGGAACCCAGACAAAGCGGGGCTCTAGCCGAGCCGTGCTGTGTATTGGCACGGGCATGTTGAGACATCCGCTTCTATAGGAGCCCCGAGCCCACGGAGGTCATCACGGACCCGAGGATGCTGGGTAACCGCTCTCCCGAGATCTGCACAAGGACGGGGATCTTTTCAATTCGTGGGTCGTGGCGGATTTACAGGCGAAGGCTGTGGATGGTCACGACATGCGGCAGGGGGCCTCATCGCGCGGCGCGCGCCCACGCAGCGCTGGGCGTCGCGCGCGCGCGCGTGCGTCGCAGGCGGGCATACCGAGCAGACGGATCAGGGTGGGCGCGCACAGGAGGTAGCGCAGTGACGCGCGCCCCCGCCGCAGTGTGAGATCGCAGGTGGTAAGCGCGCGGACCGCTCCGCGCGTGCGGCCGTGGGCCTGGGTGCGGCGCAAGCCTGTGTGTGTCTCTCGCCGCCTTGCTCAGCTAACTGGCCCCGCGGCCCTGTCTTGCTGGATGTGCTTCGTTGCCGTCTCGTTCGTTAGTTCGGTCAGCGTGTTCGCGTCTGCTTTCCCCCGAAGGCCCGCCTTTCTGGCTTTGCCTCGCCGTGTTCGACTTGCTCTGGGCCTTTGTCTTGCGCGCGGGCTTTCCCCCTTTCCTGCTGCGGCGCGGCCGGACCAAATGACTCCCTTCCGGCGTGCGGTGGCCCGCGGTGTCCCGCCGGTGTCCCGTCGGTGTCCCGATGATGGAGATGATGATGATGATGATGATGATGATGATGATGATGATGATGATGATGATGATGATGATGATGATGATGATGATGATGATGATGATGATGATGATGATGCTGATGCTGATGCTGATGCTGATGCTGATGATGATGATGATGATGATGATGTTGATGATGATGATGATGATGAGGAGGATGAGGATGATGAGGATGATGAGGAGGATGAGGATGATGATGATGATGATGATGATGTCCATGATGTTGATTATGATGATGGTGATCGCGGTGATGATGATGATGTCCCGATGATGATGATGTTGACGATGTTGATGATGATGGTGATGATGATGATGGTGACGGTGGTGATGATGATGGTGTCCCGATGATGACGATGTTGATGACGATGATGCTGCTGATGATGATGGTGCCCCGATGCTAATGATGATGATGTTGGTGATGATCCTGATGTTGATGACGAGATGGTGATGAGATGGTGATGATGATGAAGATGATGATGATGGTGTCCCGATGATGATGGTGAGGTTGATGATGATGCTATTGATGATGATGGTGGTGGTGATGGTGGTGTCCCGATGATGATGATGTTGATGATGATGAGGATGAGGATGTCCCAATGATGATGATGTTGATGAGGAGGATAATGATGAGATGATGATGATGACGATTTCGATAATGGTGGCCCGATGATGGTGATGATAATGCTGATGTTGATGATGATGATGAGGATGGTGTCCCAATGATGATGACGATGATGTTGATGATGCTGATGGTGACGATGATGGTGTCCCGATGATGGTGGTGATGATGTTGATGATGATGATGATGTTGCTGATTATGATGGTGCCCCGATGATGATGTTGATGATGGTGTTCATGATGATGATTATGATACGGTGATGGTGGTGATGATGATGGTGGTGTTCCGATGATGATGATGATGATAATGGTGCTCCGATGATGATGATGTTGATGATGATGTTGGTGACGATGATGGTGTCCCCATGATGATGGTGATGATGATGGTGGTGGGGTGATGATGGTGATGATGATGATGATGATGATGGTGTCCCGATAATGTTGATGATGATGATGGTGACGTTGGTGACGATGATGTTGTTGATGATGATGATGACGTTGATTGTGAGATCGATTGTGATATCGATAGTGATACCGAATGTGGGATTGATTGTGACGTCGATAGTGATATCGATAGTGAGATCGATTGTGAGATCGATCGAATGAAATTGATTGAGTGGGATCGATCGAGCGAGACCGACCGTGAGATCGATAGTAAAATCGGTAGTGCGACCGATCGAGTGTGACGTTGGTTCTCCCCCTCCCGAACCTCCTTACCACCCGAAGGGTGGTCGTATAGGTATGCCCGACTTCATGCAGTTTTGTTGTGTATATGAACATGTTTATTAGCGGTGTATGTCCGTGTCCATGAATTTGTACATGTATGTGTATAGGTACACGTATGTGTAAATGTTGACCTTTTTGTAAGTACGTCTGCATATGTATAGGTGCATGTATATGTTCATGTGTATGTGTATGTAAATGTACATGTGTACATGTTGATGCTTGGTTGTGAATATGCATAGGCGTATGCGAATTAACGGGTGCGTGTGTACACATATGAACATTTGCACAGTGACATGTTCAGGATTGCCTACCTAACATATATTTATATATACGTATATATATAGATATATATATATATATATATATATATATATAGATGTACGTGTCTTTTTCTCCAGGTTTAGGTATGTGTAAAGTTGTGCATCTCTCCTGTTTCATCACATCATGCCATGCTATATAGAATTCGACCATATCATATCACAGCACATCATATCTTATTATACGTTATACAACCAAATGATAACATGTATGGTACATTATATTATACCATACTAAATGACAGTCGACTATTCAGCTATATTGTAGTATACCATCCCAGGTTAAGTCTCTTTATATTTTTCTTTGAGAAATGAGCAGGCGAAGTAAAAACGTATCGCATATCATAACGCATTGCCATTTCCACTGCGATAGTGTATTGTATCTCATGATCATAATATCTCGTGCCATGTTGTATTACGTTATGTAAAATGTTTTCCAGACCCTGTCAGATAGAATTTGTCCATCTGTTTTTGTCGCATCGTGCCGCTCGCGGTGGCCGCCGTTGCAGATACACGCCGTGCTCACATTCATGACGGTAGTTTGGCAGCCTCCCGTCGCTTTCCAGAGTCCGCCGCCTTCAGCAACATTTTGATCGGCATTGTTGGTTTACGTTCGATGGCCGTTTGGCCCAAATAGGGTTTTGAAGCCACCTGCTCCGTGTGCTGAGCCTTTCTCCGGGCCAAGGCCGCGCCGCATCATGGTATCATGCTTCGTGCATGTATCCTAGTCAGCCGATTGTTGCATGGTGTGCGCGGCTTTGCATGATGTTGCATTTGTACACGCTGACGCGCACGCACAACGATCTCGATTTTAATGCAAGCGTGCCAGATATGAGGGGAGGACAGGATGTTGAGAAACACGTTTGCGGCTTTCTGTGGTAATGTTTGAGCGGATAGGTGCGATCGCGCCAACGCGTGCAGATTCCAGGTCGTACGCCACACGTGTAGCATTATGTTTTTTTGTTCCCTGGTGGATTTTCAGGCCATTATGGCTGTCGCCGTGGATGCCGTGGATGCTGGCGTGGAGACCTCCCAGGAGCTCATGCTTGACAATCGCGACGCCTCGGAGGTGGCGCAGGACGGCCATTGTGTTTACCATAATGTTATGTGTTGTACGGTATCATGTGTGGCCGCAGGTATTGCACACTATCTTTTAGTCGCTCTTCTCGGAGACATCTGATTACGCTTAGGCGGTTTTGCGAGCACGAAGGCTCGCTATCACTGCCAATCAGCATGCTTACCATCGTAGCCTGACTCATAGTGCACGTCACTGCTGATCCATTCGTACAGTTTCGCTTTTTCAGCGGGGAACTCATGGGGGGAAGTCAGAGGGGGTGGGTCTTCCCACATGGCCTCGGGGCTTCTCGGCATCCCCCGCGCCTTCCGAGGAGCCTCGCAGTCCCGCTCCGAAGCCGCAGATGGCTTCTCAGACGCCGCGAGGGCCTCTGGAAAGGCCCCCGCAGTCTCCTGCGAATGCCTGCCCCCTCTCGCTCCCACCCCTGGGTGCGAGCCCCCGAGCTTCTCGCCCTCACGTGCAACGCGGTGCCTGCCTCGGGCGTTCGTGGCTGAGGGCCCTCCCGGAAGTCAGGCGATCGCAGGCATGGATCCAGGGGGCGCGGATTTCCGCCTCCGAGCGGGGCGGCACCGGCCGCGTTCTGGAGAGGGCCCCTCCCCCGATCCATATTCGGGCCGGACGAAAGGGGGGATTGGGAAAGGGGGGGTTACGAAATCTGCTGCATGCAACTGGTTTCGGCCCCACCGAGGGGCCCATTCCTCGATACATAGCCGCCTCTGGCGGCGGGAGGCGCCGGG
>CAUYUJ010017230.1:0-43728 GCA_963575745.1 Prorocentrum cordatum
CCGCGCGGATTTCTCGGATCCGCGCTGCTGGACCCCACTTGGCTGGCGCGCTCCGCGCGCCAGGGAGGCGGGTCCGGCGCCGATCCGAGAAATCCGCGCGGACCTCCGGGTTTTTATGTTTCTGTCATTCTTCGTTTCCTTATGGAAGGTTGTCGGGGATCACGTGGAGGCCTGGCGTCGAGCCTGCTTGCTGACGCACCTCGGTGGCCCAGCACCCCTGTCCGTAGCACGGGCGGCGCATCACCTCCTGGCCAGCGGCACAGTTCACGAGCAGGATGCCGACCCCATCCTTGCCTCTGGGTGCGCTCTCTCTCTCTCTCTCTCTCTGTCTCTCTCTCTCTCTCGCTCTCTCCGTCGCTCTCTCTCTCTCTCTCTCTCGCTGTTTCTCTCTTTCCCTCTCTCTCCCTCTCTCTCTCTCTCTCTCTCCCTCTCTCTCCCTCTCTGTCTTTCTCTCCTTCTCTCTCTCTCTGTCTCACATCACCCCCCCCTTGACATTACCCCCTGGACCTGTCCTGGGTTGCGTTCCGAACAGGATGTCGAGGCGAATCCAACCGTGACGACGAGGGCCTCCCCCCACCCAACCCCACCCGAAGGCGCCGAGGTGGAGGAGGGTGGCTCTTCACCGCTCCTCCGCTTCTCTCTCGTCCCTCAGCCGTCCTTCCAGGAGGCTGGGCGCAAATGGCCTGGCCAGCCTTGGGCGAGAGCTGGTTGCACACGCGGCCGCACGTCTTGCCACCGCCCGGCCCTCGCGCGGCCAAGTGCGCTGGCCCTCCGCCCCTGTGCTGCCTGACCGGCCTGCGCCGTGCGCCAGGTCCGCGACAAAATATGTGCACCGGCTGCTCTACAGTGGAGGCCCATGCCAAGAAGCACCTTGGGTTGCCATGGTTTTGCAATGGAAAGCGTGACGTTCCCACACCGAAAATCGATGGACGCCCTGGGGTCTCAGGGTTGCGTTTCTTGCGGCGGATTTCTTGTGGTCTGGCCTCTACTATATGCATGCTCCTCTGTGAGCGCTCATCCTCCCCCCCCACGCGCACCTCCCGAGGCGAGCGCCCAGTGCGCAGGCGCGTCCTCTTCTTATTTCATTACGTCCCTGGCCCCCCCCTTGGGCCGCGCACATGCCGCATGCCATGATTTGCGCCCCCCCCTCTTGGACGCCCATCTCTTGGCCGCTCCTGACCCCCCCCCTCCCACGCGCACCTCCCGAGGCGAGCGCCCAGTGTGCAAGCGCGTCCTTCGCCACGACGGCGACGCCTCGGACTGGCAAGGGGGCGGGGGCCAGTGGCTCCAGCCCGTGGAGCTGCCCGGAGGCTCGGCGAAGCCAGGGGCGACCGGGCGAGGGAGGGGCGGGTGGCTATAGGCCTTCCAGGTGGGGTCCGAGCAGGTGGTCACCGCCCACCAAACCACCCCAACCCAACCCGAAGGCCTCGATTTGCCCTCCATTTGCCGTGTGGGGGGGGGTCGGGGAACATTGAACAAAACATGTATGAAGCTCGCACCCTCCCCAAACCGACATTCGGGCGAAATTTGGGTCTTCGTGTTGGGTTGGGGTGGTCCGGTAGGTAGTCAGACGGGGTCGGAGGACCGTGCCGCATCGCCGTTGCCTCGCGGATGCGGCTGGATGTGGAGCCCGATTTTCTCCACGCCGCAGACGCCGATGCATCGGCGATTCGGCGCGATCCTCTGACCCCCTCTGCTCGGACCCCATCTTGGAGGCCTCCAGCGAGTGAGGGGCGGGGGGAGGATGGCAAGGCTCGGAGTGGCGCACAGGCGGCCTCCAGAGCCCAGGCCAGCCTCGGCACCCCCATTCCCCCGTCCAGGGCGGCCTCGGCGGGTCTCCTCGCCAGATTCGTCGCGGACCGTTCCATCGCCGCTGCCCGGCGCCCGCGGGCTGCCCCAGGTCCAGGCAGCGGAGCGGCGTAGGACCGCCCCAGGTCCAGGCGCCGAGACAGAGGCGTCCAGGCCTCCCACGGTGTGGCGGGGGCGCGCGTTGCTGATCGTTCGGGGCCTCGGAGGCCAAGAGAGTGGGGCAGGCAGGGACGCGGCGTGTCGGGGCCCCGGAGTCTCACTGTTCCAAGTCTCCGAGGCCGAGAGAACGCAGCTGGGGTGTGCGATTCTTGTACCGGGTCTCCAAGGTCGAGAAGGTGCGGCAAGGGCCTGATTGCAAACGTTCGCAGGTCCAGAGAGCGCGCAGGGGGCCTCGGGTTCTCATCTAAGTCTTCCAGGTCCCTTGTTTCCCTGGAGGCCTCGAGAGATTTCCTCAGGCCTGAAAGGGGCAACAAACACATTCAATCAATCACAACAGCACGTGCGAACCAAAAACACTGGTATCTCTCGAGGATACAGGGTCGAATTTCGCAGGATGAGTAGAAGGAGCTTAGACCGTGGACGACTCAATGTCTTCGAATCTCGGGTCCCAGTCTCTGTTGAAAAGTCGTCAAGCATGACCAGACGATTATTGTAATCGGCACTTGTATGGGCTGCGCTACTCCAATATTTCAAGCAGTGGCGACGCGTTCTGACTCGCTTAGAGGCCACCAGAGAATGTTCTAAGAACCTTTTGCGGTCTGCACGAACAGTTATTTGAACATGTCTTGCTGAGACTGTCTTGTTCTAACACATCAGATTGATGCTGTAAGAACATTTGTTTTGTTTTTAGAACATTCTTGGGTTCTAAGAACATGCCGTGGTAGGACCATAGGAATTCCAGCACGGTGGGTTCCTGTTGAAATAATGGCAGCAGATATTTGGCTTGTGCGCGGGGGCGCCCGAAATCCGATACCCCGAGCGCCATGACGTGCATGTGCGTTTCTGCATATGTTTGATTGAGGCTTGTTCGTTACACAGCATGGCGCGAAGGCGTTTGACGGAACAGCGCCTGCGTCCGTCAGAGTGCACGTGCGCACGCTCATACACTCGCTGCCGGAAGCAGCCGCATCGCCTACAGGCGGAGGCTGCGCGGCGCACGGCGAAGGCGCTTGGCGCAACGGCGCCAGCGTCATAGTTTCTGCCGAACCTTGCTTTCACATATCTTGGAGGATTTCCTAAGGAGTCCGATGGATTTGTTCAGGAATCCTCAAGATTTCCTAAGGAATCCCAAGGATGTCCTATGAACCCGATGGATTTCGTTAGGAATCCTATGGATTCCCTAAGGGATCCGAAGGGTGTCCTTGCAGATATTTCAGAAGTGTGGGATATGCTGAGCACGATTCTCACGTCTCACGTTTTGTACGCACGTGTGTAACGAGCGTTGTACATTTGGTGACAGACATGTTGTGTGTGTGTGTGTCTTGAATTCGTTTCGCAACCATTTGGCTCGTTTCAGGCACTGCGCTGGAAAAGGACCCATATCACAGAGTCATATTCTATCTACATGGTATGCGGAGCTCCTGCCACCAGCCGCTCGTTTGCTGCTGATTGGAACGTTCTAGGAGACAGCGACTCGGAGTCTAGTGAGAGACCTCAAGAGGAGAGAGCTGGCGTAGATCAGCTCGCGGAGCCTTGTCACCGCATCGTGGAGTGGAGACGTTTCGCCCGCTACGTCAAGCGGACCGCGTTCAAACGCAGATTGTGGGCCAATGTTGGACAACTCTTGCTCGAGTTAAAGAGACGTCGTGAGATATACAACGAGCAGATAGACTTCGAGATTAACAATGGAGGACCTCACCAGACAGGTGCAGTTACTCGTTCAGCAGCAGCAGAGTCATCAGCAAGAGCTTCAGCGGCTGGGAGCAGAGAGTCAACGCCTGCAAGCAGAACTTCAGCAACGAGGAGCAGCGGGAGCACAGGGCGGAGCAGGTGATCTTGCAGCCCTAGTGGAGATCATGCGCCAGGACATGGCGAACCGACAGCAGAGATCAAGATTGGTAGACACTCGTGGCATAGGCAAACCAGCAAATACGATGGAGATGACAGTCGTTGGCGAGAGTGGCAAGCTAAGTTTGAATCATTTGTGTGTTCCGTTTTCGATGAGAATGTCAGAGAAGTCTTAGAGTGGGCCTCGGAGCAGGACACTATGATCACAGACAACGATATCAATGGAGCCTGGGGAGAGGGCGAAAATGCAGATCAGATCGCAGACATCGAACCCAAGAACACACAGTTCTACGCCGCGCTGCAGCAGCTTACGTCAAACGAACCGTTTGACTTGGTCATGAATTCGACGAAAGGAAATGGACTAGAGGCCTGGAGAAAGACATGCAGACGATACGATCCAGCCACGGGAGCCCGAAAACGCAACTTACTTCGCTTGATTCTCAATCCATGTCGCAGTACGCTGGACAATTTAGCTCAGTCTCTTGAACGATGGGAAGATCAGGTTTCTCAGTATGAGCGTCGCAAGGACGACGCAGGAGAGCGAGAGACCATCAGCGACCAGATCAAGATTGCAGCTCTTGAAAGTTTGCTTCCAGAAGAGTTAGAGGAGCACGTTCTTTTGAACCAATCTCGCATCAGAGACTACGACGCCCTACGCAAAGAGGTTATGCTTTACATCGAGGCTAGGACTGGAGCGAAGATTCGGGAGAGAGACGTTCAGACTGGCAAACAGAGACGACCAGACCCCAATGCCATGGACGTCGGACCGATGCCTCGCGACGGTAAAGGTTGCAAGAGCAAAGGGAAAGGTCACGACAACAAAGGAGGCAAGGGCAAGTCCAAGGGCGACAAGGGCGGTAAGTTCAGGTCCAAGGGCGCGATCAACACTGGTCCAGTATGTTGGAACTGTGGCATTACCGGTCAAGGCGGAGAACTGTTGGAAGCCCAAGCGCACTGATGGTGGTAAGAGTGAGTCGAAAGGTGGCAAGTCGAAGAGCAAAGGTGGCGGCAAAGGCAGCAAGTGGGGACCAAAGTCGGCAGATCAACTCGAAGTTGCAGGAGGTGAAGAACAACCCGGACAAGAACAACCAGAAGAAGAGATGATGTTGGAGTTGTGCCCTCTCGATCTTCATGGATCGTTTGGTGGTGAGAGTTGTTCTGATTCGTGGTGTCAAACAATGAGTTCGAAGAGCAGCATTCGTTCTCTTGGGAGTTGGGTCAAGCTAAACTTTGATACTGGCGCAGCGGCTACAGTTTTACCAACGTAGTGGACTCCAGCTACGTCCCCTCCGACAGGTTGCCAGTATCGTTTGAGGGAGTTTCTGTGGAACTCACGTCATCCTCACCCCCGGCGCGAAGAGCACGAGCCCAGAGCGGCCTCCGGCACCGTTTCCGGACGGATCCGCTGGATCCGCTGGATACGCTGGATCCGCTGGATCCGGTGACGAATCCCAAACCGGCGCCCTCGCCTGAGACATCCTCACAAAACGTGCCCCGGGGGGGATGCCCAGAGGAGCCCAGAGCGGCCTCAGGCACCGTTTCCGGACGGATCCGCTGGATCCGCTGGATCCGCTGGATCCGGTGACGAATCCCAAACCGGCGCCCTCGCCTGAGACATCCTCACAAAACGGGCACCGGGGGGGATGCCCAGAGGAAGGAGCGCTCCACAGTGAGCGGCCTCCGCCACGATCCGTTCGCACGGAATTCCGCTAGTATATATGTATAGATGGTCATTTAGATATTCCGGTATCGAAACATGTTTTATATATGCGCCCTCGCCTGAGACCTCCTCACAAAACGGGCCCCGGGGGGGATGCCCAGAGGAGCCCAGAGCGGCCTCCGGCACCGTTTCCGGACGGATCCGCTGGATCCGCTGGATCCGCTGGATCCGCTGGATCCGGTGACGAATCCCAAACCCGCGCCCTCGCCTGAGACATCCTCACAAAACGGGCCCCGGGGGGGATGCCCAGAGGAGCCCAGAGCGGCCTCCAGCACCGTTTCCGGACGGATCCGCTGGATCCGCTGGATCCGCTGGATCCGGTGACGAATCCCAAACCGGCGCCTCGCCTGAGACATCCTCACAAAACGGGCCCGGGGGGGATGCCCAGAGGAGCCCAGAGCGGCCTCCGGCACCGTTTCCAGACGGATCCGCTGGATCCGCTGGATCTGCTGGATCCGGTGACGAATCCCAAACCGGCAGGCGCATACCGTCTACGAGCATGAAGATCATACGCTTATCACAAAGATGGAATACGGGCCCGGGGGGGATGCCCAGAGGAGCCCAGAGCGGCCTCCGGCACCGTTTCCAGACGGATCCGCTGGATCCGCTGGATCTGCTGGATCCGGTGACGAATCCCAAACCGGCGCCCTCGCCTGAGACATCCTCACAAAACGGGCCCCGGGGGGGATGCCCAGAGGAGCCCAGAGCGGCCTCCGGCACCGTTTCCGGACGGATCCGCTGGATCCGCTGGATCCGTGACGAATCCCAAACCGGCGCCCTCGCCTGAGACATCCTCACAAAACGGGCCCCGGGGGGGATGCCCAGAGGAAGCCACGAGACGGGCCTCCTGGCTCACTCCACGCTCCTGGGAGTCCGCTGGTGGATCCCGCTGGATCCGCTTGGATCCGGTGACGATCCAAAACCGGCGCTCCTCGCCTCAGAGACACTCCTCACAAAAAGCGGGCCCAGGGGGGGGATGACCAGGGAGGTAGCCCAGAGCCGGCCTCCGGCACCGTTTCCGGACGGATCCGCTGGATCCGCTGGGTATCCGTGTGAGCGAGATCCAAGAACCGGGTGGCGGTCCCTCGACTGGGAGACATGCCGTCTATCACAAACCGGGCCCCGGGGGGGATGCCCAGAGGAGCCCAGAGCGGCCTCCGGCACCGTTTCCGGACGGATCCGCTGGATCCGCTGGATCCGGTGACGAATCCCAAACCGGCGCCCTCGCCTGAGACATCCTCACAAAACGGGCCCCGGGGGGGATGCCCAGAGGAGCCCAGAGCGGCCTCCCGCACCGTTTCCGGACGGATCCGCTGGATCCGCTGGATCCGGTGACGAATCCCAAACCGGCGCCCTCGCCTGAGACATCCTCACAAAACGGGCCCCGGGGGGGATGCCAGAGGAGCCCAGAGCGGCCTCTGGCACCGTTTCCGGACGGATCCGCTGGATCCGCTGGATCCGCTGGATCCGGTGACGAATCCCAAACCGGCGCCCTCGCCTGAGACATCCTCACAAAACGGGCCCCGGGGGGGGTGCCCAGAGGAGCCCAGAGCGGCCTCCGGCACCGTTTCCGGACGGATCCGCTGGATCCGCTGGATCCGCTGGATCCGGTGACGAATCCCAAACCGGCGCCCTCGCCTGAGAAATCCTCACAAAACGGGCCCCGGGGGGGATGCCCAGAGGAGCCCAGAGCGGCCTCCGGCGCCGTTTCCGGACGGACGACCTGACTGCATAACACGCCTGGATATGCCGACGGGGGCGAAGGAGGAGGAGGAGGAGGAGGAGGAGGAGGAGGAGGAGGAGGAGGAGGAGGAGGAGGAGGAGGAGGAGGAGGAGGGGGAGGGGGCAGGCGAGGGAGCCCCGGCCCGGGGGGAGGGGCCCTGAGGGAGCCCTGATGGGCTTCCGGCACCATGGAGAGGTCCTGTGGGGCGGCCGCCCCTTCTTCTCTCGGTCGTTTCCCTCTCGCCCAGAAGCGCGCGCGCGCCCCTTCTTCTATATATACAGAAACTCCCGATCAACCGCAGAGCGGCGGATGTTCACGACGACGGCCGCGCCGTCCACTCCCCTCTCCTGAGGCCGCTCCTGCCGCGCCCCCCACCCCCGCCACCCGCCGGCCGAGCGGCGAGGTCCGCCCGGTGTCCGGGCGCGGCCACGACGTCTGGGACCGGGGGCGCCGCTCCGTCGCTCAGCCACGCGCAGAGGGGGGCACAGTCAACCCACAGAGTAAGGATGGGCAGCCTTCCCAAGGGCTACCCTTGCATCCCTCCTCGGCCCATCGTTGGCCGCTTTCGCTGGCCGCGCCCCGTTCGCAAAGGGTCTTCATGGCCTTCCAAGGCCCTTGCATCCTTGTTGTGCGCCCCTGCTACGCGGGTTCACTGTAGGGGGACGGGGCAAGGCTTCTTAGAAGCACCCTGCTTCTCAGAAGGCGCGGGCCGTGCCTGTAGATGTAGGGCCAGCGCCTGTTAAGGAGCAGCCTCCTTCCAAGAAGCCTTGCACGCTCCCCGGACCCCCCTGTGCGCGCCCCTCCGCCGCGCGCCTTCTTCCCGCGCAGGGCCACTGGTCGGATGGGGCCAGGACGAGGATAAAAACGGATCCGTTCCAGAGCGCTCCGGAACGCTCTCAGAGCCTGCCAGAACGCTCTGAGAAGGCCGCGGCGCTCGACAATATCCTCCAGGGTCGCTGGATCCCAGAGATCCTCTACAGTCGGGGCGCTGACTAAGGAACCCTTTTCGTTTGGGAGGGGCTCCGTGTTCCTTAGTTGGAGTTTAACGGGGGGAAATCGGAGTTTAACGTAGCACCCCGCAATTGCGGATAAGAGTGAGGGGGCGGGCGCGGGCGACGCGGGCGTCGTCAAGCCAGCGGACCTCGTGGCCCCCACCTTCCCTGTCGATGGCGCTCTCCTCCTCCTCCTCCTCCTCCTCCTCCTCCTCCTCCTCCGCCTCCTCCTCTTCCTCCTCCTCTTCCTCGTCCTCGTCCTCGTCCTCATCGTCATCGTCGTCGTCCTCCTCCTCCACCTCGTCCTTCTCCTCCTCCTCCTCCTCCTCCTCCTCTTCTTCCTCGTCCTCCCTCCCCCCCCTCGTCCTTCCATCATCGTCCTCCCATTGTCGTCATGTTCCTCCTCGTCGTCCTCCCCTTCCCCCCTCCCGATCCTCCCCCCTCCTCCTTTTCGTCGTCGTCGTCGTAGACGTCGTCGTCGTCGTCGTCGTCTCCTTCCTCCTCCTCCTCCTCCCCCTCCTCATCCTCCTCCTCCTCCTCCTCCTCTTCCTCCTCCTCCTCTTCCTCCTCCTCCTCCTGCAAGAGCAGCCCGCCGCAGGCGCCGAAAAATTTGGTTTGTACACTGAACGTGATTTGGGTCGCGGGTGGGCCGCGGATTCTCCACCGGGAACGAATGCAAAAGATGCCCGCCGCAGGCGCCGAAAAAATTGGTTTGTACCCTGAACGTGGTCGCGGGTGGGCCGCGGTCTCTCCACCTAGAACGAATGCAAAAGATGCCCGCCGCAGGCGCCGAAAAATGTGGTTTGTATTCTGAATGTGGTTTGGGTCGCGGGTTGGTCGCGAGTTGGTCGCGGGGTGGGTCGCGGGCTCTTTACCTGGAAGGAATGCAAAAAAAGCCCGCCGCAGGCGCCGAAAATGTTGGTTTGTACCTTGAACGTGGTTTGGGTCGAAGGTGGGTCGCGGGTGGGTCGCGGGGTGGGTCGCGGGGTGGGTCGCGGGGTGGGTCGCGGGTGGGTCGCGGGTGGGTCGCGGGTGGGTCGCGGGTGGGTCGCGGATGGGTCGCGGGGTGGGCCGCGGGCGGGTCGCGAGGTGGGTCGCGGGTGGGTCGCGGGTGGGTCGCGCGTGGGTCGCGGGGTGGGTCGTGGGGTGTGTCGCGGGTGGGTCGCGGGGTGGGTCGCGGGGTGGGTCGCGGGTGGGGTCGCGGGGTGGGTCGCGGGTGGGTCGCGGGTGCGTCGCGGGTGGGTCGCGGGTGTGTCGCGGGGTGGGTCGCGGGTGGGTCGCGGGGCGGGTTGCGGGTGGGACGACGACAACAAACAACAACAACAACAACAACAACAACAACAACAACAACAACAACAACAACAATTACTAGCACGTGGGGACACTCCGTTCTCACCAGTGCCAGGGTTTTCATAGGAGGCGGGCAAAACCCCCACTTTGTGGGGGGGCCGGTTCAAGCTCTACCAAGTTTCCAAACGACTCTTCGCCACCACCCACACCCAGCTTCCCGCCCTATGACGTTCGGACACTTCACTTCGTGGCCTGCGGACGACCGTGGCTACTACACTGGCGTGGAGTACACACCCACAGATGTTGTTAAGCCTACGTTCGTACACCCACAGAAGTTGTTAAGCCTTGTTAACCCACAGAAGTTGTTAAGCCTTCCACAGAACATCTGTTGCATATGATGCATATGGTACATGATACACATGATACACACGATACGTACTCACAAGATAGTTGATCACATCTTTAGGGCAAATTCCTGAGGGATGTGTGAATACACAAGAGAGAGAGGATATGGTTGTCCCGATGGTTGTCTCGATGGTTGTCCCGGTGGTTGTCCTGATGGTTGTGGTTGTCCCATTTGATTCGTGTGATTTTATGATGCGCGGTGCTAAAATTCTTAAGAAGCCCAATGGTTTTTGGAGATTTCGGCGTGCGCGCGCGAAGAAAAAACGAATGTGTCCCGCATGGTATTATTTGACAGGGATGATGGCCCTGGCAGGTGCGCAACCGTTGTCGCAGAAGTTCGAAAAAGTTGCTCGCAAAAGCCCGTTTGACAGAAATGTTTAAAAAGTGTTGGGTTTCCTACGAATCCGCAAGAGCGCGCGGGATGAGATTTTGACATTTTTTTGTTGAAAAACCATTGGTTTTTTGATGTTTTTATGTTAAAATCGCTGCGAACACTAAGCTTTTGGAAGGATTTCGTCTTGCGCGCGCGAATGTCCACTTTACCTTATTTTTTGCAAGGGATTCTTGAAATTTGATTATATTAGAACAAGAAATGTCATTTTCTATTGTTTTTTGCAAGGGAAAGCGGATTACAACAAAACAACCGGATCCTGTACACACCCTCTTTTCTGAGGCTTCCTCACGAAAATGATGAAAATGTAGCTGCGGCCTAGGCGGCGCAGGGGGGGCGCGCAACAGGGGGCCCAACAATAATTATTCTTTAGAATAAATAATGTTCAACAACAACAACAACAACAACAACAATTACTAGCACGTGGGGACACTCCGTTCTCACCAGTGCCAGGGTTTTCATAGGAGGCGGGCAATACCCCCACTTTGTGGGGGGGCCGGTTCAAGCTCTACCAAATTTCCACACGACTCTTCGCCACCACCCACACCCAGCTTCCCGCCCTATGAGGTTCGGACACTTCACTTCGTGGCATGCGGACGACCGTGGCTACTATTCAGGGCCCCGCGGCCGACGACGACGGCGTGCGCGCGCGAAGAGAAAACGAATGTGTCCCGCATGGTATTATTTGACAGGGATGATGGCCCTGGCAGGTGCGCAACCGTTGTTGCAGAAGTTCGAAAAAGTTGCTCGCAAAAGCCCGTTTGACAGAAATGTTTAAAAAGTGTTGGGTTTCCTACGAATCCGCAAGAGCGCGCGGGATGAGATTTTGACATTTTTTTGTTGAAAAACCATTGGTTTTTTGATGTTTTTATGTTAAAATCGCTCCGAACACTAAGGTTTTGGAAGGATTTCGTCTTGCGCGCGCGAATGCCCACTTTACCTTTTTTTTTGCAAGGGATTCTTGAAATTTGATTATATTAGAACAAGAAATGTCATTTTCTATTGTTTTTTGCAAGGGAAAGCGGATTACAACAAAACAACCGGATCCTGTACACACCCTCTTTTCTGAGGCTTCCTCACGAAAATGATGAAAATGTAGCTGCGGCCTAGGCGGCGCAGGGGGGGCGCGCACCAGGGGGCCCAACAATAATTATTCTTTAGAATAAATAATGTTCAAACAACAACAACACGAATCCGCACCGCGGAATCCCACTTCAGCCACGCACCCAGGGACAGTGAATGACCGTTCGGCCCCCTCACTCTGCCTTATGGGAGATCCTGAGCTTTCCGATGGGAAATCGGAGTTCAACTTCTGGGAAAAGGGGCCTCGTCCCTTATATATTGTTCCTTAGGGCAGACAGTCGCGGGCCAACGGGGACAAGCAAACGTGGGCAGGGCGCGACGTAATCCACGCTAGACGCATGAGGGCCGACGTTCGTGCATGATACGTATCATCGCGCTGCGAAGCCCCAAGCACACGCGCGCGCAGGATGAGGCAGCGCGAAGGGTTCCTTACAAAGTGCTAAGGCGATCTGCGGGTGGCCCACATTATTGTTGGACCAGGTCAGGGCCCCTATGAATCTATCATCACCCGCTGTTGTCCTCGCCCTGGCTTCGGGGGTGGCGCGGTGGGGGAGCGGCCCTCCTCCGCCGGCGCGGAGCTGCGGGGCCCCTTCGGAGGCCCTCCCCGTGGCAGCGCTCGGGCGTGTGCGTTCCCTCCCGGCGAGGACCATCGAGGAGCACCCCGGACCATCCTCCTCCTCCTCCTCCTCCTCCTCCTCCTCCTCCTCCTCCTCCTCCTCCTCCTCCTCCTCCTCCTCCTCCTCCTCCTCCTCGTGCGGAAACCTCAGCGCACGGAGGTGCCGCAGAAGGCACTGGGGCGGGGCGTCCGGGCGATTCCGCCTGCCCCAGCTTTGGGCACAGTGGGGGCCAGCCCGCAGGGGACCTTCCACCAGAAGCCCGACTGAGAACCCAGGACGTCCATGGATGTTGGGTGCGGGGGCGTCACGCTTTCCACAGCAAAACCATCGAAACCCAAGAAACCCAGGGCAGCCTGGAGGCAAGCAGGGTGCTTCCTGACGTGGGCCTCCATCTTTATCAGCCTCTGGACGTCCACAGCGCGGATTCCTCTCGGCTCGGGGCCGAGCGGCCCCATCATCCTCGGGGGCCCCCCCACGGGGCGCGGCAGGATAGCCCCGGCAATCGAGTCGAAAGGTCTGATCGGCGACCGCGATGCCTCGGATCGGCGGAGATCCCAGAAATCAGGAGCGAAAGAAGGACGTACACGTACATGAATCCACGCTGGTTTCGAGAGTACGCATTGTGCAGATGTTCGTATACCGCGGCCAGTCTCGCGGATCGAGGGGCCGTGTTCATGTACGTAGCTGAGCGCGTAGTGGCCTCCAGAAGAAAGACACTCCTTGGGTCGGGCTGGGCGCGCGTGGCTGGCGGGGGGCGTGCCCGAGACAGACGGCTCTCTCGGCTGACGGGTGCGGGGTCACCGCCGCCCGAGGGCCCGCGGAATCGGGGCTCCGCGGATCGGGGGAGGAGGAGCAGGGAGGAGAAGCAGGGAGGAGGAGGAGGAGGAGGAGGAGGAGGAGGACGAGGAGGACGAGGAGGACGAGGAGGACGAGGAGGGAGGAGGAGGGAGGAGTAGGGAGGAGGAGGGAGGAGAGGAGGAGGAGGGAGGAGGGAGGAGGGAGAGGGGGAGGGGAGGAGGACGGAGGATGGGAGGAGGGAGGAGGGAGGAGGAAAGGAGGAGGGAGGACGAGGAGGAGGAGGAGGAGGAGAGCGAGCGAGGAGCGAGGAGCGAGGAACGAGGAGGAGGAGGAGGACGAGGAGGAGGAGGAGGAGGAGGGCGCGGATGTCTCTGGACGGCGTGCGTGCTTGGGCCACGGATGCGCGCTCTGGCAGGGCTCCCCCGCCGCGTGGAAAAAAAGAGACGAAGACGGAGGGCAGCCCCCGTCCATTTTGACCTAGGCTCGATGTCCACGTCGCCGCGGGCGTTGCCCTTTTCAGGCAGAAGGCCGCTTGCCCAACAGCCACCGCGGTCGGTGTTGGACAACACGTGTTGATGGGCATCGTGCAAAGTTTTCTGTACCCATATCGTGTGTTCAGGTCAGGGGAGGAGGAGGAGGAGGAGGAGGAGGAGGAGGAGGAGGAGGAGGAGGAGGAGGAAGAGGAGGAGGAGGAGGAGGAGGAGGAGGAGGAGGAATAAAGGGTGGAGGAGGAGGGGGCGACGGCGGCGAAGCGGTATCGGGCCGAAGTACGATCATCTCGAACGACCACCTCGCCGAGGGTATTTCGAGAGGTGCGACCACGGCGGGAGCCCCGAGGTGCGCTCGCCCGACCGCGGTTAAAATTCGGCACGGAAAAAAACACCAGGCCCCTGGGCCGACATCACCTGGCAAACAGGCTGACAAGTTTTTTAAACGCGAGGTGGGGGGAGGCGGAGGAAGGAGCAGGACGCACCCCGATCGGCGGCAGGCTGGCAGAAACAGGGCTTGGCCTGTCACGGAGCCTCGAGCTCGCGGTAGCCGACCGAGACGATGACATAGCAGACTTCGCACGAACAGCCGACTCGATTCCAGCTCCAGCTCCATGGGACACATCACCAGCCAAAGATAGGCCCTTCCCATGGGCGCCAGACACCGCTGTAGCAGCTCCCGTCAGACAGGACCCCGCTTCAGTGCGAAAGCTGCCCCTCCCATGGGCGTCAGACATTGAAGAATCATTTCCAGTCGTACAGAGACCCGTCCCATGGGTTCTAGTTACAGAAGAGACAATTCCCGTCATGGAAGCAAGTCCAGTCACCAAAAGGCCTTTTCCCACGGGCTCTTGTCACAGAAGAATCAGCTCCAGTCATAGAATAATCAGCGCCAGTCACAGAAGAACCAGCTCCAGTCAAAGTAAGCTCCCGTCACAGAAGAGTCAGCCACCGTCAGCTCACAAGGCACGCTCTCAGCAAAAGAGAGAGAGAGAGAGAGAGAGAGAAAGAGGATCCGAACTTACCCCAGGATCTGAACTTACCCGAGAGGACGCACTGTCTCTCCACCCCACTGCCCACAGTGTGTTGATCAACGGTGATCGCCCCCGTCGAAGTGGCCATCGCATCAGCCATCCCGTCATCGATAACACTCTGGCCCCTCACCCGCACTGGCAGCCGACCTACATCCGCTCGAATTCGTCGAGGGCGAGCTGCAGGATGCGCTCGCTGTTGCTCCGAGGGGCCATGCCCGCTCGGTTGTCCGCGCCGAGTTGCTCGAGGCAGACGGCGAAGCTCTGCTGCGTCCCTGGGTCCGAGAGCGAGAGGGTCACCTTGGCCACCCCCTCCTCGCGCGCTGAGCCGACGCGGAAGCCGCGAACCAACGCCGCGAGTTCCTCGTTATCCGTGATCGCATCCAGTCGAGCCCGATGGCCCTCCCAAGCCTGTTTGTTGCCAGCTCCGACCTCGCCGCCCTCCCATGGTCACCGCCTTGCGCGCCGCGAGAAAGATTTGGGCGCAAGCGGGCCCCGTCGCCACTTCGGGCGAGGGATGGCCCCAGGGATCCGCGAGGCGCTTCTCCCTCGCGTCGGCCGCCGCCACCGCGCGGGCCTGTTCTCGCCCATGGTGAAGGTCTGCAACTCGGCCGCCACGAGTTGGCGAAGCTGGAGCGCTTTCCCGAGGACCGCGCGCACAATGATGGGCATCAGCTTCGCAATGAGCTGGGGCTCCATCTGCGGCGAGCGCTCGAGCGTCTGCGGGGCCAGCCCGCGCTGCTTGCCCAGCTCCGCGCGAACGTCGGTCGGCGGCGGCGGCAGCCTGCGCCGGTCGCCGGGCAGGAGGCCGCGCGCCCCGGCTGCCGCGCCTCGGGCCTCCCCGCCCGCCACGCTGGCGGGAAGACGCCCGCAATCCACTGCGGCCGCGCCCGCGTGCTCGCGACGCGCCCACTGGGCACTTTCGGTTCAGGGCAGCGCGGAGGGCGCGGCTGCCCGAAAATGGAGCCGATCTCCTGAGCATGCCTCTCGAGAAAACGGAGCCATCTGCGACGCATCCGAATGCGTCCGACTCGCAGTTCGGCCCCAGAGGCTGCGATGCCGACTCGTCGAAAACCTTACTCGGCCGAATTTGCTGCGCGCCGAATCTGCCAGTTTCCCTCGGAGTCCAGAATGGGCGCGCCGTCTGCATCGACCGCGGGAGTTTTCCTGCAGGCATCGCCGCCTAAGACCTTTCTGGCAGAGCCCGCAAGGACCTCATCCAGTTGGCGTTCCTGGGCAGGAGCGAGGACGAGCGCGGCGAGCCCCGACGGGATCTCACCCTGGACCACGGCCCCGAAGACAGCACGCGTAACCCGCCAGACTCCATTGCTTGCCCAAAACTTGCCCATTGAGTAGAGCCCGCGCCGACATGCCAAGATCCTTCTCCGAACCTCCTCTGGGGCGCCCCCGCTCACCGCCGTCGACACCCCGGGCGAAATGCTATCGGACGCCACCTTCCCAGCGACTGGGACATCCCCGTTGATCAAGGCTAGCGAGCGCCCCTGGGCCGCAGCCCCCCGCGCAGGACACCTGACTCTCGCCCGCATTGTGCTCGCATCCTCCCTCCCGCAACGACGCTCGGAGCCGCTGGCGCCCCGCGCCCATGACATGCTGTGCGTTGCGAGCAGAAGACGCCACATGCGTGACACTAGCATCGTCCGCGTAAGCTCTACAGGCGAGCTGCGCTGGGCGATGCAGGAACGGCGCCCGCTCCGCGCGCAGATCCTCGGACGGCAAGTTGGAGTCATCAGCGCGGGCGGTAGGCCGAGACGGAACGAGAGGGCGTTTCAGCCATTCGGCGTAGGCCGCAGCGCGACGAGGGGGGCGAAACCCACGAGCCAAACACACAGAAGCAGGGGCATCTCCCATAAACGCTCTACATCGATTATTTATGGTTTGCTCTCCATCAGCAGTCAAGATCGCGAAAGAGCTAAAATGATGCCGTTGCGTGAAATGCACTTGCGAGCCCGCGCTGGTGGACTCCTCTACCGTCCTCTGGAGATCCTCGAAGGCGGTGCATCCGAAAGCGTTGCTCATGCCCTCTTAGGACGTAACAGCCGAGATCTCAAGACGCGAAGCCGCCAGTGAAGGGCCTCTTGACACAGCAGAGCCCCCTCGCGGCTTCGCCCGGAAAGATGCCCATGTTCACGGTCGGGGATCGAGTCCGCGGGGGCTTTGGGCCAATTGTGCTTTTAACAAGGTGACCCGCATGCGACGCAGCCCACGCATGTACCCTCATTGTACTACACCCGTTCTTGCCATTCATGTTGCGGAGACTTGTAGCCAGAGAGTGGTGCCAAACGATGGGGGGGCCCGTCGAACCCTTCATATGGTGGGGGATCTGCCGGAGCCCACGGGGCGTCTTTTCGCTGGTGCAAACCTCACTTTTCAGCCCCAAGACCGCGCCGATCTCGCCCAAGACGATGCCTAGGAGCAGGAGGAGGAGGAGGAGGTGGCCGTCGTGGGCCGTGATCTTCAGAATCCTCGAAGTTCTCGCCCCGCTGGGACTGACGCAGGCCTCCGTAGGTGCCATCGAATCTGCGCTGGGGGGCGACCGCCAGCATGGGGACTTCAGAAGGGGTTCCATGTAGAGGCGCTGCTCAACTCAGAGAGCCAAAAACGTTCAACCCCAGCTGCGAGTGCAACCTGGGGTGAATGTGTACCCTTTGGAAATGGCGCATGCCGTTCCCGCATGCGTTACGTCTCTGCGCGCCGACCCGAGCGGCGCGTTCTTGCGGCCACGACGCGCTTTGTGCGCGGTTTTCTTGCGCGGCCTTCCGCGCATGGTTGCTTCGGAGGCGCGGGGTTGATTTGCGCTTGCCCAGGCCAGGTTCGGTTGGTCGAAATTGATGTCCCGCCGCGCGGGGCTGCGCCCAGGAAACAACCAGGACGTAGCGTGTGATCTGGTTTTTTCTGGGGCGCTGCGGCGTTATCAGCTGTCGGTGCCCGCGCAAGCGTTCGCTGGAGTAAATTTACTCAGCGGGATCTTCACCCCAGGTTGTACTCATTTCGTTTTTCCACAAACCTTCATGTTTGCTTGCGCATGTTACGCGCGTTGTTTTTCGATGTTTGGTGGAACCTTCATCTGAGGTTGCACCTATAATTTTCCGAAGGGGTTCACCTGGGGTTGCACATGTAGGTTTCCCCCGCGGGAGTAAATTTACTCGCGGCATGCGCCGCCCCCCCGGCCAGTCCGAAGCCCCTCGCCCCGCCGTCTACTCCCCTCGCCGCGGGCGCGGCGGGAGGACGGGGGGTGAAGGGGTCGAGGAGGGGTGGCGGGTGAGGGGGCATGGAAAACGAAGGGATGGTCGGATGGAGTTACGGGGTCAGGGATGCCAAGTTGTACTGCAGGGATCGCTAGCACAATCTCCGAGTTGTAAATGATGGAGGCGGGGTGGGCTGAACGCGGCTGGGGGCGTGGTTCGAGCGCGCCGCGCCCTCGGCACAACGCCGGGGCACTGGGCGCACCCCAGGTTGCACTCGCATCTGGGGTTGAACGTTTTTCTCTTCCCGATCAACGCCGAGGGGCCCGCTCAAGAAGACTAAGCACTTGCTCTAAGTCCGCGCGGGCCTGCGCCGCCGCGGCGAAGTTATCCGCGCCGAACGGTGGGGTCTCCGGAAGGTCCTCGAGACATGCGGCCTGGACCTTTTGAAAGTCGATCGGCGCGGCACTAAGCCCACCCGCCGGGCCCGACTGGGCGAACAACTTTCGGACTTCCGCTTCGCGAGGGGTGAACTCAGAGGCAACATTGCACTTGCTTTTCCGAGGTCATCGACGCTGCCCAGCCAACAAGCGTGCCAGGCGCCAAACTTCAGCATGCTTCTTGGCTCGCCACCCCGCCTGAACCTCCGAAACCAATTGCTGCGTAACACGATCGAGACGAGGGCGACGGAGGTTCCGAAATTGTCGAGAAACGCGAGAAAGGGCCAGCGTTGTCTGTAGATCGTCATCGCCGTCACTCCGTTGCTGTCGGCGCAGGGCGAGTAGTCGGCGACGTTCTCTACCACGCCCCCGAGCGCGAGGGCCAGCAGTATGGGTGCGACCGAATGTTTCTCAGCGACTGAATGCACGGTAGTGACCCACGTTGCCCAGGCACTAGTAGGCGCGGTAGCCGAGTACAACGTCTCTCGTAGGTCAGGCACGTTGTCGAAGCGTGCCGCAAGATCTCTCATGAACTCTGCCACTCCGCCCCCAGGCCGCAAGGCCCGGGCTGCAGCATCAAAACCCCAGCGGGCACCTTCAGGACATGACCACGACATGTCAAAGTCATGCGCTGCACTGAGAAGGAGAGGGATGCGGTCATGCAATCCACGACGCGCGACCAGCTTGAGTCGGAGATCTGCCTGTCGAAGACCGTGGCAAGACATCGCCAGATCGCGCTGCCAGTGAAACGCAGCGACATAATCAATGGGAGTCGAACTACCGTTCCCATAGTAGGCGTTGCCCGCGACAAAGTCAGTGGACACGATCGCGACCCCGTGTCGCTCGCTGACCTCCAAGACTTGAGCACCCGCATATCTCTGTTCCGCGCGCCCATACGGACCAAGCATCTGAGACTCGGCTGTCGTGAGCCTGCCTCCTGGTTGCCGCTGAGGCCCCAGAGAAGATCGTGCCTTCGACCCAGTAAAGACTGTCTCAAGCCAACCAGACATGTTGTCGACCGCGCGGCGATGCGACCGAAAAGGACTGTTCAGAGACTCCCGACCCTCCTTCCGCTGCGACGGCTCCGGGGGGAAACACGTCAACGGCATCGGAAGATCAAACCTACCAGACCGAACACGATGCAAAGCGACCCGCCAACGAAGCTCGCGCGGTGCAGGGGTGGAATCGACCACATGTTTCTTTCGAAACTTTCTTATCTGAAGTAGAAGTGTGAGCCCACATGCCTTAGCCGCATGGCGACTGAGTGCGTATCCATGGTGCAACGCGAAATGATACGAAAGCTGGTTAGCAGCGCGCTCAAGTTCCCCGCGCTGTTCGCCAGTGCCCGACAGGGCGATGATGTCGACATGCGTGAATTCTTCTGAGAGATCACAAAGCCGTAATTTTTCCGACGCCGACATGCAATTCGAGTGCACAAATGTAAATTTCCCTTGGCCTCCAGAAGACATTCTTCGAAGTCCCAAGATAGAGAACAGACAAGGAGACATCCGCCAGAGTCCTAGTGACCAGATCACTCACCCAAGGAAAGAGAAAGCATGGCTGCCGAAGTGTTGGCCGTGGGGCCGCGCCCGTCGCGGCGAGGTTCGATAGCGGGAACGCATGTGCGCCTGCCCCGCGCGAGGCCCCCTGACGCGCGGGGGGCTGAGGAGGAAGGCGAGGAGGAGGAGGGGGAGAGGGGAGAATATAGCCATAGATGTGACGGTTCGCTACGCCGTGCCCAGCGCCGAGGCTGCGCTGGAAGCGGCGGCCCGACACGACGGCGCCGTCAACAATGCCGCCGAGGCCAGCAAACGGCGATGTTGCCCGGCCGGCGGCCGCTGGCCCTAGAGAGGGGCGGCCCGCATGGCGGCGCGGCCCCCCGCCGCCTCCGCCAGCTCGCCCGCGACCGGGCGGACTTGGCGGAGGAAGGGCGCGCCGCGGCGGTGACGAGCGCCCTCGCGCAGCGCTGGGGCGTTGAGTTCGGCGTCGTCCTGCAGCGCCCGGAGGTGCGGCAGCTGCGGGCCGCCGGGGCGGCCCAACTGCCGGGTTGGGGCGGCGCTCGCGGTTGCCTGATGGGTCGTCGTGTTGGCGTACGTGTTCTTCGCCCTCTTTGCAGCCGACAGGGCGCAGGGGTGGGTGCGTCGGCGTTTCGGTCCTTCGTCGGATGAGGAGGACGAGAAGGAGGAGGAGGAGGAGGAGGAGGAGGAGGAGGATTACTCTAAAGCCGAACCGCGAACGATATTACATTAAGTCCTCCATCCTGGCTTCCTCTTCATAGGCCCTTACAAGCATTCATTTTCGCTGGCGGAAGTGCCCCGTTGTAGAACAACCGTTTAGATATCCTGAATTGTGCCAGAACGCCGTTCTTGGACGCTTACGCCGCGAATCAGCGTTGCATGTTGACGATCTGAATCGCGCCAGAACACCGTTCTCGGAACGTCAACGTCGCGAATCAACGTCCGCGCTGTTGCTTGACACTCCGACATTGTGTCAAAACGCCGTGTGAAAACGTTGGCAACTCGCAAAACGAATGTGCACGCCGTTCGGGCGAGACCCTCATTTGGGGGAAAACGAGCCGCCCTCCATCCGCGAAACCCTTGCAATGTTTTAGGCGAATGCTCGCGGCGCTACGGGGGGGGAACCACATTTTCAAAATGGCCCGCCTTCCTTCCGTAAAAAAGTTGCCGTTTGAGAAAATGAACACACGCGACGTTGCGGCGAGCGCTACGTTCAACAATTTGAAACGACCCATTGTCCATCCATGAAAATGTTGAACGCTTCACGCGGGCACGTGCGGCGGGCGCCATAGTGAAAACCACATTTTGAAGACGGCCGCCCTCCATCCGTGAATTTTTTGCAACATTTCCAAATTAATACACGCGGAGGTAATGCGCGAGCCACATGTTGAAAACGATCCGCTCGCCATCCGCGAAATTGTTGCAAGTATCAAAATTCAGGATCACAAGCGGTGAGGATGTGACAGGCGAAACGACTGGCCCGCCTTTTTGAGATTGGTAGGAATTACTTGTAAGGAAGGTGAATGGGTTAGGAGGAAAACGAGCAGAGGGAGGAGGGGGAGGATGTGGGGGAGTGGGCGGGAGAGGAGGCCTCTTCAGGGAGGATCATTGACCTTACTTCCAGGTCTGCGAGCGGGCCGCCATTAACAGTTAATCGGCCTCTGGGGGCCCGCGGGCTCGCATGACCCGCGGACTCCCCCAGCCGCAGAGCACGTGGCTGTTCTCGCCGTTATCGAGCATCGCCCACAGGCGCAGGCCATTCCTCCCGACTTTTTGGGCCTCGTCCGCTTGTCCTCCGCCCCGTGGACGTCACATCGAGGCACCACATGTACGCAGGCATCCGTCTGCAGACCCGTGTTTCGGCGACGTGGGGCCCGGATTTTCAAATCCACAGAGTCCAGGCCCACTCTGACTTGGAGGCCCTTGCCCCGCAGTCCCGGGAATAACGCCTCACGGTGGGAAGCGATTTTGCGGACAAATATGTAAAATTCGGCGCCGCGCTGGTCACGCAGCCGTCGGAGGCGGAATGACGGGCTTATACAGATAGCGCGGCAGTTTTAAGAAGGTATTTCGGCTACGTTGCCAGAGCCTTGCTCCTGTACCCGCGCCTGGTCTTTTCGAAGAAGGCCCGGACCAAATTTAACAAATCGTTGCGCGAGGTAGGGTTTCAAATCGGTGCGCGGTCAGCAAAAGATGCACCGCCTCACCCGCCTTCTGCGCTACCTCCTCTTCCGCCAGCCCAGGCGCAGGCTAAGCCGCGGCCCCGAGCGATGCGAGCTCAGGCGGGGCAGGAGTCAGATGCCGCCGGGCAGCATCACCAGTGGCGGCGGCGGCGGCATCAAGGTTACTGGACCTGCCTCCATTGCCAGCGGCGCTGCACCAGAAGTCGGTTGGAGCCCGTGCCCCGTTTCAACGTCGCCCCCCGGCCGCCCCTCCCGCCGCCGCTCAAATGATACGCGGGGGCCTCGCCCATCCGACCCTCCTTGTTCCATGACGAGCGTGGACACAAACTTTTTGTGACAGAGCACCCTACTGGCAGTTTAATCATTTGTAAAACTTGCGGCAAGTACTCGGAAAGTGCGCGCGCGGTCAACTTAGAGGACAGATGCCTCCCTTCCCTAGATTCTCGTCGAGCGGGAACAAATTGGAATAGGGCGTGCAAGGGGCAGTCCCCTAATTACCGGCGCGGGAACGGGGCAATCCGCCGAGATCTGATGCCCTTCCGTACGCTGCTCGCGCTCCGTAGTGAATTGACCCCCCCGGCGAGCCAGGCCCCCCCCCCTCTTCCTCCTCCGCCGCCGCCCTTCCGCCTGCTGCTCCGAGCCCTGCGATCGCCACTGAACACAGTCGCGATATTGTAGTCACGGGTGTTGAATTTGATCCTTTTCTCGCCGACAGGGAAGCTGCTGTCTCTTCATTCGCCTCGGGCACTGCAGATGCCAGCGCACTTAATGCCGCCAGCTCAAGTGCGTGACCAGCGCCTGCGCCCGCTCCGCTGCCTGCTGCTGGTGATGTTGCCCCGCCTCCTGTCTCAGAGCCTGCTTGTTCGTCGGGGCGGGCGGCTTCCCGCTTGATGAAGCAGGCTCTAGAACAGGAGGAAGATCAGGCACCACTCGTGCCTGAACCAACACAGACATCAGAGGAAGCCGCCTTCCAATCCGAGGTACGCCGTCTTGCAAGAGCTGCGGGCGGCAGCCCTGCGGAGAGCATTGGCTAGCGTGGGCTCTGAATGGGCCGGCGTGCCGGCGGCGGATATGGCGGCGCAGCCGCAATATCCGCCGCCGCCGCCGCCACATGTCATTCAGCTTCACTCGTTCTCCGCCCTCCCACCCACTATCAGGGGCTTTTGAGGCGGGTTAGCCACCAACGCAGCGCCCCCTTTCCCCACATCCTTTCTCTAACACAAGCCAGTCCCAACCCTACCGCCCACCTCTCCAGAGGCCGCCATTTGCCGTGATCCTGTGGGCACTCTGTTTGAAGTGCGATAACCTGTGCAGCCCCCCGTTTGAGGGGGGGCAGGGCAGCCTTTATCCAGCGGGGCAAGAGAAGGTAGCCTAACGGCCGCCACTCCTGTCATTTCTTCCTCCGCCGGTACCGATTTCGTGCGCTCCGCGGAGGTAAACATCCCAACCAAGGTCGCATATCCTCGGCCGGCGCCGACGCGGAACGCTCCGCGGAGGACAGCGTTCCAAACGTGGCTGCCTTTCTGCGGGGAGGCACAATACCTTAGGTGCGCCTGGCAACACTTGGGGCCGTCCCAGCCAGGTGGGTTACACGGTGGTTTAGCTCCGCGCATGTATCCAACTCTTAGTCGCCACTCCGTCGTCGGGCCTGTCCCGACGAGCACCTAGAGAAAAAAACGCCCGCCTGGCTGTGGTCCCCTCTTGAGGCCCTCCTTGCCCTCCGTTGGGGCATTTCGGGAGCCCTCCCACCCCTTCCTGGCCCCAAGAGGGTGTCGTGTGCGCCCCGGGGGGGGCCCAAGAGAACCCCCCGACATTGGCACCCAAAAGGGCTTTCTGGGTGCCAATGTCGGGGGGTCTTCTTGGGGTCCTCTTGGGGCCCCCTTGGGGCCCTCCTGGCTCTTTCTTGGAGCCTTTTTCGGAGGCCCTCCAACCCCTGCCTGGCCCTCTCGTGGCGCTATCTAGTTCCACCTCCATATCCCCCCCCCCCTCCCCCTCACCCCCCCCCCCTTTTCATCGTGCGCTCCGCCACTTCATTCTGCTTCTGCTGTGGCCTCTTCTCCCCCCCTTCGCAACACTTTGCCCCTGCTCGTCGGCACCTCCCCCCAACCTTGGGGAGGGCAGGGCCGTCAGGCATTGCCGGCGCGCCGCCGTTCGGCCACGTGTTCATGGGTAGCTTGTGAGACGTTGGTGGACACTCTGCTGCAGTAGGCAAAGGGGTATAGCCTAGCAGCTAGTCTGCTTCGCTGTCAACGCGCAGGTTAATGGGTCCCGCTGGCCCGGTGTGGCATCGGGCGGGTGGCCCCTCCGGTCAAACCTGAAGCTGAAGCTCGGCCAGGCTCCAGTCCGAGCGACGCTTGTCTAGCGGGGCCCTTCCTCCAGCCAGCGCGCATAGCGGCCTCTCATTGGCGCTGCCACCCCAGTGTCTTCCCACGTGCTGCCCCTAACCGAGTCAGCCTCCACATCCTGTCCCTTCCAAACCCGATCACCCGCTCCGCCGCATTTCCCCCTCCTCCTCCCCCCTGGGCAACACTTCGCCCCTGCTCGTCGGTGCCTCCCCCCCAATCTTGGGGGAGGGCAGGGTCGCTCGGCCACCAGATGGTGGTTTCTGCGACCGCTGCGCGCAGATTGCAGCTCTTTGGGGAACTGTTTTGGGGGTTACTAGCGCGCGCTGGCCCCCATCTAGCAACCCCCACAACAAGCTGCGAGTTGGGGGTTCCCCAAACAATGGGTGTCCCCCATTAGCAATTCCTCGGTCTTCCTGTTCCACCGAGTAACTGTTAATGGCGGCCCGGTCGCAGAGTTGGAAGTGAGGTCGGTGATCCTACTCCCTTTCCTCCTCCTCCTCCTCCTCCTCCTCCTCCTCCTCCTCCTCCTCCTCCCATTCCTCCTCCTTTCTCCTCCTCATCCTCCTCCCTCCTCCTCCTTTCTCCTCCTCCTCCTCCTTCTCCTCCTCCTCCTCTTCCTTCTCGTCCCCCTCCAGCGCAAACACTGGGGTCCCCCGGCTGGCCCGTGGAGGCCCCCGGCAACGGAAGGGGACCCTTCCCACTCCATCGGGCGCCGCGGGCGCATCGGGGTTACAGATCGACCTCCCAGACCTGTGTTGGGGTGCGTTTTTGATCAGGCTTTCGAGGAGGAGCGCAGCCGCGGCGACGAGATCTCACCCGGGAGGCCCACCAGGGGCGAAGGCGAAGACCGTCCCCGAGAGTCGGCCGTGGAGTATGGGATCCCCGAGCCCAGGACTGGGAGATCCGGATGCTGAACAAGTTCCTGCGCAAGTACGCAAGCTACGCGTTCTCATCTGCCACGAAGCCCGGCAGCCGCATGATGCGGCGGCTTGTGGCAGCTTGGTAGGCGCTGGATTTTGCAGGCCGCGGCCTCCAGAGCGGCGCGCTCTCCGGGGGCACGCGGGTCCCCCTGCCGCGGCCGAAGGGGCCAGTGGACATTGCGGGCCAGCAGGGAGGAGGCGAGAGGACGGGATAAGAGGTGGAGGGAAAGTGGGCTGAGGATGGGATGGGGGGGGGGGCAGAGGGGAGGGGAGGGGAGGAGGAGGAGGAGGAAAAGGACGAGGATCAGGAGAAGGATGACGAGGAGGTGGACGAGGAGGAGGAAGTGGGAATGATCATTGTAAATCCGAGATCGATCAACGATGTTTGGATACACCGTCCTTCCAAGCTTCCTCTTCATAGGCCCCTGCAAAGGATCATCTCCGCTGAAGGAAGTGCCCCGCTTGGGTACAACCGCGCGAAAATCCCGAAGCGTGACAAAACACCATTGTTCTCAGCACCACGAGTCAACCTGACTGTTGCGCCTTGACGATCCCGACTCGTGCCAAGACACCGTTCCTGGGACTCTAAAGCGCCAGTTTACAAAATTGCTGCGCCATGGCCTCGTGCACCTCTCCAACAAACAAATGTGGTACGTTGACCATGAGTTTTGCGAGACCATGAGATCTGTGGAACGTTGTGAGACTCGAGGGCGAGAACCACATTTTGAGAAGGCACCGCCTTCAGCCCGCCAAACTCGTGAAATTGTTCAAGACGAAATGCGCGCGGCGCTTAGGCGAGAGCCACATTCTGAAAACGAACCGCTTTCAATCCGAGAACACATGATACATGTTTAAAACAAGTATGCGCGGCGCTAAGGCGAAAACCAGAGTTTTAAAACGAACCGCCTTCAATCCGGAAAACTGTTGCAATATTTCAAGCGAGTATGCGCGGCGTTGGGGCGGGAACCATATTTTGAAAACCACCCGCCCTCAATCCGCTGCATATTTTTAAAAAAGGAATGCGCGTTGCGCTAAGGCGAGAGCCACATATTAGAAGCGCCCCGCACTCTATTTGTAAAATGGATGCCAGTTGTGAAGTTTCAGTGTTATAAGTGGTACGGAAGTCTCAGGCGAAACGACAGGCCCGCCCTTCCGACGGGCCTCGGGGTGCGTAAGGGAGGACTTCACAAGGAAAAGGAATTGAGAAGCATGAGGAAGAAGAGGGGGAGAGGGAGGGGAAAGAGGAGAAGGTGGAGTAGGGGGAGGAGGAGGAGGAGGAGGAGGTGGGAGAGGGATATGAGGAGATAGGGAGATGATGAAGGGAAAAGGAGCGGCGGAGGGATGGGAACAGCAGGAGGACTCGATTGGGTGGCGGAGGAGACATGGGCAGGAGGAAAAAGCAGGATTGGGTGGACGCGGGCAGGCAAGGCCCCCGCCCGTGTCGCCACACCCATGACACGCTTCGTGGCCCCACAGGAAGCTCCACCGGAAGCCTCACTGGCATCGCACGTGGCCACCCCGGCACACTCTCCCTACGCGTCTCGTGGCCCTGCGGGGAGTTCTACAGAAGGCCTCAGCGGCAGAGCATCGCCTGCGGAGACCCCCCGCTGTGTCGGCACCCCTCCCGCGCGCTCCGTGGACCCCACTGGGAGCCCCACCGAGGGCCAACGGCGCCATGGTCTGGGCATCGCTCGGACGTGTGCATTTTTTCTCGGCGAGGACCATCGAGGAGCATCCTTGATCATTAGGCGAAAAAAACACGCACGAAACCGAAAAAACAGGGAATGGACGTCCGAGCGATGGCCAGTGGTGCTGCACGCGGTCCCCGCGTCAATTTCTGCAGTCCCCTCGCACGCCTCACGGCACCAGAAGGAAGCTCAACGAAGGTTTCGGCGGCAGAGTGTGGCATTCGGAGGAGGAGGAGGAGGAGGAGGAGGAGGAGGAGGAGGAGGAGGGGGAGGGGGAGGGGGAGGGGGAGGGGGAGAGGGAGGGGGAGGGGGTCCTCATCGCCCACCTCGGCGGCACATGTTCCTCGAGCGCTTCGTGGCCGAGCAGGAAGTGCCACCAACGAGATCAGTGGGAGCAGATCGCATGCGGTCGCCCCGCCCATCTCGGCACGCAACTCACGCGCTTCGTGGCCCCACAGGGAGCTGATTCCCTTTCGCGTCGCTCTGCCACTGCGGAGGGCCATACCCCGCGCTACTCGCAGCTGCTTTAGGTTCGGTCCTTGGGAAAAAGAGAAAAAACACAAACAACACACAAACAACATACACACAACATCGGGAGCAGTGCGAGGAGGAGTGGGGGGCTAGAGGGCTGCGTACCAGAGCTTGGGCCTGCCCGAGGCGACATCCAAACTGGGAATGCCCGCCGCGTTGGCAATTCGTGACGGCCATGCAAATAATCAAATCTGCCGGGCTTGTCATGATGGCGGATGGCTTGTTGGCGAACCCAGGCATTTGGCTGCAGTCGGGCCCGTCCCTCTACAGGGGGAATCTTCCAAATGGTTTTAGAGTAGTCTGGGGACTAATATTTGAGCATGTTTTGACCATGTGAGGGTATTGTTTGACTATTTTTATTTTCCGTCCAAGATCCCCCTGGAGGGGGACATGTCCGACCTAACACTTGGCGCTTCAGTGCTGTCAGACGCGCGGCTCCCAAGACCTCTCGACCCCTTCCTTCCCCAGGGCCGGCGGCGCACCCCGAGCCGTCTGCTGATGGCCCCGGGGCCCAAAGCCGGCCCGATGCGCTCGAGGCGCCCGATGCCTGGGAAGCTCGCTCGTGCGAAGAGATGGCCCTGGGAGTTATCCTCCTCCTCCTCCTCCTCCCCCTCCCCCTCCTCCTCCCCCTCCTCCTCCCCCTCCTCCTCCTCCCTCCTCCTCCTCCTCCTCCTCCTCCTTCTCCTCCTCCTTCTCCTCCTCCTCCTCCTCCCCCTCCTCCTCCTCCTCCTCCTCCTCCTCCCCCTCCTCGCCCTCCTCCTCCTCCTCCGTGGAGGCCCATGCCAAAAGCACCCTGCTCGCCTCCAGGGTGCCCTGGGTTTTCTGGGTTTCGAGGGTTTTGCGATGGAAAGCGCGACGCTCCCACGCCAAGAATCCATGGACGTCCTGTGGTCTCAGGGTTGGGTTTCTTGTGGCAGGTTTTTTGTGGACTGGCCTCCACTGTGGTCGGGAGCTCCAGTGCCTTGCGGAGGGAAACAAAAATCGACGTCGGAGCCCCTCGGACCTATGATGCAACGCGCCAGGCAGCAGCTGCTGGGCGAGGGGCGGTTGCAGCAGAAGCAGTCGTCCTGCTTGAGATCTATTCTCGTGGTCAGCCGCCGGTTTTCAGGCGCTGGGGTTCGAGCTGGCTATGCCGACATGCCCTGCCCACTGGGGTGAGGACGACGAGAAGAAGGACGAGGAGGCATACTCTCCTCCTCCTCCTCCTCCTCCTCCTCCTCCTCCTCCTCCTCCTCCTCCTCCTCCTCCCCCTCCTCCTCCTCCTCCTCCTCCTCCTCCTCCTCCTCCTCCTCCTCTCCTCCTCCCTCCCCCTCCTCCCCCTCTCCTCCTCCTCCTCCTCCCCCTCCTCCTCCTCCTCCTCCTCCTCCTCCTCCTCCTCCTCGTCCTCGTCCTCCTCCTCCTCGTTCCTCCGAGGACGAGGAGGAGCAGCATCATTAGTGAAAGCGCGGCAGGTCTCGCCATCGGCAAGCCCAGTAGCAATGCATGTGCACCTGCGCTTCGCAGCATTTGGCTGCAGTATGGCCCGCGACGTGTGTGAGTCCCGCTGGCGGACGCCTTAATACCTGGGCACCGCGTTGGAGCGCGTCGTGGAGGCGTCTTGAGTTTTTTCTTGACCCGACGCGAGTAGAGGGAAGGGCGAGGCGAGGGGGGTGCGGCTTCCCAGCAGACAAGGGCGAGGTGTGGGGGGCTCCAGAGGTTTCTGTGAGCCTCTGGGGTGGAGAAGCTCACTGCCCCTGCGGCTGGCGCTGGAAAGATGGCGTGCAGCATCGACCTCCGAGAAGCACGCTGTCCCTGCGAGGCGATCCCCCCGCGAGGGCCCCCTCTGTACACCTGGCATCGCTCGGACGTGTGCATGTTTCCTTCGGCGAGGACCATCGAGGACCATCCTTGATCATTTTACGAAAAGACCACGCACGACTCCGAAAAAAGCACAGGGAATGGACGTCTGAGCGATAGCCAGTGCACGCTGTCACCCTGCCAGGGGGCTTCTTCGGGGCACGCCGTCCCCGAGGCGGAGAAAATAGCGTGCCACGCGCGGGCCGGCGCAGCGCCACGGCGCACGCTGCTGTCGTTCCAGCACCGAGCGTGGCGGGAGGGGAGGAGCGAGGCCCAGGCGGAGAACGGAGGCGAGAAGAGGAGCACGGAGGGCAGGAGGAGGAGGAGGAGGAGGAGGACGGGAGGAGGACAGGAGGAGGAGGAGGAGGAGGAGGAGGAGGAGGAGGAGAAGGAGGAGGAGGAGGGGGAGGAGGAGGAGGAGGAAATGATGAAGAGGAGGAGGAGCGAGGGAGGACGGGACAAGGGAGGGAGGCTCCGGGCGGCTCTGCCGGAGTCCGGGGGCTTCGCCGAGGAGTTCTTGGAGGCTCCAGGGAGTGAAAGAGGGAGGGCGGAAGAGCACGCATCTTCCTCATGCTGCTGCTTCTCTTCCTGGGCACGCCTGTGCTTTGGCATCGCTCGGACGTGTGCATTCGTTCTCGGCGAGGACCATCGAGGAGCAGCTTAAATCACCAAGCGAAATAATCAACGCAAGAAGTCGAAACATGCACGGCGAATGGATGTCCGAGCGATGGCGAGGTGCTGTCCCTCGATCGTATGCAGGCCGCGCTCTATCTTCCTCGACTGTGCGCCTAGGCCCGCGCACCTCCTCGTCCCCCACAACCGTCTCCGCCACCTAATCCTCCCCCTCCTCCTTGCCTGCCTGCGGTCGGCCACGAGGATAGAGTGACTCGGTGCCACGAGCACGCATCGCGAGTGGCCATGCACGAGCGGGGGGGGTGCAGCAGAAGGGAAGGCGCCAGCCTCCTGTACCCCTGGGAGCGCCCCACTTGCCCCAGGAATGCACAGTATACAGGCCAAGTGGAGCCAGGAGAGGCCCCAGGTCAGGGTCGGGGCGCTACTCGTCAAACATACCAGGGGCATCGTTGAGGTAGCTGCTATGCCAATGTATATTATTGCTGTACGTTCTTGAAAACAACTGTCGCCCACGACTCGCGACCGCATCCTCATTGTCTCAAGGTTCATTGTCAGGATCGAGGTCTCTTGACATTGGGGCCCTCTCGGGGGCCTCTTGGGGCAGGTTTGGGGCCTTTCTGGAGGCTGGTTGGGCTGTCATGGGCTTCTGGGAGTCGAGGCGAGGACGCTCAAATCCTTGAAGAACCGGAGGATGATCAATGATTTGGGCCTCTGGAGGCGCTCTTGGGGGTGCTCTTGGGGCCCCCATTGGGCCGTCTTGGGGACTTTTAAGGCCCTCTTGGGGCCATCTTGGGCTGCCCTGGAACCATCTTGGGTTGCATTGAGGCCATAGTTAGCCGTCTGGAGGCCCTCTTGGAACCCGAAGGAGGCCCAAGAGGTCGGTATCATTGTTTCCCATTGGTTATTGCAAGGTTTGGGGCCCCACAAGGGGGGAGGGGGGCATCATGGTCGGCGGAAGTGGCGTGGCCTCGGGGAGAGTAGGGGGTTCCCGAATAATCCACGTCCGGAAGTGACGTGTTGCCGGAGGCAGGTCGCGCAGCGGAGCGGAAGCCCTAATGCAACGTATCCAATGTATCCAATGATTGCCTTATTGCAACATATTGCATTGTGTTACATTGTTATGTCTCCCCCCCTACCCCCCCCCCGGAGTCGCGCCACTTCCGTCGACCCCAAGGTGGAGGGCCCCTTGTGGGGCCCAAAAACCTACAAAAACCTATAAGAAATCAACAAATTCGGCCTCTTGGGCCTCTTGGGCCTCTTGGGGCCCCAAGAAGGTTTCAAGACGGCCCAAGATGGCCCCAAGACAGCCCAAGACGGCCTCAAGACGGCCCAAGATGGCCCCAAGAGGGCCCATGAGGCCCCCAAGAAGGTCCAAAAGGCCCCCAAGAAGACTCCCGAGAGCGCCTCTGGAGGCCAAAATCTTTGATTTTCCTATAGTTTTTGGACAATTTCAACATTCTCGCTTTTTTCGGCTCGCAGAAGGCCATGACGGCCCAAGCAGCCTCCAAGAAGGCCCCCAAACGGCCCAAGAGGTCTCCAAGGGGGCCCCAAGACGGCCCAAGAGGGCCCCGAGACAGCCAAAAAAACCTCCAAGACTGCCCAAGACACCCCCAAGACGGCCCCAGAGGACCCCAAGAGAGCCCCAAGGCGGCCGCGAGAGGCTTCCAAAGTGGCCTCCGAAGTGGCCAGACGGCGTAAGATCGCCCAAAGACGGCCCAAGACGTCCCCAAGAGGTCCCAAGATGCTCCAAAGAGCCCCCCCAGAGGCTCCAAAAAGCCCCTAAGAAGCTTCCAAGAAGCTCCCAAGAGACACCCAGGAGGCCCCACAACGACTGGACTGAACGTGCTCTGAAACACCCTCGGTGCGTCACTCAACAATGATATCCCGCCCTGGGCGAACCGCGGCGCAGCGCCAGCCAGATGGAAGTTGGTCACGGCGGCGTCCGTGATCAGAGCCAGCGCTGGAATCAAACAAATCGCCCCGAAACTATATGTGGACTATTTTTTAATATTCCTCCTGTACGGCCCAAGAAGCCTCCGAAATGGCTCCAAGACGGCCCAATAAGGGAGCCCTCAAGAGGGCCCGCAGGCGGCCGAAGACGGCTCAAGCCGGCCCAAAGAGGCCCTCCAAACGCCTCACTGTACGACCTCACTGTACGTACTCCGGACGTGCACCCCGCGAAGCGAGAGGAATCCACAAGAATACAAGGATACAACATGTAGCAATTACGCAATACTTGGATCTCTTGGAAAAGGTCGATTGCAGCATCCGCGGGAAACGTTGCCGCTCAGTACATTACCTCTGGACGTGGATTCCTCTCGCTTCGCGGGGTGCACGTCCAGAGCACGAACAGTCCAGTCGTTGCGGGATCTGGTTGGGGCCTCTTTGGGGCTTCTTGGAGACCTCTTGGAGGCTTCTTGGAGCCTAGGGGGGCTTCTTGGGGCCTCTCGGGGGCATTCAGGGCCGTCTTGGGGCCCTCTTGTGCCGTCTGGCTCCTTCGGAGGCCGTGTTGGGGGCCTCCCACGGCCGCTTTGGGGCTCTCTTGGGGTCATCTTGGGCCGTCTTGAGGAGCCTCTTGAACCGTCTGGGGGCATGGGCTTTCCTTGGCGGTCTTGGAGTCCCTTGGGAGCCTGTTGGGTCGTCCTGGGGCCTTCTGGGAGGCTTCTTGGGCCGTCATGGCCCTCGAGAGCTGAAACCGGCGAGGACCCTAAAATCCTTCAAACCCCAACGGAAAATCAATGATTTTGGCTTGGGGGCAGCATGGGTCCTCTTGGGGCCATCTTGTGCCATTTGGGGGCCGTCTTGGCGGGCTTCGAGGCCATCTTGAGCCATTTTGAGGCTTTCTTTGGCTCCCACGACACACAAGAGGCCGAAATCATGAATGTTCCATCGGTTTTGGTAGGCCTTTTAAGTCTAGAAAGGCCCTCTATTTTTGTGCCGACGGAAGTTGCGTGGTATCAGAGGTGGGGGGTAGGGGGAGAGACGGAATATTGTGACAGAGTACAAGATGTAGAAATTGTGAAACATTTTGATACGTCACAAGTAAACAATAAGTAGATGTACAGGACATGTTGCATTGGATCTTCCGCTCCGCGACTTGCTTCCACCAACACGTCACTTCTGGGCGTGGATTCCTCTCGCTTCGCGGGGTGCACGTCCAGAGCACGTAGAGTCCAGTCGTTGCATGGCCTGGTGAAAGCATCTCTGGGACTTCTTTGGAGGCCTCTTGTGGGTTCCGTGGGGCCTCCTGGGGGCTTCTTCGGGGCCTCTTGGGGGCGTCTTGGGTCGTCTCCCTTCTCGGAGACTCAAGAACGGCGTCTTGGCGTATGATGTTCCAACCTACTCTAGCCTTGATCGCCAGAAACAGTTTCGAGCACCAAGAAAGCACCGAAACTGGAGGGTTGTCAGGCGTCGGGCCCTGCGGTGCGATGCTCGTTCGACACCGTTTCGATACTTTTCTGGGTGCTCGACATCACTTCGGGGATGCGGCCCTTCAGTACAATGGGGGGCAACCTACGCCTTGGGGCTCTCTCGTGCGAGTGGGGAGAGGGGGGCGCTCATCGGACGGAGTGCTGTACAAATTTGAAGGCGTCCTGGCAGCTGCGCGGCGGCGCGGGCCTCGAGCGTGCGCGGCCGCAGCACCGCCCCAGGACGCAGACCGCCCGGGCTCCCTCGCCTGGGGCCGCCGCGCCCGCGCGCGCCGCCGCGCCGGAGCGCCCCCCGGGCCTCGAGGGATCGAGATCGGCGGCGCGCCCCGGTCGGGGAAACGTAAGGCTCGAGCAAGTCGGGGGCTGCCAAGAGGTGGGTGATGACTACAGTCGGCCCTGATGAGTAGGTCGACCCTGTCAAATCAAGGGTACCCTTAATTGGGTTGCCCTGGTGTCCTGTGCCTCGCGACCCATGCCTCCTACATCCCCCATGGCAACGAAGGCCTCGGAAGGGTCCTGTGTCCTCTCGCGTGTCCTGTCCAATCAAGGCCGACTGTAGGGGGGGGATCTCCTGGCGGGGGCCATGATATCTCCCCAGATGTCATGGCGCCTCTTCTCATTTCATGACGTCCCTGGCTCTCCCCCCTGGGCCGCGCACATGCCGCGGGCCATGATCTGCAGCCCCCCTTTTGGACGCCCCCATCTTGGCCGCCCCCGAGTAAGCCGGAACTCGGGTTTACCGACGTGTTTTGACGAGCGCGTCTTGGATTTTGACAGTTCCGTTTTCGTGGGATGGTTGCGTTGGGAGCTCACGTCAAACTTCAGATCGGGTCTCGTCGTTTTTTATGATGGCCCCGTCAGGCCAGCCCGAGTCCCACGCACCCGAGTCTTACGTCTCCCCGACCCGGGGGGGAAGCGAGGAAGGGGGCGGTCCTTCCCAGAAGGTCAGGCGATCGCAAACATGGATCAAGGGGGCGCGGATTAGCGACGGGTCCCGTTTCCATGGGAATCGCGGATTTTCGCCGCCGAACGAGGCAGCACCGGCCGCAGTTTGGGGACCCCCGATCCATGCATTTGGCGACCGCGCGCCAAATCCACGGATCGCTAATCCATGTCTGCCCGCCCCCGATTCTCAGAGGGCTCGGAAGTCCCCCGGCCTTCCGGGAAGCTTTTCTGAGCCTCCCCCGAAGGCACAAAGAACACGTCTCATCAGAGACCCGAATCATCAGGGGTAACTCGGGTCAGGGCTAACTCGGGTTCGTTTTTCGGGAATCCGAACCCGAGTTGCCCCGGGCCCGAGTTACCCCGGATAACTCGGGCGTCCAGAGCCCCAAATCATCAGGGATAATTCGGGTCAGGGCTAACTCGGGTTCGTTTTTCGGGAATCCAAACCCGAGTTACCCCGGACCCGAGTTACCCCGGATAACTCGGGCGCCCAACGTCTCAGAAGACCAGGGGGCTTCTGACAAGCCCCGCCGCCTTCTGAGAAGGCCTCCTCCTCTCTTCCCCCCCCCGCTCGCTGGCGATCTGCGCCAGGCACAGCGGCGGCGGGGCGGGCACGGCTCTGTTCCAACGCCAGCCCGCGCCCGTCTCCCAAAAAAGATCGAGGCCCGACGATCGGAGGAGACAAAGGTGCCCATACCGCTACCCTTCCCTTGTTTTCTCCTTTTTCGGCCTCCTCGAAGGCACTCGTCGCCACCGCTGGATTCGCCCCGAAATTCCGGTCACGACACCCCCAGGGAGAGGTCCAGGGAGAAGTGGCATTGGTACCTCTTCATTTCCCCAATAGCGGCGGCCAGGCGGGGACGGCTCTGTTCCAACGCCAGCCCAAGCCCGCCTCCACAAACGACGGCAACGGCGTCGGCTGCGGCGACCGCCGCTCGCTGCGGACCCTGGCGGGCCAGACTGCGAGCGCCCGGAGAGGTCGGCGCGGCTTCGCGGTCGGGGTCGTTGTGGGGGGGGGAGGGGAGCTCAAGGTCAGGTCATGGAACGAACCCAGCTGTTCACTTGAGGAGCCATTTGAATCAGTGGGCGGCGAGAGATGGAGGGAAGAGTGAGAACGAGGAGGCCTTTTCAGAAGGCGGCGGGACTTCTCAGAAGGCCTCTGGCCTTCTGAGTAGTTTTCTGTGTCTTCGGGGAAGGCTTAGAAGGCCTCTCGGAAGGCCGGAGGACTTCCGAGCTTTCTGAGAAGGCCCACCTCTTTTTACTTCCTCTTTAGGCTGGCCGCCAATACTCCCTCTTACCTCCGTCCTTATCTTGCAGTGTAGCGTCGTTTGGGGCGAATCCGTTGATTCTGCAACCTCCCCCTCCCCCTCTTCGTCCTCCTCCTCCTCGTTCGTCCCCCTCATCACACGCGCTTCTCCTCCAGGAGGGGCGTATTGATAAGGAACAGACAGAGCGGACAGAACCGACGGAGCGGACAGATTCCATGTCCGTTCATGCGAGTTTTGGGCGGCGATATTGAAATCAGGGAATCAGCGTTCCCTGCATTTGGAAGGCGCGCCACTGGATCACCCTGTAGCTGAAAAGGGGGGGGGGGGTCCGACCCCCCCTTCCCTCCCTTTATAAAGGGGGGGTGAGATTTTCGATCCCCCCCCCCCTCCCCCCCTTCAGGGGAAAGAGTCCGAACCCCTCCCTCCCGACCCCCCCCGTGGAGGAGGGGGGGGGGTCTGGACCCCCCCCCCTCCCCCCATTGGCGTTGGAAAGGGGGGGGGTTCGAACCCCCCCCCTCCGCCCCTTTGCGCCGAACAGGGGGCCGGAGAGAGGGCCTCTCCCGCAAGGGGGGGTCTGGCCTCGGGATAGTGAGTAGTGACTAGTGAGTAGTGAATAGCGAGCAGTGAGTAGATAGTAGCGAGTAGTGAGGAGTGAGTAGTGCGCAGTGCGCAGTGAGTAGTGAGTAGTGGGTCGTGGGGAGTGGGTAGGGAGTAGGGAGCAGGGAGCAGGGAGTAGCGAGTAGTGAACAGTGAGTCGCGACTAGCGTACTGTGAGTAGTGAGTAGACAGGAGGGAGTAGTCAGCAGTGAGTAGCGAGTAGGGAAAAGCGAGTAATGGGTAGTGAGTAGGGAGTAGGGAATAATAAAAAGTGAGAAGTGAGAAGTATTGAGTATTGGGCACAGGGTAGTGCGTAGGGAGTAGCGCGTAGTGAGTTGGGAGTAATGAGTAGTGAGTAGTGAGTAGTGAGTACGCATAGTGAGTAGTGAGTAGCGACTTGTGACTAGTGACTAGCGAATAGAAAGTAGGAAGTCGTGGGTAGTGAGTAGCGAGTAGTGCCTAGTGAGTAGTGAATATTGCGTAGTGGGTAGTGATTAGTGCGTAGTGCGTAGTGAGTCGTCAGTAGTCAGTAATGCGTACTGAATAGTGAGTAGCGAGTAGCGTTCATGAGTAGTGAGTTGTGGGCAGTGAGTAGCGAGTAGTGAACTGTGAGTACTCAGTAGTGAGTATTGGATAGGAGTGAGTGAGTAGTGGGTAGTGCTTAGTGAGCAGTGAGTATTGGGCAATGAGTCGTTTTCTAGTGAGTAGGGGGTATTGATTATTGGGTAGTGAGTAGTGATTGTGAGTTGGAAGTAGGGAGTAGTGAGTCGTGACTAGACGGAGCGTAGTGCGTAGTGAGCAGTGGGTAATGAATAGTGCGCATTGGGTAGCGAGTAGGGCGTAGGGAGTAGCGAGTAGTGAGTAGTGAGCAGTGAGCACTGTGTAGTGAGTAGGGAGTAGCGAGTAGTGGATAGTGAGTAGGGGGTTGTGGGCAGTGAGTAGTGAGTAGTGAAATGTGAGGAGTGGATAGTGGTTAGTGGGCAGTGAGTAGTGATTTGTGATTAGTGCGTAGTGGGTAGTGAGTTGTGTTATAGTGAGTAGTGAGTATTGCGTAGCGGATAGTGAGTAGTTAGTAGTGAGTTGTTGGTAGGGAGTAGTGAGTAGTGCGTAGTGTGTAGTGAGTAGTGGGTAGTGAGTAGTGAGTCGTGAGTAGTGAATAGTGAGTAGCGAGAAGTGAGTAATGGGTACTGAATAATGCGTAATTCGTAGTGAGTACTGTTTGGGCCTAGTGTTCGGGTTTGGGTTTAGGGTTGGGGTTTAGGTTAAAGGTGAGGATTAGCGTTAGGGGTGGTAGGGGGGGTGGGTTCTGGAGCCCGGGGGCGCCGTGGCGAAAAGGGGGGAGGGGGGAGCGGGTTCGAATTTGGCGACCACAGGGGGGGAGGGGGGGGGGTCGGACCCCCCCCCCTTTTTGAAAGGGGGGAAGGAGGGGGGGGGTTCCCCGACAACGGATCGGGAAAGGCGAGGAAGGGGGGGGGTCCCCGACGACGGATCGGGAAAGGGGGGGTCCACGACGACGGATCGGGGAAGGGGGGGGGTCCCACCCTCCACCCCCCCTGGGGGAGATCCAGCGGCGCACCCTCCTGCATGTGGACCACATCTGGGCCGCAGTTGGCCGTTCCTTTTGCTCATCCTCTCCCCTCCTGTTCCTCCTCCCCCTCCTCGCTATTTTCTTTTCCTTTTTGAAGGAGCCAATCCGGTCCAAGGCTCCCTTGGAACGGACACCAAGATAGAGCCGACAGAGCGCACGGAACCGACGGAACGGCAGCGGCCAAGGGGGTCTGGAGTTGAGGACAGCACAACACACCCCCAACCCCCGCCAGGACCCCCATTTTCAGGCGATCGCAAACATGGATCAAGGGGCGTGGGTTCGCGACGGGTCCCGTTTCCATGGGAGATCACAAAATTCCGCCGCCGAACGAGGTGGCACCGGCCGCATCTTGGGGAGGGCACCGCCCCCGATCCATGAATTTGACGACCGCGCGCCAAATCCGTGGATCGCTAATCCATGTTTGCGAGCCCTCGAAACGCACCCCCACCCTCAGCCAGGACCCCCATTCCCGGCCCAGTGAAAATCCAGGGGGTCGCAGCTGGGGCTGGGGTGTTTTTTCGGCGTTCTCGGGGGGGCAAACGATCCCTTCTCCCCAGCCAGGAGCCCTGGACCAAGAAGAGGGGGAGGAGGGAAAGGGGACAGGGCGCTGCGCGAAGATGCCCCGCGCGGCCCAAGCGACCACAAGGTCCGCACGGGGTCTTGCAAGATCCTAAGGTCACCAAAGTCACCAATATCACCCATCCCAAGGTCAGCAATCCTTAAGACGCAACTCCTTGGAGGTCCATTTCTGCAGCGGCGCTGGGATGCCCGCAATCGGAAGCAAGCCCAGTCCAGCACGACCCCGCGGGAATCCTGGGCTTCACCCAGCATGTCTTGACGAAACATCTTGGTCAGGGCCGTCCGCGGTCCTCTCCCCCTCCCCCTCCTCCTCCTCCTCCTCCTCCTCCTCTCCTCCTGCCTCCTCCTCCTCCTCCTCCTCCTCCTCTCCTCCTCCTCCTCCTCCTCCTCCTCCTCCTCCTCCTCCCTCCTCCTCCTCCCCCCCCCCCCCTTCCGGCCCTACGCTGCCTCCTCGGTGCCAACCTGCGCACCGCAGCAACCGCGAGCCGTGGCCGCGGCCGCAGCTTGGCATCCAAGGCGCCGCCGCACAAGAAGGTTGCAGGAGGCCTCCCAGGAGATGCCTTCGATCGAAGAAGAAGAAGAAGAAGAAGGATAATAATATGCCTTCGATCGAACGATCGAAGAAGAAGAAGGAGATGCCTTCGATCGAAGAAGAAGACGAAGAAGAACGCCATAAGCAGAAACTTGTGGCGCTCCGCGCGGATATCATGGATCCGCGCCGGCCCCCCCCCAGCCTCCGGCGCCGCCCCTGGCGCGCTCCGCGCGCCAGGGAGGGGGTACAGCGCGGATCCAAGAAATCCGCGCGGACCGTCGAAAGTTTATGTTTGTGCCGTTGTTCTTTCTTCTACAGTCAACCCGCATAGTAAGGATGGGTAACCTTTCCAAGGGTACCCTTGCAGCCCTGCCTCCTCTGTCCATCCTTGGCCACCTTCGTTGGCCGCGCCCCGCCCGAGAAGCTTCGAAATGGGAGTCCGAGGCCCCTGCATCCTTCTCCCGCATCCTTACTATATTCAGGAGGAAAACACACACACACACACACAGACACAATGAATCGTCGATCCCCCAGAAAATATGGGAAAACATGGGACGTGGGGGGGAAGACAGACACCCAGAAAGCATGGGAAAATAGGGGGAATATGTTTGCTTGTGTATATTTCTTTGTGTGCCACAGGGCCCCTTCACATACGGGCGGATTGTCTTCGAGCCGCCCCGCGCTCGGGGAGCCGGGGCCTCGCGGCTGCGCGAGGTGGTCCGGCGAGGGGGGGGGGCACACGCCGCGCGCGCCCCCGGCGGTGCTCGGGGGAGCGCGCGGCCCTCTCGGGCCGGGGGTTCGGGGGGCGGGGCCGCGGCGCGCCGGAATCCCGCGGCGCCGGCAGGATCCGAGGGGGCAGACCACGGGCTCGGCAGCGCTCGGGCGCGTGCCGTTTTTTCCTCGGCGAGGGCCATCGAGGCGCATCCTCTCGCAGCACCTCGCGAGGCATGAACGCACGAGGCCGAGAAAGGCACACGGAATGGACGCCCGAGCGATGGCGGGTAGACGAGAGGTGCTCTCGGGTCGATGGCGCGCAGGGCGTGCGCCAACCCAATGTTTGTTTGTCTCGCTGAGCTCCACTCAGTCTGTGCTGGTCCTCACTGCGTTCCCTACGTGACGTGGGGGGGTCTCGGTGGACAAGCGCACGGTGGCGCGAACGCACGTCCTGAGGACCATCGATCCGAACATGCTTCGAGTCTGTGACGGCCAGTGGCAGAGCCGACCTCCGAAGGGCTGCCGCGTTCCTCAAGAAGTGGGGCCAGCGTGGAGCCGCGTCTCCTCCCCCCCCACCCCACTCCTTCTTCCTTAGCTGCCCCCCATGTTCCCTCCTCCCCTCCCCCTATATATGTTTCCCTTGCTCCTCCTCCTCCTCCTCCCTTGTCCTAATCGTGCCTCCTTCCTGCTTACACGCTCTGATTCCACGTGAGATGGGTGGCGTCCGCGCCCCTGGACGCTTGCCCGTCGGCGCCGTCCACATCTGCCTTCCTCCACCGGCGCCGCGCCGCTCTGCTCCGCTTCTCTCCTCCTCATTATTTGTCGTTTCCCGCGGATTGTCTCCTCCTTCAAGGCCTTCGTCCTCGTCATCCCTCTCAACCCGTCCACGGGCATTTGGGTATCCATGAGATGCAGCCGTGCTCCTCTTCATCATCGTCCTCATCCCTGCCTCCTCCTCCCGCTCCTCCACATACTCGTCTGCCTCCCCGCTCCTCGCTCCCCCTCCCCACTCCTGCTCCTCATTCCTCTACCCCCAGGCCCGTAGGCCCTCCATGGCTGCCCTTGGGCCATCCTGATCATCGCTTGCCCTTAGGCCGTCCAGCGAGGCGGACCTGATTCCCTCTCCTCCACCACCACCTCCCCCACCTCCTCATCCACATCCGTTCCTGTTTCCTCCTCACTCATCCCCCCTCCCTCCTGACCCTTCCTTCCTCATTCCTTCTCCCTCTCCGCCCCACCCGCTCCTACCTCCTCTTCTGTCCCGCACCCCTCTCGCCGAGGAGGAGGAGCAGGGCTCAGCGCCCCCTTCCCGTCGCACTGCCCCCCCTCCTCCTCGTCCTCCTCCTTCTCCTCCTCCTCCTCCTCCTTCTCCTCCTCTCCTCCTCTTTCTCCCACTCCTCCTCCCACTCCTGCTCCTGCTCCTGCCCCCCCCCGACCCATGAGCGATTGGATGGGGACGTGCCACATGTGGTCAGCGCCCTGTGCGATGTTGGGGCCTGAGCAAAGGGGCTGAGAGGGGAGGAGTAGAAGGGAGGAGGCGGAGGAGGAGGAGGCGTCTGTTCAGACCTCCGACGCCGTCCTTTCTCCGCGACGCGTGCCCTCCGTCTCACCCCCCCCCCAGCGCCGCGCGCCCCTGCGCCCGCGCGGAGCAGGTATCCGGAGTGGCGGCGCCAGGCCCTCGAGGATGCGTACGTGCTCTTCTACGAGGACGGGGCCCGACAATGATGGTGCGGACGGCCGATCGCGGGTCCCGCTCTTTCGATCCGATCGATCCCGATCCGCCTGTTCGATGTCGGTGCTGGCCGGCCCAAGAAGGTTCGCGTCCAGTGTGCCGACGGTCCGATGCGGCCCGGTGCTCGCGTGGCGCTGCTGCGCTTCCTGGCCGCCGTGGTGAGGTCCGAGCAGGTGAAATCGGAAGATTGCGCCGCACCACGGATGCATCGGCGGTGAAGCCCGAATCCTGGCTGCTGTTTAGAGGGAGCTGCTGGGAGCCAAGGGGCGACACATTCTCCAAACTCGTTGTGCGTGAAGGCGCGGCATGGGAGCCGCGCCAGGGCAATGTCGGGGCTAGCCAGGCAGCGTCCCCCGCGAAGCCCCAGTAGTCCCCTGGGCTCCTGGAAGCCGACGACGGCGGTGAAGCCCGAATCTCTCTGCACGCGGACGTCGCCACTGAATCGCCGACGTCGCCGGCGCATTGCCGATGCATCGCCGATGCCTTCGATGCCGCATCGGCGATGTGCTGACCCCATCTAACTTTATGCCGGGCGTGCCCCCCTACAGGGGGAATTTCGACGGAAAATTAAAAATACTCCAAACATACACCTAAAAGGTCAAAAATATTCAAACAATAGTCCCCTGACTTTTTGTTGTTGCATTTTTTGATTTTGATTTGTTTCTTTTTCATCGAAAATCCCCTTGTAAGGGGGACAGGCCTGACTTAAATCTACCTCTGACCCCATGTGGGGTGCTGCTGGGGTCCCGCTCCAGCCGCAGGAGGGGGTGCCCGGGCCAGCCTCGCGGCTCCTGCACGAGGAAAGGAGCGAGCGAAGACAACAGAACAGACGACACAAACCAGACGGGCCCAGGAGGAGGAGGAGGAGGAGGAGGAGGAGGAGGAGGAGGAGGAGGAGGAGGAGGAGGAGGAGCAGCAGGCTGGGCGCTCAGCAGCAGGGGTGGGGCAAGCAATGGGGGTCGAGGACCGCAGTCGAGTGCTCCCAAGGGTGCCCAAACCTCTCTGCCACCGCGGGCCCGGAGGGCGGAGGGAGGGCGAGCGCGGCTCCACTCCCAGCGCAGTTTTAAGTCGGGCACGTCCCTCTACAGGAGAGGTGTTCACAAATAGTTTAAAAAGTAATTTGGGGACGAGTTTCGCGTATTTTTGTTTTTTCGCGTATTTGTTGATTTTTGTATTTTTCCTCCAAACTCCGCCTGTAGGGGGACATGCCCAACCGAAGCGCAGTTCCTTCCGTTACCGGGCGTCCGAGCAGAAGGACCCAGACTTCGGGCGGATGGTTTTCCAATCCTGCCCTCCCGGGTGGGGGGGGGTCCCCCATCCTCGGCACCCCCCCCGTCCTGCCCATCGCCAGTCCTCCCCCATTTCCAGAACTCCGCCCCCAGGAGTCTCAATCCCTTCTGGGGGGCACGTTTTCCGTCCTGAGTCGTTATTGCGAAGGCCTTATGGCCGGTGCCGCCGACCCAGCAGACGGAGACGACGAGCAGGACAAGGACGTTGAGGAGGAGCAGGAGGCGGAGGACCTCAGGGAGCAGGAGGGGAGGAGGAGGAGGAGGAGGAGGAGGAGGAGGAGGAGGAGGAGGAGGGAGGGGGAGGGGAACCGGAAGGAGGAGGAGGAGGAGGAGGAGAGGAGGAGGAGGAGGAGGAGGAGGTGGAGGTGGAGGAGGAGGAGAGGGGGGAAATGAATAGGAGCAGGACGAGGCGAGCAGGGCCGCATGGTGCCGGAGTGGTCCCGGGGCCTGGGGGCCTGGAATGTTGGGGGGCTGGTTCCTGGTGCGCTGGGTCCTGGGAGGAGGTCCTCGGAGCTGGGTCCCGGAGGGTCCCGGGGACCTCGGTATTCTGGGTGCTGGGGGTGTCCTGTGGCCGAGCGTCCAGGAGGCCAGTTCGGTTCTGGAGGGGGACGGAGGACAGGGGAGAGATGAGGACGGAGGGAGGAGGGGGGGGGAGGAGGGGCCTTGGTAGAATGCCTCGGCTCTTGGCCCGTCTCAGGCTTTGTGTGGGCCTTAGGACCCCCAGGGGGGGAGTCGTATCTGACGCGGGACCCCCCCGGGACTTCCCCATTTCCAGAACTCCGCCCCCAGGAGTCTCGATCCCTCCCGGGGGGCAATTTATTCATCCTGAAACGTTATTTCACGGTCCTGGGGACCACGGGGACCGAAACTTGCAAAAAGACAGTCCGTCGTGCTTCTGTTCGCAACGCGAGGTTGGGGAAGCCATCCCTTCTCCTCCCCCCTCTCTCCGTGCACATGGAAGATGAGGGTACATATCAGTCAATCAATCGATCGACGCATGACAGACGCCGAGGTTTCTGTCAAGATGGGGGCCAGAGCAGGTGGGGTCGGAGGATCGCGCATGCAGCGGCGATGCAGCGCGATCTGGCGCCCGATGTTCTCCATCCCGACGGCCGCCGACAGCCGATACATCGGCGATGCGGCGCGATCCTCCAGCTGCGTCCGCTCCGGCCCCATCTCGGGCGGCCTCCAGGCGTCGACACGAACGAAGGGGGTCTTGGGAGAAGCGGGCACTGTCAGGCAGGCCTCGAATCGAGACAAATCGGCCGAGAGCGTTTCGGAGCGCTTTCAGAGCCTTCCGGAACGCTCCGAAACGTCCTTGGAACGTTCCGAAACGAACGCGGCGCCCGAAACATCCTCCAAAGACACCCATACTCAGAGATTGTAAAGGCCTTGCGACTGGTGCC
>CAUYUJ010017230.1:43828-76328 GCA_963575745.1 Prorocentrum cordatum
CCCACTGGAGCCTTCGGTGGAGCTCCCCATGGGGCCACGAAACGCTGTGCTGGGCGTAAGGGACGCATGCGGGCACCCCCACTGGGGCCTTCGGTGGAGCTCCCTATGGGGCCACAAAACGCTGTGCTGGGCGTGGGGGACGCATGCGGGCACCCCCACTGGGGCCTTCGGTGGAGCTCCCTATGGGGCCACGCAACGAATCAGCCATGGCGATGCCGATGATGACGATGATGGTGTTGATGATGATGAGGATGAGGATGAGGATGAGGATGAGGATGAGGATGAGGATGAGGATGAGGATGAGGATGAGGATGAGGATGAGGATGAGGATTAGGATGAGGATGAGGATGAGGATGAGGATGAGGATGAGGATGAGGATGAGGATGAGGATGAGGATGAGGTGGATGATGGTTGATGGTGGATTGTGAATGTGATGGTGATGGTGATGGTGATGGTGATGGTGATGGTGATGGTGACGGGTGCTGTGATGGTGCTGGTGCTGGTGCCTCGATCGGTTAATGTGATGAATAGCTGTGCTGCAAGTTGCAGGCTGATTGTGATGCTGATGATGATGATGATGATGATGATGATGATGATGATGATGATGATGATGATGATGATGATGATGGGAGGAGGGGGTGAGCTGAGACATGCGGAGAGCAAAGTCGAGGATGTGGGAGGGGGGAGGAGGAGGAGGAGAGGAGGAGGAAGGAGGAAGGAGGTGGGACGCGGGGGGCTGTCTCTTCAAAACGAGGACCCAACACCACAGGATGGTTGGAAAAAAATCTTCGTCCGCCTCCTCCTCCTCCTCCTCGTGCTCCTCCTCCTCCTCCTCTTCCTCCTCCTCATCATCATCAGCATCATCATCATCATCCCCCTCCTCGTGCTTCTCCTCCTTCTCGTCCACCTCCTCCTCATCCTCCGCCTCCTCCTTCTCCTTCTTCTCTTCCTTTCGATACCAAAAACGCACTCAGAAGGGAGGCCCGAGCGACGGACAGCGCAGGGGATTCGAAGACGGGGAGCGGAGATCCAGGACTTGTTGCCCCTTTGGGGGGCGCGTAATGGGGGGGGATCGATGGGAGAGCAGCGAGGGCTACGGAACTGGGGCCCTTGAGGGCACCCTCAGGGGCCCTGTGGGGCCCCTGAGGGCGCCCTTTAGGGCCCCTAACGGGGCCCTGAAGGGCACGAGTGGGGGCACCTGACTTTCCCCCCCAATTGATCGCCCCCCCTCCATTTATGCATCGGCGAGGGCCATCGAGGAGCATCTTGGATCATCTCGCGGGCTGGCAAATGCACGCGGGATGGGCGCCCGCGAGATGGCGAGGCGAAGGGGCTCGAAGACGGGGAGCGGAGAGCCAGGACCCGGTGCCCCCAGCACCTCTTTCCTTCGCTTCGGCGGCGATCGAGGGAGGGGGCGAGAAGGAGGAGGCCTTCTCAGAAGGCGGCAGGACTTCTCAACGGGCCCCCGCGCCTTCTGAGAAGACTTGTTGCATCTTGCGGGAAGGCTCCGAAAACTGCTCAGAAGGCCGCGGGGCTTCCTAGACCTCCGAGAATGCCCGCCCCATTCGCACTTCCCCCCCGCGCTCGCCGCCAAAATCCACGGCGAGCCCCAGAAGATCGTTCCCCGGATGTGTCTTTTCTGGGGGCATCTGGCGACGGGGACGAGAGGTTCCCCCTTCCCCGGTTCGAACTCCCCCCCTCTCCCCTTGCGGGGGTGGGCCCCCCTCTTTCTGGTTCGAACCCACCCCCTGGACGGGGGGGGCCCCCCCCCTGCCGGTTCGACCCCCCCCCCTTGCACACAGGAGGGGGTGGGGTCCCCCCCATGTTCCGCCCCCCCACCCAGAGGCACAAGAGGGACGATAAACGTCCACAAGCCTAGATTTTCTACGAAGAACCCTCAGACCAGAACTCGCACGAGAAGTAACCTTGGGTGGGTGGTAGTGGGGGGTGACCTACATAGGGAGTGAAGAAACGGCTCCTTCAGGGCCCACTTCCCCCCCCAAATTCAGGTCACCCCCGATCGCCACCCGCCCGATAACTGCGGATCGCCGGCCCGGCACGCTGAAAATATTGCGCCAAGCACGGTTGCCTGACCTCATGGCTTCCATTGCTGTGGATTGCAGTTTTTTCCTTGAAATTGTTCTTCACAGAGGGGCGGTCGACGAAATGCTGGGGAAGATGGATGAAACACACACACACACCATACAGTGGGGGCGCGTGCCAAGAAACCAGTTGGATTTTGCCAGGGTGCCCTGGGTTTCTTGGATTTTGATGGGCTCCCAATCAGATCTTGACGATTTTCGATCGACACATGTGGATTCTCACTGAACAAATCGCGTATTTCAGGGTTGGGTTTCTTGCGGAGGTTTCTCGTGGCCGAGCCCCCACTGTACCGAACCTCCTCAGGACCCGCGCCCTTCCTGCCAACCCCGCCCCCCCCCCCCCCCGGCCGGGGGCCGGGCGGCCAGGACGTCCGGCAGCAGGGCGTCCCCGGCGCGCTGGAGCAGCTCCCGCCGCCGCCGCTGTCGTGCCCCCGCCGCCGACCGCCGCCGTCGCCCACAGGCCGCCCAATAAAACGACGCGAAGATCGGGACAAAATCGGATCGGGATAACTCGAAATCTCTGAGAATCGGCGGGTTTGGAGGATGTATTGGGCGCCGCGGCCGCTCCAGAGCGTTCCGGAACGCTCTGAGAGCGCTCCAGAACGCTCTGGAGCGATTTATCCCGATCCTAGCCCTGGTTTACCCAAGTTCGGGCGGGGCTGCGACGAGGGATGCCGTCGAGACTCTGCAATAAGGAGCCGCTTCGGGTTCAGAGGAGGCCCGCTGCTCCTCGGGTGAGTCCATGGTTGCTCCTCGTCAGCCCTCCTCGTGCATCCAGCCGCTGCTGGTGCCAGAAGAGGGCTTCGTTCCTTGTGTGGCGTCCCTTACTGCAGCAGCTTGGCTGCGAATCATTCCATCCTCCTCCTCCTCCTCCTCCTCCTCCTCCTCTCTCCTCCTCCCCTCCTCCTCCCTCCTCCTCCTCCTCCCTCTCCTCCTCATACTCCTCAAACTACTCCTCCTTCCCTCCTCCTCCTCCTCTCCTCCTCCTCCCTCCTCCTTCCACTCCTCCTCCTCCTCCTCCTCTTCCTCCTCCTCCTCCTCCTTCTCCTCCTCTCCTCCTCAGCATCCCAGAACGCTCTCCGTGCATTCGGCATTGCGCTGGAGCGGCTGCTCGACGACCGAAGAGGCATCCTCCAGAACCGCCAGATGTCAGAAGTCCCCGATGTGCCCCTGCGAGTTTGCCTTGGTCCTGGCTGCGTCTTACATATGCCTGGCATCGCTCGGACGTGTGCATGTTTCTTTCTGCGAGGGCCATCGAGGAGCATCCTTGATCATCTGGCGAAAAAACCACGCACGAAACCGAACAAAACACAGGGAATGGACGTCCGAGCGATGGCGAGTATGGGGTCGAAGTAGGTCGGGGGGATGGGGTCGAAGTAGATGGGGTCGGTGGATCGCGCCGCATCGCCGATGCATCGATTTGGGACGGCAAAGAGGGAGATGATGTCTCCCCACATGTTATGGCCCCCTCTTCTCATGTCAATGCGTCTCGTGGCCATCCTGGACCGCGCACGTGCCCATGATACGAACACACCCCTCTTGGACGCCCCCCTCTTGGACGCCGCCGACTCGATGATGCAGCACGATGTGGAGCCTGATGTTTCTTCACGCTGGCGTCGCCGATGCATCACCGACGTCGCCGGTGCAACGGCGATGCGGCGCGATCTCCCGACCCGATCTAATTACTCGGACCTCAGGGTGATCCCGCAGCTCCAGAAAGGCGCGCAGGGAGAAGAAGGAGGAGGAGTGGGATGAGGATGAGGCGATGCGGCGCAGCCCCTGTTTCTTCTCCCCGCCCCTCCCATCTCCCCTACCTTCCGCCCCTCTCCCCTCCTGCCCCCCCGCCCCCCCGCCCCCGATCCTCATCCACCCCCCCGTCCCACCCTCCCCCCATCCCTTTCTTCCACAGCCTCTTCCTGTTCCTACCATTCTGCAGGAGAGCGAGAAGGAGCAGGGGACAGGAAGGAGGAGGAGGGAGAAGGAGGAGGACGTGAAGGAAGGGAGGGAGGAAGAAGGAGAAGGATGAGGAGAAGGAAGGAAGAGGAAGAAGAAGAAGAAGAGGAAGAAGAAGAAGGAGGAGGAGAGATATATAAGGACGGAATCATGAAAAAGAAGGATTAAGCGAAGGAAGGAGAATGAGGAGGAGGAGGAGGAAGAAGCAGAAGGCGAAGGAGAAGGACAGGGCCCCCTTCTGCTCACGAGCTGCCGAGGTATATGACCTCCTTCCACGAGCACACCAGCATGGACGCCCAGGGGGGATTACAGTCAGATGGCATAGTCAGCTTAAGCGACTTCCCGTTCGGCTCATCCTTGGGCATTTTCGCTGGCCGAGCACAGCTCGAAAAGCGTCGACATGGTTTTCCGAGGCCCCTGCATCCTTACCGCGCATCCTTGTTATGCGTTCTGACTGTAGAGGATGAGACGGTGGGGAAGAAAAGAAGAGTATGGGTAAGAGGGATAGAGGAGGGAAAGGAAAATATGAGACGATGAGAAGGAGAAGGAGGACCCGAAGGAGGGCCAGGAGACGACATAGGAGAGATTAGGGAAAGACGATTACGGATTTTGATTGTATCAGGCAGGAAAGGAGATTATGAGACGATGAGGAAGAGAAGGAGGGCCAGTGCCAGGAGGAAAAAAACAGAGGAGGGAGGGAGGAAAGGGAAGAGAGGGAACAGATGGAGGAGGGGGATGAAGAAGAGGAGGAGGAGGAGGAGGAGGAGGAGGAGGGAGAGAGGGGGGAAGAGGATGGCGGCGAGGAGAGGGACGTGGAGAAGGTGTTTAAGGAGTGGGGAGGAGGAGGAGGAGTAGGAGGAGGAAGAGGAGGGATTGCAGGGAGGGAGAGAAGATGGACGAGGGGAGCAAGTAATATGGGAGAAGTGAGGCTGGGGGGGCTGCAGGCGGTGGAGGGAGGAGGAGCAGGAGAATGATGAGGAGGATCAGGATACTGAAGATAACGAAAACGTGGAAGAGGAAGAGGAAGAGGAATACCATGACATCTGTGATACGTTCTGGGGGAGGGAGGATCAAGGGCTCGAGAGTTTAGCTGGTAAGCTGCAGGCGTATGACTGCTTGAACACAGCATCAGCAGCAGCATCAGCAGCATCATCGCCATCGCAACCACCGATTATAATAACCAGTGGTCGTCGTCGTCATCATGTTCAGCATCATCAGAATCCTCATCATCATCAGCAGCATCATGAGCAGCATCAGCATCATCATCGTCATCATCACCATCACCACATCGGTGAGAGCAGCATTCACCACCGACCATCCTCATCATGGTCATCCTCATCATCAGCAGCATCATCAGCATCAGTTCCATTAGCATCATCATCACCATCATCACCGTCACCATCACCACATCGGTGAGAGCAGCATTCACCACCGATCCACCGATCATCCTCATCATCGTCATCATCATCATCAGCAACATCAGCATCAGTTTCATTAGCATCATCATCACCATCATCGTCGTCATCATCAGTAGCATAATCCTCATCATTGCCATTATCATTATCAGCATCTGTAGCCGTATCACCATCCTCATCATCAGCCTCAGCATCACCATCATCCTCGTCATCATCATTGGTCATCATGACCATCAGTGATCAGTACCATCGACGTCATCATCACCACCATCAGTGATCATTGTCAGCATCACCGTCGTCATCCTCACTACCGTCATCACCATCAGCATCATCGTCATCATCAGCAGCAGCATCATCATCGTCGTCATCGTTCGTACCCCTGCTCGGGCGCCGGGCAGGACCAGAGCGCCGTCGCCGGCTGGTTCGAGGAGGGCAGCCGTTTCTGGCGCGACCGCCGCTTGCTGTACGTGCTGCTCTGGCGTTGGTGAGTTGGTGGCGCAGCAGCAGGAGGGTGGTGGAGGTGGAGGAGGACGAGGAGGGGGAGGAGGTGGAGGAGGAGGGGAAGGAAGAGGAGGTCGGATGGGGAGGAGGGAGGAGGAGGAGGAGGAGGGAGGGGAGGCGGAGGGGAGGGGAGGAGGAGAGGGTGGAGGAGGAGGGGAAGGAGGAGGAGGTCGGAGGGGGGAGGAGGAGGAGGAGGAGGAGGAGGAGGTAGGAGGAGGAGGGGGGCGGCCGCCAAGAGGGCGCGGGGGGGGCGCCCTGCACAGAAAGGAGAAGGACACACGGGCACAAAGGACCGTCGACTGCCCCAGAAAATACGGAACATCTGGGAAAGTGGCGGAGAATCGGGGTCCGCAAAGAGGGGGGTAATGACTAGGGGGGGGATATCATGGCGTGGGCCATGATCTTGTAGTAGCCTCCGGCCAGTGCCGCCGATCCGGGGCGCTCCGGATGATGATGATGATGATGATGATGATGATGATGATGATGATGATGATGATGATGATGATGATGATGATGATGATGATGATGATGATGATGATGATGATGATGATGATGGTGATGATGGATGATGATGATGTGGTGGTGGTGGTGGTGATGGTGATGGTGATGTGATGGTGATGGTGATGGTGATGGTGATGGTGATGGTGATGGTGATGATGATGTGATGCTGATGCTGATGCTGATGCTGATGCTGATGCTGATGATGATGATGATGCTGATGCTGATGCTGATGCTGATGTTGATGCTGATGCTGATGCTGATGCTGATGATGCTGATGCTGATGATGATGGTGATGGTGATGATGCTGATGCTGATGCTGGTGCTGGTGCTGGTGCTGCTGATGCTGATGCTGATGCTGATGCTGATGCTGATGCTGCTGATTATGATGTTGATGATGATGCTGATGCTGATGATGATGAGACTGCTGATGATGATGCTGATGATGATGATGATGCTGATGATGATGCTGATGCTGATGCGGATGATGATGCTGATTGTGATGATGTCGATGCTGATGGAGATGATGTTGATGATGATGATGGTGGTGATGTTGATGGTGATGGTGATGGTGACGATGGTGACGGTGATGATGGTGATGGTGATGGTGATGGTGATGGAGATGGTGATGATCCCGCCCCCCCCCCACACCTCCCCTCCTCTCTCCTGTCCCCCATCCCCTCTTCTCCTGTCCCCCCCTCTCTTCTTTCACTCCCCCCCCCCCACTCTCTCCTGCCGCGCCCCCCCCCTCTCTCCTGTCCCCCCCCCCTCTCCCTCCCCCCCTCTCTCCTGCCCCCCCCCTCCCCCCCTCTCTCCTGTCCCCCCCCCCCTCTCCCTGTCCCCCCCCCCTCTCTCCTTCCCCCCCCCCTCTCTCCTTTCCCCCCCCCCCCTCTCTCCTTCCCCCCCCCCTCTCTCCTGTCCCCCCCCTCACCCTCTCCCCCCCCCCCCCCCTCTCTCCTGTCCCCCCCCCTCTCTCCTGCCCCCCCCCTCTCCTGTCCCCCCCCTCCTCTATCCTTTTCCCCCCTCTCTCCTGTCCCCCCGCCCATCTATCCTGTCCCCCCCCTCCCCCCTCCTCTCTACTGCCCCCCCCCTCTCTCCTGGGGGCTGGCAGGGGGGGGGAGAGGTGCCGAGCACTTTTTTCCTTCAGTTAATTGAATCGCTTCGCTCATTCCGCCGGCCCTGGAGCGCTATTTGGGGCCTCTTGGGGCCGTCTTGGGGGCTTCTTGGGAGCGTCTTGGGGCTCCTTGGCGGCGTATTGGGCTCCCCGGGGGCCTCTTGGGGGGCTCTTCGGGGCCCCTTGGGGCGAGAGGGGGGGTAGATGTGTGTGTATTTATTTGTGTGTCCGCAGAACCGCAGCGTGCCGCATCTTGTTTGTCTTGTTTCTGTCGTCGTCGTCGTCGTCGTCGTCGTCGTCGTCGTCGTCGTCGGGGGTGTGATGGGAAGCATCGCGCTCTGGGCGGCGTGCGGAAGCCATTGTGTGAGAGGGCGCGGTGGTGAGAAAAACAGCTCGCCCCACCCGGCTTTCCGGGCTTTCCGGCGTAAGGAGGGCTTCTTCGCGGCATTTGTGAACGCTCCTGGACAATGCTTTTTGGGCAGGTTCTTGACGCTTGTTGCAAGTCTGTAGGGGCCCCGTTGGGAGTCTACCGAAAGGAGAGCACATCGTAGCATCGCTTGCACTTGTTTGCGTGCTCGGGGGGGCATTTGGGGGGCCTCCTGGGGCCGCTTGGGGGACTCTTGGGGGCCTCCTGAGGGCCTCGTGGGGGCCTCTTGGGGCCTCTTAGGGGCCTCCTGGGGCCTCGTGGGGGTTTCTCAGGGCCGAGGGCTCGAAATGTTGTTTCGTGTTCCCTCTCTGGGGCCCCTTTGGGAGCGTTCTTGGGGCCCTCTTGGACCGTCTTGGAGGCTTCTTGGGCCGTCTTCGAGCCCTCTTGGGCCATCTTTGGGCCCTCTTGGGGGCCTCTTGGGCCCTCTTGGGGCGATCTTGGGGGCCTCTTGGGCCGTCTTGGGGCGTCGGGAAGCCGAAAAGGTGGAAACTCCAAAATCTTTCAAAAACCTAAGGAAAAGCAATGAATTTTGCCTCCTGGGGCCCTCTTGGAAGTGCTCTTGGAGGCCTCTTGGGGCGTCTGGGGGCTATCTTGGGCGTCTTGGAGCGATCTTGTGGCATGTCGGACCCCTCGTGTACCATCTTGGGGGCCTCTTGGGGGCCTCTTGGCCTTTCTTGGGGCTTTCGGGGACGTCTCGGAGCCCTGTTGGTGCGCTCATGGAGCGCTCTGGTGGAGTCGCCCGGGGATCAGCCGGGACTCGCCCCGGGTACTTTTCGTCCGGGGACCCCCAGGGGCCGCCCCGCGCGCGCGAACTAGAGAATTGTTAACCAGTTACCCCCCCGCTCCCAAGCAGAGCTAAAGCTCATGCTGAAGCAGAGCTTCAGCTTAGACTTCTTAAACACGCACGCCGGATCAGCGGATTTCCCCCGATTTCATGGCGTTTCTTCTTGTTGCATTACGTCCCCAGCCCCCCCTCGGGCCGCGCACATGCCGCCGATCATGATTTGCGCCCCCCCCCTCTTGGACGCCCCCCTCTTGGCCGCCCCCGAGAGAAGACGAGCATCCAGAAAATGTTGAGAAGCAGGCAGATGGGCAGGTTGGGAGTTGTGTGTATGTAGGTATGTATGTGTGTGTCCCTGGGCCCCTTCATCGTGGAAGGCCACGGGGTTTTCTGGGGCGGCTCCTGAGAAGCTGGGGGATGCTCCCGCCCTCGGAAGGCCGTCCCCCTCGCACCTCTCTCTCGCGGGCGCCGCCCGAGATAGGGCAGCCGGGTGCCCTTTCCCACCTGCCGTCCTCGACGGCAGAAGCACAGTTCTGGACATTGGCCGTACCACCACGTGTGGGGATCGCGTGCACGTTTCTCAACCCAGCGCTGGGCCGTCCTTGGGTCGCCCCTTGGCTGTTCCTCCTATCCCTGCTCGTGCACCCGCGCGCTTCTGATGCCTAAAAGGGGCTTCGTTCTTAATTCACCCGCCCTTTCGGTAGCATCTCGACTGTAGACTGCCGTGACGGCAAGCAGGGGCCCGCGCCGGCCAGGGAAGGTCGGCGGCGCGGGGTTGCCACCCGCTTGCGGTGGCAGCCAGAGGGTTGGGCGGGCCGCTGGGCCAGCTTGCCAGACCTTACCCGATCGGGACGCGCATGGATGTTCGTAGCGTCCGCTCTTTCAGGAAGGCCCTGTCAGAAAGCTCGCAGAGTTCGTAAAGGTGAGAGGTGGCTCCTGTCACACTCGCGCAGAACGGTGTCCAGCTGCCTGCGGCAAGTCTAAACACCGTGCCAGTCCAGCCATGTCCGGCGGAGAGTGCAACGTGTACAGTGGAGGGGTGGGAGTTGGAGGCTATCGACAAGGTCCGCAGAATCAGTGTACGGCCCACTGGTGCTGGGCTGTCCTGGGGAGCATCGGATGTGGAGGAGGGAAGTCGTCACAGGTCACACTTCTGTCGTCGCTTCTTGAGGAGCGCTCATGTACTTCTTTGAGGCTGTCTGTGCGTGATGATCGCGATGGTAACAGTGATATTGATGGTGATGGTGATGAGAATGACGAGGATGACGATGAGGATGAAGGTGCTAATGGTGATGTTGCTGATGGTGATGATGAGGATTACGACGCTAGTAGTGATAAACATGAGGAGGAGCAGCCTGGGCTCCCGAAAGGCAGTCTTGGGGGTTTCTTGGAGCTCTCTTGGCTGTCTTGGGGCTCTCTTGGGGCCATCGTTGGGCCGTCTTTGGGTTTCCAGGAGTCCTCTTAGGCCGTTGTGGGTCCTTCTGGAGGCCCTTTCGGACCAGCTGTGGCGTTCTTGAGTCCACCCTGGGTTGTCCAGAAACCCTCCTGGGCTGTCTTGAGGCCGTCTTGGGGGCCTCTTGGTCTATCTTGAAGCCCTCTTGGGTCGTCGTCGGTCCATCTGGGAGGTCTCTTGGGCCATCTTGAGCCGACGGAAGCTCGACACAGCGACCATGTGGAACTCTGCCAAAAAAAACTTCTTCTTGGAGCATCAGCGATGTTTGCCGCGGGCCTTGCTGGAGGTTCTCCAGGAGCCGTCTTAGGGCCGTCGTGGAGGGCCTCTCGGCTCGTGGTGGCGGCCTGGGTGGCCTGCCTGGGCCGTTCGAGAAAACATCTCGGGCATCTGCGACGCCTCGGAGAGCGCTGCGGACGTGCGTGGGCGCCGACAGGGCTTCGGAAAGAGGGGTCGGGGCGCGCAGGGGAATGCGACGTCCGGGGGTGGTGGTCCCGTGTCAGACGAGTACAGGCAACATGCAAAGGCAGCACTTGGCAGTCTAGCGGCTGGCACGCCTCACCGCGCCATGGGGCACGGTGGCGTATCACACAAGCGTCTAAAGGCGAGGGGGAGGGCATTTGGGACTGCAGAGAGGCGATGCCACTGAGATAATGCGCGATCTGGCTGACCATTTGAGCAAGGGGTCATTCAGTCACACCGTCATACCCGTCTGCTGCCCATGAGGGAGTCGACAAGATGGGACTACGAGATTCGTGAGGCTCCGTTTCTCTTGAAGCATTCATGGACGGAGTGTCATGGCTTAGTACAGCATTGTAGGTTATGAAGGCAGCGAGACGGTGACCAGTGAAAAGGCACGGTGAGCAGCAGTAGCGCTTCCAAGTGTTGTGTGAAGCGGGACGGGACGGGTGGCTGAACGGTGTTGGAAGTGGAAGTGGTCGTCAGCTCTGCCATGAGTTAAACGTGCGTGCCACAGTGACTGGCAAAATGGGGCATGACAGAATCACTACTCCAGGCATTTGGGCACGAGGTAGGGCGTGTGGGTGTTCAAGCGGGCGCCCGCCGTGGAAGATGAAGAGGAGGAAGAGGAAAAGGAGCAATAGGGCGTGGAGGAGGGGGAAGACGAGGAGGAGGAGGAAGAGGAAAAGGAGCACTAGGGCGTGGAGGAGGGGGGAGACGAGGAAGAGAACACACGCAGCAGGAAGGCGGGAGCGGAAAGAGGAGACCCGAGGGGCGCCATTCTGTCAGCAAGGGTCTGCTCGACCGACCGGCCGACGCGCCGCAAGGATCGCGGCCGCGGCGCCGGGTTCCCGCCCAGATCCCCCGCTCCCCAGCCTTCGACAATTGAAAAACGGCATGCTCTCTCAACTGCCACGGGTTTGGCTGTTCAAGAGCCTCCCCCTTTGTCGGGGCTCGTTTCGGTTCCTCCGATTCGATTCGATTTCGATGGCTTCCGATTCCGATTCGATTCGACTTGGGACTCCGGTTTGGGCTCCGATTCCTCAATGGAGGCATATTAGCTTGCCCATGTTCGCCGATTCGATTTGTCCCGACTCGGCCGCCGATTTCCGCCGATCCGCTTCATGTCGATCGCCGATCCGATTTGTCGATTCGATTCTGGGCTCTCCTGCCTTGTGGGCCATGATGGCATGCGGCTGTCAGGAGACCGCTGCGATTCTGCAGGCCCCTGCATTGGAAAGATGCCCACTCGAGTTGTCAGAGCTATCCTCGAGAGGCAAAGTTGCTGGTTGGGGGGAGGTTCGCGAAAAACGGGTGGGGGTTCGGATTGCAGTGTTGTAGCAGCAGGGGGGGGCCCGTTGTACGGTATTGCGTCGCGACTGGGGGTGAGCGCGATACAGTTTTGCTTTGCGCCAGGGGGCTCCGCTGTACAGTTTTGTACCGCGCTAGGAGGGTGGGGACTCGAGCTCCAGTTTTGCATCTCGCCAGTGGGGTCCACGGCACAGTCTCGTATCACGTCAGGGAGGTCCGCGGCACAATGGTGCAAGCCCAGCTCCGAGCCCGAGCCCGAGTCTGGGTCACAGCCTCGAACCCACACGAAGCCCCAGCTCGAGGCTCCCCGGCGCTTTTGAAAGCACTTCCAGGAGGTTGGACGACAAGCCGCCGCGTTCATAGCTGTTCGGAGGGCACCAACTATACACCAACACCGATCCTGGCCAGGATCGGTGTTGGTGTATAGTTGGTGCCTTCCTAGCTGTGGCCGTGTCGATGAGCTGTTCGACTGGGCGCCGGCCGATTCCTGGTCTCACTACATCCGCTGCCATGTCATCCGTCGTTCACTTCGTCTCCCGTCGAATCCCTTACCGCTGTTTTCCCGAGCGATCGCTCTGCCCCGATCGGGCTCGGAGCGTTGGCAGTTCAGATCCACCAAAAAGCGAAGGCAGCAATTGACCGCGGAGTCTAGCTGTCAAGGCTCAATTTTACACCATTAAGGCAGCGGAAGGTTTGATGGATCGCGGGGTGTTTGGCGCAATTTGTGGCACGACGGCAACATTACTATGACAAACGAAGACCAAGTTGATCGAAGGTTCTTGTGTGGCGGGGTGCTTGGCCCAACCTATGAGGAAACGTCCCCTAACAGCGAGCATTGTAAGGTTTATTGAAAACATTAGACGGCAGAATCGTTCGGGAAATGTTGATTTGATGGTGTGGTTCTGTGCCTGATGCAACCGAGGCCCGAACATACTACGCATCATATGGAAAACAACCCACCGGGAAAAACCTCGATGCGTGGCTGTGCGGCGGGGTGTGTATCACAACCTACGGCGCAATAGATGCAATGTAGTGGTTGAGTGTCTGACACAACCAATGCGTACGAAGTATGGTGCATCCTGTGGGCTGTGGCTTTGTTGTGTAAGTTCTCTTGGCGGGGTGGAGTGGAAATCTGTCAAATGGTGTCGTGCGCAGACATGATATTTATGTTGCCGTTGTTGCTGCCCGCTGCCCACTACTGTCTTTGCCACTGCCACGTTCTCCACGAAACACGATACCATCTATCACGGGCACGACCTTTACCACACCTATTGTCGTTGCCATCGCTTTGAAGGGACAGGGTGCCTGCTGTTCGCGGGATCGTGTCCACAGTTGCAACCAGGCTGTCCACCGTCGCCATCATACATTATGCAGCCATTCGCTGAAGAAAGATTCTGAAGATTCCAGGCCGAGCGCCATGTGAGGCTTGCCCCACGAACTTGGAGCCATCATGGCACAGTCGTGCTTGCAGCATATTGCGGTTGGGCGCTCGAGACAGATGTTATCGAAGACGCTTACGGCGAAGAATCGTCGCTCCCTTGCCTTGTAGGATTCGCATATACGGCCAAACCGGTTGGGCAAAGTTTGGCAACGCTATCGGACGATGCGTTCCCCCTAGCCGTTGTGGAAGCCCTTCGGGGAACACGTGGGGGAGGACGCGGATGGGGATGAGGAGAGGGAGGACGAAGGAGGATGAGCAGATGGATGAGGAGACCTCTTGGGAGCTTCTTCGGTCATTCTTGGTGCTTCCTGGGAGTTTCCTGGAACCCTCTTGGAGGCCTGTGTAGGGCCTCCTTGGGCCTCTTGAGGGCCTTCTGGGGTGTTTTGGGTGAAGGGTGGAAGGGGGAGAAGGGGAATGATGAGGAGGAGGAGGAGGAGGAGGAGGAGGAGGAGGAGGAGGAGGAGGAGGAGGAGGGGAAGAGAAGGAGGAGGAGGAGGAGGAAGGGAAGGGAAGAAGGGATGGGGGAGGAGGAGGGGAGACGAAGGAGGCCCCTTTGGCAGTCTTACGGCGTTCCTGGCCCGCCGAAGGCCGTCTTTGGGGACGTCTCCAGACCGTGTCGGAGCCCTCTCGGGGCGTTTCGGGGTCGTCTTGGATGCCAGTTTGGGGGGTCTTGGAAGTCTCTTGGGCCGTCCTGGGGCCACCTTGGATGCCCCCTGGGCGATCTTGGGGCAGTCTCGAGGGCCTCCTGGGCCGTTCGGAAGGGAACACCCGAATCCTTCACCGACCGCAGAGAAACAACAACGTTGGCCTCTGCCGGCCGTCCTGGAGGACCTCTTGGAGGCCTCTCGGGCAGTCCGTCTCGGGGGTCACTGGGGCGCTTCTTGGGCCGTCTTGGAGGTCATCGTGGACCATCTTGGTGGTCTTCGAGGGCACGTTTGGGACCGTCTTGGAGGTCGTCGTGGGGCTACCTCGGGTTCTCTTGGGGCCATCTTGCCCGTCCTGTGGCCATCTTTGACCTGGCATCGCTCGGACGTGTGCGTTTTTTTTCCCCGGCGAGGACCATCGAGGAGCATCCTTTATCATTTGGCGAAAAGACCACGCACGAAACCGAAGAAAGCACAGGAAATGGACGTCCGAGCGATGGCGAGTTGAGGCCATCATTGGGCTGTCTCGGCCGTGCTGGAGGCGAGTTGGCCAACGAGGGGGGGAGATCCTCCACTGCCTTCTGGGCGGCTGGCGGGTTGGGCCGGAACCCCACCGGGCGTTCTAGGAGAACCAAACACCACAAAAAGCAGCACGCCGTAGGAAAAGAAACACACAGACACAATTAATCCTCGATTCCCCAGAAAATATGGGAAAATATGGAAAGTGGGGGGAAGACAGAAACCTTGAAAATATATGATAATATAGGGAATAGTTTTACGTGTGTGCATTTATTTGTGTGTCCTGGGGCCCCTTCAACCATGCCCGACCTAAGCGTGGTTGGCGGAGGACCTTGTCCACGGGGCAGGCCCCCTTGTGGCAAGTCATAGGGGACGACGGATCGAAGACGCCTACGGCGAATCACCGCCGCCCCCTGCCGTCTAGGATACGCATGTGCGCCCGCAACGTTTCGGGAAAGTTTGGCCATGCTATTGGACCATGCGTTCCCCCTAGCCGTTGTGGAAGCCCTTCAGGAAACACGCGAGAGAAAGAGGAGGATGTAGAGAGGGAGGAAAAAGGAGGATGAGGAGAAGGATGAGGAGACCTCTTGAGAGCTTCTTAGGTCATTCTTGGGGCTCCTGGGAGCTTCCTCGGGGCCACTTGGAGGCTTCGTGGGGCCTCCGTGGGCCTCTTGGAGGCCGTTGGGGGCTTCTTGCGGGCCTCTTTGGCTATCTTACTGCGTTCCTGGCGCGTCTGGCGCCGTCGGAAGCTGTCTTGGGAGCCTCTCTGGGCTGCCTTGGAGCCCTCTTGGGGCGCTTCAGGGTCGTCTTACAGGCCATCTTGGGCGTCTTGGAGGCCTCTTGGGCCGTCTTGAGGCGTTTTGGGGGCCGTCTTGGGAGCTCCTTGGGCCGTCTTGGGGCCATGTTGGCGGGCTCTTGTGCACTTTGGGAGCGATCTTGGTGGCCGTCTTGGGCCGTTTTGGGCCGTCTGAAGCCCGAAACGGAGCAAAAACCCAAAGTGTAGAAAATCAAGTAGTTGTACGTCTTCGGGCTTGAGGCATCTTGTAGGTTGTCTTCGAGGCCTCTTGGGGCCTTCTTGGGCCATGCTGGGCCATCTGAATGCCATCTTAGGCCGTCTTGGGTGCATCTTGGGAGGTCTTGGAAACATATTGGCACCATCTTGGGCAATCGTGGCCGTCTTGGAGGCCATCTGAGACCATCTGGAAAGTCTTGGGGAGATGTGTTGTGGTCTTTGTGGATCGTTCCAGGTGGCCAGCAGGCTGGGCCGAAGCCCCACGGGGAGTTCTTAAGAAGAGAGCCAAAATCCACCCAGACGTCCAGCACGCCAGGCACCCCTTGTGATAAATCAATCAACAGGGGGCGGCGGATCGAAGACGCCTACGGCGAATCACCGCCGCCCCCTGCCTTTTTGGACGCGCCTATGTGGCCGAACGTTGAGGCCAGACCTGCCAAGCCATCGGACCATGTGTTCCCCGAATCGGTTTGGAAAGCCTTCGGGGAACACGTGGGCATCTTGAAGGTCATCTTGGCCGTCTTGGAGGCCTCGTGGGCGATCTTTCGGCGATCTTTGGGAGCTCTTGGGCCGTCTCGGGCTGTCGGAAGGCCGAAAAGAAGGAAATGAACAAATCCGTTGAAAACCTTGGGAAAATCAAGGTTGTTGGTGTTTTCCCTCCTTCGTGGAGGCCCTCTTGGGGGCCTCTTGAGCCGTCTTGGGCCAGCTTGGAGCCAACTTCGGCCATCTTGGTGGGTTCCTGGCACGTCTGACGCCGTCGGGAGCCGTCTTGGGGGCCTTCTGGGCCAACGGGGGACCCTCTTGGGGCGCTTCGGGGCCGTCTTGGAGGCCATCTTGGGCGTCTTGGAGGCCATCTTTGGCGTGTTGGAGGCCTCTTGGGCCGTCTTGGGGCCCTTTGGGGGCCAACTTGGAGGCCACTTGGGCCGTCATGGGGCCCTTTTGGGGGCCTCTTGGGCGATCTTGGGGGCCTATTGGGCCGTCTTGAGCCGTCGGAATGCCGAGAAGAAGCAAATTCCCAAATCCTTCAAAAACCTAAGGAACATCAATGATTTTGGCCTCTTCGGGCCATCCTGGAGAACCTCTTGGAGGCCTCTTGGGCCGTCTGGGAGGCCTCTGGGGGGCCTCTTGGGCCGTCTTGGGCCATTTTCGACTCTGTTGGGCCGTCGTGGAGGCCATCTTGGGCCATCTTCGCGATTTGTTGAGGATGTCCCGAGCGAAACGGCCGTTTCTTGAGCCATCTTAGACGATATGTTTCTGGATTGAGCACCTTTCCGGGTGGCCGGCGGGACGGGCCGAGGCCCCAGGGGGAGTTCTTTTGGAAAAAGAACCAAAACCAAAGCCGAGAGGATCCAGCACGCCAGGCACTCTGCGATGAATCGACAGGGGGCGGCGGATCCAGTGGCCTTTGGCCCATCCGGCCACCGTGCTTGGATCGTGGACAAGAGGCCTGCTTCCATAGGGGTTGGGAGTCCTCCAAACTGCAGTTCGAGCTCCCTCTATCGGGCCCCTCTGAGAGTCCTCGGAGCCCACCTGAGATCATCTGCGACAGCCAAATCTTCACACCGTGTCTGTGTTCAATGGCTTTGGCCTCTCCGGGCTGGCCCTCGGGGCCCCCAAAGGACGGCCCACGAGATCCGAGAAAAAGCTTTAAAACGGGCCCTTGGGACCCCGTGGGTCCGAATCCCACAGTCCGTTGCAGCGGTCCACACTGGGAATTCTCAGGGGCTTGAGGTCACTCCACTCACTGGCTGCAGCACGGTGGCGGATTAGCATGCTACGCGCTGCTCTGTCGCAGGTGGAGGGTATCCACGCTGTGCATGTCGCTGTTGCTTTTGGCCCTGGACCAGTGGCGACGGAGCAAAGAGGCTCTGCGTTTTTACGCACGCTCGTATCAGAACTACCCGCAGAGCACGGTGGCCCGCCAGGCTATCCCGCAGCTGGTTAGTGATATCAAGGCTCAGTTGTCAGCTTATGACCCTGCGAAGCTGAAGGCAACATTTGGGGCCAATTGCGCGGACCTGGCGATTGCAGGAGGGGGCGCCAAGAGCTTGTACGCTCTTGGTGCTTATTTTGCGCTGCAGCATGCAGGAGTCACAATCGATCGCGCAAGTGGTACTTCCAGCGGTGCCTACATTTCTGCTCTATTGCTGGGAACGCAGTACCGGGTCGACGATCTATTGCAAGAGCAGCTCATAGGATGGGGTCCATGTGTCGTACAAGCCATCCACGACAAGAAGACCCTCTGCTTGGGTAAAATCTGGAAGCACATGAGCATATTGCTAAAACAGCGCCTTGCGGGCTGGGTTCCAAAGACGGATACATTGTTTATCAATGTGACCACATTGGGTCGCAGCGGTCTCGTGGAGAATGTTGTATCTGAGTTTGCATCACCAGAAGATCTTGAGGAGACTATATGCGCCAGCATGTCTATACCGTTCATTTTGTGCGATGGGCCCTTCACCACTTGGCGCGGACAGCGTGGTTTGGATGGGGGTTTCTCGAACAATTGCCCCATATCTTGCTTTCTGTCTTCGCGAAGACGAAATCGCTCCAAGGGAGATAGTGCAGATGGTGATTTTGCTGCTCTGGGTTCTCTAGAGGAAGACAGGATCATTGTGAAAGTCGATGCCAATGCGCTCACGTCGATGCCATGTTGGCGGAAGGCTCTACACGTGGCTTACGCACCGATGGAGTTCTGTTGCGACATCGTGCTCGAGGGTATGCGAGACATGCTTGAGGTGATGTCCACTGGGAAGCAGCAGCTCAATGGTATCAAAGTGATTCCCTATCGAAGTCCAATGCAGAAGCGCGATGCCTCAATTAACGCTACATCCGCCGGCCCATCAACGAAATGTACGCAATGGAAGGTATATGTGGTGGCATGGCTGTTTGAGTTCGAAACAGAAGATGCACTCGACAATACACACTGTATGACATTGTTGTCCAGAGTTCGGGGAAGCAGCAATGACATCAAGATACATTGTCGGAGGTCCGCGCGGATTTCTCGCATCGGCGCTGGACCCCCCTCCTTGGCGCACGGAGCGCGCCAGAGGCGGCGCCAGAGGCGCCGACAGGGTGCCCCAGCGCTGATCCGAGGAATCCGCGCGGACTTCTGAGCCCTTGCCTTTGTCAGGCCCCGTCAAACACGTGGTGCAGCCGAAAGGTTGGAGTAAGAATCGTTTTCGTTTCTGCAGGGGCTCGGGATCCCGCAGGTATCGTATCCGGAATTCTGTCGTACATCTAGCGCGTAATTGGAGCCAAAACGGGGCTTCGTTCTTGATGGCTGACTCCTGGCAGATATTCGGCTTCAGGGCAGTTGCAGACCCTTGAATCTTCAAGGAGCCCTAGGACATGGGAGGCCCCAGGAGGCCCCAAGAGGCTCCAGGAGGTCTAAGGTCGGTGCAGGCTAGATGTCTGCTCGGCGCCCTCCGTGGAGGGACGAGGCGCAGCAGGAGCAGCAGGACAGGCAGGAGGGGATGGTGGGTGGCGAAGCGGGGGGACCGGCAGAAAAGGGAGGAGGAGGGAGAGGAGGAGGGAGAGCAGGAACAGGATCAGGATTACCAGGAGTACCGCCTTGACAGATGACAATACGAACTTCCGCACTCAGTCCAACATGGGGGAAGAAGGAGATCACGTGAAATTCGATCGAGATATTCTCGACGGTTCTCAGGAATGGCAAATGGCTTGCACGGCACGTCGGAAGTAGCTGCACGAGGACAACACCAAATTCTGAGCGACACGTGATGAAACATGGAATGTGAGGGTTTACCCAACCGCCAGCATCCACATCATCCAACGACAAACAGTCATTGTTTAGCCAGGCCTTCGCGCACGATATGGATGCACTACCCCTACACACTGTACACGACCTCCTGTCTTCCCCTCGAGTGTGTGCAGTCGCGAAGCGTGCCACAATATTGGGAGCATGGGGAGGCGGCGGAAGAGGAGGTGGAGGAACCTCCGGCACTCCCTCAACAATCCTCGCTACCTTCGCCTCTCGCTTCTTGCTGCGCCCCATGCCGAGTAACCAGAAGAGCAGCTCGCAGCCATCGTCGCCGAACAAACGACGCAGCACCCTCGACCGTGGCCACCCGCGTCCTGGGAGACCCAGGGGCACCCTGCATGCTGTTGCCGCTGCCTCCGCCAGCGTATCAGCAACTTAATTTCCAGGCACTGGCCAACTCGCGATGCCACGAGCTAAATATCAGAGCGTCAATTACCTACCCCGCTTTCGCTTCCAGGCAAAACCAAGCCATACCACGCGCCTCCTCGTCAAGCGGCCTGACCAGTACAGGCCGCAATTTGGCATCGTTTGGTATCTCTTGGAAGCGAGGGTGGTCAAAAGCGAGGTAGGTTTGTTTTCCCCAAAAAATACTCCTACGGGGAGACGTGCGAAGACACCTGAAGCACAATCACATCTGCCGGAGACCGCGCCTGGCGTAGCAGATGGCCGTTGATGGCCCTCCACAAGTCTGCATTCTGGCCCACAGGTCGTGAATACGATGCTTGCCACCACCCTCTACAAACCTCAGCAGTGTCGGCAACGTACACCAACACACCCTCAGGCCCAGGAGCAGGATCATGAGGAGGAAGAAGAGGAGGGGGTAGGACAAGCTAGGTGCGCTCGCGTCATATCTGACATCCTACCCCTCCCTCCCATCCCTTACCATGGCGCAGATCCCCTCTCTACTCGCACAGTCGGATGTCGAGCAGGGCAATGATCCCGAAAGGGTACGCGATGCATTGTAGAGCACGGCATGGCATGGCGTAGAAGAGCACCGCGAAGCGTAGTATAAACCTAGCATTGCATTGCATGCCGTGGCAAAGCACGGGAAATGACGGCAGCGCTGCAGCGGGAGCACGAGTCGAAACGAGCGGAAGCGCGGAAATGAGGCCAGCGCGTTGCTGCGGGAGCACGATTCGGAACGAGCGGAAGCACGCCAGAATTGGCCCGGGAGGCTTCCCGGGCGCCAGAAGCAGAAATTCAGCATTTTCAAAAGAAAACAAAATATATTGGAATGGCCTTTTTTCGGCGCCGCCTCGGAACTCCATTTTCCGGCGCCGGCCGGAACCGGCTCCGGACCCGGCCCGGGCGCCGGCGCGGGCGCCGGCTCGGGCGTCCGGCCCGGGCGCTGGCTCGGGCGCCGGCCCGGGAGTCGGAATCGGCCCGGGAGGCCTCCCGGGCGCCAGAAGCAGAAATTCAGGGGAAGAATACTCCCAAGGTGTCATCAGGGGAATACTCCCAAGCCGTCATCAGGGGAAGAGGGAGAGTAGTATTCATATTGAGAAATTGTAGATTAGGAGGAGGCGGAGGAGAAGGAGGAGGAGGAGGACTGGGAGGAGGAGTAAGAGGAGGGTGTAACTCACAGTTGGAGCAGCAGGAGGAGTTGGCGGAGGCCCTCCGAGAAGGGAAAGACTGGGGAACCAGTCGCACACGCCGATGACCCCGAAGGGGTGCAAGGATTTCTCGTATCAGCTGCTTCCTGGCCGTGAACATTTTGAGCGCCTGCGAAAGGGCAAGAGCATCCTGTGGAACGTGGACCGTCGGACGGGATGAGGTGCCATTGCGGTTATATATAAATCCAAGGGGGGAGGGAGGGGATGGTTGTGATGAGGGTGGTGGTCACATTGATGTTGGGATTGGTGTGAAGGCGGAGGAGGAGGATGAGGAGGAGGAGGAGGAGAAGGGGGGAGCGAAAGACGGGGATGCACGTTCTCGTATAGAGCTATAGTTGACGCTTCAGGTATCCCCACCAGCCCATCCAGTATCGACGTTCAGGCGAGTTGTCTCCATGATTAGGGAACTCTAGGAGCATGCAGCGGAACCAAGAGCGGTGACAAGTTTTGAAACAGAAGTCTGGGACCAGTTTGAGCAGACCCTGGAGTGAACGTATCTGTTTGCGCTGCCCTGTCGGACGAGGAGGATGAGGCGGAGGTGGAGGACAAGGAGTAAGTCAACAGGATGAAGCAGGACGATGGAGGAAGAGGGGAAGCAGGACGAGGAAGAGTAGCCGACGGAAAATGGGTATGAAGGAACAGTTGTCCATTCAATGTTTGGTTGACCCTAGGTGGGAGGATCATAAGGAGGAGCAGGAGGAGATGGAGGAGGAGAAAATGTTGGGAGGAGGGGGAGGAGGAGGAGGAGGAGGAGGAGGAGGAGGAGGAGGAAAAGGAGGAGGAAAAGGAGGAGGAAAAGGAGGAGGAAGACGGCGGTGGCACCAGCGACAACGTCGCCGATTTAACAATATAGGTTTGGGGACCTCTCGCTTGGGCGGCGTATGAGGTTTCTCTTGGACAGGCCTTTACTCTCGACTCCCGTCGTCGTCATCATCACCGTCGCCGTCGTTGTGCAACGACAGTAAGGGAGAGGAGAGGAACGAGGAAGAAGATGGGAGGAGGAGGAGGAGGAGGAGGAGCAGAAGAAGGCGGAGGAGGAGGAGGAGGAGGAGGAGGAGGAGAACGACGAGGAGGAGAAGTTGAGGAAACGAACGAAAGGAGCCGTAATGGGAGCAGTATGACGAGGATGGAGGTGTGGGCGCCCTCTCTGGGCCGTCTTGGAGGACGTAGATTCTCAGGCTTACGCCACACCGCCGACCCCTTTGGGGACTGGCGATTGTTGTGTGTTGCTCCTCCTCCTCCTCCTCCTCCTCCTCCTCCTCCTCCTCCTCCTCTCCTCTCCTCCTCCTCCTCCTCCTCCTCCTCCTCCTCCTCCTCCTCCTCCTCCTCCTCCTCCTCCTCCTCCTCCTCCTCCTCCTCCTCCTCTCTACCCTGCCCCTCGGCTCCACCGTCCGGGCAGGAGCCAGCACGCCGGGCACCGCAGAAAAGCACCCGCCCGGTGCTCCCGAGATGGCGGCGGACCGGGGCTTCCTGGAGCTCTGCTGTCGGGAGCCTGGAGACGGGGGTCAATGCAAACGGGGATCAGCCAGGGCACCGGATCCTGCAGGATCCTGCGAAGACCCCCTCTGGCTGACTCGGGTTAGCGAGCCGCTCGTGGCCGCGAGGCGGCCGCGCATATTGGCTGACCCGGGTTTGCGAATATCTGCGTTGGAGTTTTTTTTTTTGTCCTGCATTTCAGTTTTAAGTTTCCTGCTGACCCAGGTCTGGATTGACCCGGGTCAGAAGATCCCCGATTCTGATTGTCGAATAGCCTTCGGCGCATCCCGGCACCGTGCCCGGGCTGCGGGCTTGAGGCCACGCGGGTGGCAGGCGGGGTCTCGTCGGAGGCGTCTCGATGGCGTCCTGGAGACAGTCTTTAAACCACTCGGGGACCTCCTGGAGGCTTCTTGGGAGCTACTTTCGGGCCTCTCGGAGCTCCCTGGGAGCCTGTTGCGGGCTTCTTGGAGCTGCCAGGGGGCGGTTGGGGGTCGAAGGCTCGAAATGTTCGTTCGGGTTCCCCCACTGGGCCCCCTCTTTCGGGCTGTCCTGAAACCAGCTCTGGGTCGTCTTGGGGTCTTCTTGAGCGGCCTTGGGTCCCACTTGGGTCGTCTGGGAGCCATCTTGGAGGCCTCTTGTGCCGTCTTGGGGCGATCCAGGAGGCTTCTTGGGCTGTGTTGGACGCTGCGAACTCACAAGAGGCGAATGTGCTAAAAAAATACACGTTTTCCGATGGGGATGGGTTGATTATTGTTCTTTGAGGCCGTCTCGGGACGCCTCTTGAGGGCTTCCTGGGGCGTCTTGGGGCCCCTTGGGCCGTCTGGAGGCTAGCGTGGGCGTTTGGGGTGGGTCTTTCGGCAGCCTGTGGCTCTCTTGAGGGCATCTTGGTACCCTCTTGGCTTGTTTTGGAGCCCTCTGCACCCCCGTGAGAAGTTTTGAGCGGTCCCTGGGGGGACCCCGCCAAATCGACCGGACCGGGCTCCCAGGGGGAGAGGTTCGGGGAGGGGAGACCATCCCACACGCCGATGAACCCCAAGGTGTCGGCGTATTAAAGAAGAGGGTTCCTTGATTAGCTTTTGTGCCTCAGGAGCCTCAATAATCGCATCTGGGGACCCTCTTCGGACTTCGGGCGCAATTGGGGCCGTGTCGGGCCCCCCCTGGGCCTCTGGGGACTCTCTTGGGCAATGAAGAGCCATCTGGAGGCCTCTGAAGCCCATCAGAATCGAAAGGAGGAGAATGTAACGTTCGTTTGTTTGGAGCCTCGTTGGGAGGCTCCTTGGCCATTTGGAACCGTAATGGAAGTGTCTTTGAAAGCAAGTCTGAGCCATCTTCCAAAAATCGCGTGCCATCTTGGAGGTCACCTTGAGCTCCTTGAGGCCACCTTAGGGCGATCTTGGGCCGTCTTGACTGCTCTGCCTGCTCCCCGCCCCTCCCCCCTCCCCGTCCAGATCCAGGGGGAGGGAGCATAGGAGGAGGGGACAAGCTATCTCAGGCGATCGAAAACATGGATCAAGGGGGCGTGGATTAGCGGCGGGGCCCGTTTCCACTGGAAATCGCGGATTCACGCCGCTGAACGAGGCGGCACCGGCCGCATTTTGGGGAGGGCACCTCCCCCGATCCATGGATCTGGCGACCGCGCGCCAAGTCCATGGATCGCTAATCTCGGGCCGGGCGAAAGGGGGGGTTTGGGAAAGGGAGGGTTACGAGATTTGCTGCATGCAGCTGATTTCGGCCTCGCCGAGGGGCCCATTCCTTGATACATAGCCGCCTCTGGCGCCGGGAGGCGCCGGGAAAATCAGCTACGTGAGCTGGTTCTCAAACCCCCCCTTTGCTATCCCCCCCTTTTGCCCGACCCGATAATCCATGTTTGCGCGCCCCCGACAGAAGTAGCTCCCGAGTCCTAGCGTGGGCAGGCCCCGCCAGCGACAATCAGCCGGACGCAGTGCGCGACGCCCGCGAGGTGTGTGCCGCGCGCGCCAGGACACCCCCCCCATCCTCTTGCGAAATCCTCCTCCTCCTCCTCCTCCTCCTCCTCCTCCTCCTCCTCCTCCTCCTCCTCCTCCTCCTCCTCCTCCTCCTCCTCCTGCTCCTGCTCCTCCTCCTCCGGGGCGCCCGCGCGTGATGAAGATTCTGCCGAGCGCCGCCGACCCGTCAGAGTCCTCAGGGATGCATCTTGGGGTCTCCTCGAAAGCGCCCTCGGAGGCCTCCTGGGGGGGCAGTCGGGGGGCCCCCTTGGGGGCCTCCTGGGGGCCTGCTGGGAGGCTCCTGGGGGGTCTCGTGGGCCGATCCTGGGGGCCTCTCGGGTGTCTGGGCACCTTGGGAGCTTCTTGGCGCTTCTGGCAGCCCCGCAGGCCGAGGGCTCGAAAGGTCCGTTCGGTTCCCCTGTCTGGGCACCCTCTCGGAGCCGTCTTGGGGGCCTCTTAGGCCGTCTTGCAGGCCTCTTGGGCCGTCTTGGGGCCATCTGGGGTCGTTTGGGGGCCCTCTTGGAGGCTTATTGGGCCATCTTGGGGCGATCTTGGAGGCCTCTTGGGCCGTTTTGGAGCGTCGGGAGGCCGAAAAGGCGAGAACCCCAAAATGCACCAAACAACATAAGAAAGTCAATGTTTTTCAGCCCCTGGGGCCCTCTTGGGTGTGCTCTGGGAGGCCTGTTGGGGCATCTTGTCTTGGAAACCTCTTGAGCCATCTGGGGGCTACTTGGGCATCTTGGACCGATAGTTCGGCGACTCGGGGCCCTCTTGGACCGTCTTGGTGACCTCTTGGGGCAGCCTTGTATCTTGTACGGTCATGGGGGGTTATAGGCTTGGGGGACCCCCCGGGGGGGAGGCGTTCTGACCCGGGACTTGCCACGAGTCCCCCTCAGCACCCCGTCCGGGATCCCCCTGGGACCCTCCCTGGGCCCCCCCCGAGAGACCCCTCCTGGACCCCTCCCAGGACCCCCCCGCCGACCCCCCCTTCTCCGGCGGGGAGGGGACCAAAGGGAAGGAGTTCTCCTTCGATTCAACTACGACGTTGCTGCTTGATTTCGCTTTGGCTAGCTCGCTTGGGGAGTCGGGCCAAGGGAGAGATGGCGGGAAGCGGCGACGACGACGACGACGACGACGACGACGACGACGAACGGAAGAGCGTCTTCCACACGCCGACAGGGTCGGCGGATTTCGTATTGTTTTTGACGGGTGATGGGCCTGCGCGCAGCAGGCAATATGCCAGCCCCACCCTTTCTCGTCTTTGTCCAAAAGAAGGTGAAAAGATTGCGGGGTGCCGGCGCATGATCCATATCTTGCCTCAAAGTGATGTTTCTATAGTCTCTTGACGAGAATGGTCGGGGGTGTGTCATGCATCCAGGTTCGCCCCTGGTCAGTTGGGGCAGGGGGTGTACGACAAGCCACACGCTGTCTCGCTCATTTCCACCCGCCCTCCCACCACATCTAAGTAGCACCCGATTCTCAGCAGAATTCAGCGCTCGTCAATGGATGGATAGGCACTTGGACCCATTACAGACGTCAGGTGCGCATCTCTGGCGAGTTGCGCCACGCGCGCCATCTGTGCCAGGCGCCCATGGGGCCCAAGCGTGTCAGGCGCGCTTGGTGCGCCAGATGCGCCACGCGCTCCACGTGCGCCACGTGCTCCAGCCGCGCCAAGTGCGCCACGTGCGCGGCGCGTACGTGGCGGACCTGGCGGCGCGGCGAGCCAGCGCACGTGACAGCATACATCGGGAAGCATGCCGACCTCCCACTATCGATGCCAAAACCATGTAAAATGGCGACAGCTTATGCGTCATAGTGTATGGTGGCCCTGCACACGCCCAGCCTTCCCGCCGTCCAAGTCGCAAGACAAGGCAAAGTGATCGCAAGATGCCCGCGCATGGTCCAAGATTTAGCAGCAGCAGTAGTAGTGGCAGAGTGGTGGTAGATGTAACCGTGGGCGTATTGGAGCGATCTTCGAGCGTCTGCGGCGCGGTTTGGTTTTTTTGGTCAATCTGGCCGGTTGGCCCAGTTGCCTCGTGCGCATTGGAACGATATTTTCTTTTTGCGCGGGCTGGTTGGCCCGGCTGGTTTGGTTGATTTGGTTCGTCTGCTTGGCGACCTCGCGCGTCTTGGAATGATTATTTAATGTTTTGGGCTGGTCTGGCCGCTTTGGTCAGTTGCCCTGGTTGGCTCGTCCAGTTCGAGCACGCAACGGTTCCATAAGAAAGGACGTCGCACGAATTGTTTTTTAGTTATTTTTGTTTAGGGATGGCGTTGGGGCGGCGTCATTGTTCCAGGTTTGCCCCGCTGGTTTGGCGGAGTAGGGTAGGAATGAATGCGAATATAGAACAGCGGCGAACCCATAGGAGGAGGAGGAGGAGGAAGAGGAGGAAGAGGAGGACAGGGACGACGCGGAGGAGGGGAGAAGCTTGAAAAAATAGGGAGGAGGGGGATAGGAGGGAGAGCGGGAACGGGAATTAGGCGGGTGCACCTCCATGAAGCTCTGAAGCGGCCAGAACGACCCCCTGAAAGCTTCCTAAGACGCCCAAAATTGTAATTTTCCCCGTCATCTAGATGTAGACACATTGATTAAACACAAAATATAAACATTCAAGAATCCGCGCGAGTTTTTGGGATCAGCGCCAGAACCCCCTTCCTGGCGCGCGGAGTGCGCCAGGGGCAACGCCGGAGGGGCCGCCAGGGGGGTCTGGCGCGGATCGAGCTCCGACCTGGGGCCAGAAAACGAACCCCAGCATGAGAAGTCCAGGGAAAACCTGTAGCCAGAGATTTGGGAGCGGTCGTGCCAACACGCCGGCGACGACAACGGCGACGACGCTGCCGCGCGAGAGGCCGGCTACGTCCCAGTAGGGATCATGCCGCGCACGGCCAAGCTGGGGGAACCTACGATGGACTTCCGGGAAGCCAGAGGCCAGGGCATCCCTGCGCGCAGCGGCGCTCCGCCCTCTCGTGTGGATGGGCGCGGCTTGCCGCCGATCCACCTTGGGGAGGAGGGACAGAGAAGGCATCCGTCTGCGGGGAGGAGGAGGACTGGGGTGAACAAGGAGGAGGAGGACGAGGAGGAGAAGAGGACGACGACAACGAGGAAGACGGGGAGGAGGACAGGAAGGATGAGAAGGAGGAGGAGGAGGCAGAGGAAGAGGAAGAGAAGAGGGAGGAGAAGGAGGATGAGAAGTAGGAGGAGGAGGAGGACGAGGAGGAGAAGAGGACACCCACAACGACGAGGAAGACGGGGAGGAGGACGGGAAGGATGAGGAGGAGGAGAAGAAGGAGGTGGAGGAGGAGGCAGAGGAAGAGGAGGAGGAGGAGGAGGAGGAGGAGGAGGAGGAAAAGGGGGAGGAAAGGAGGGGGGGGAAAGGAGGGAGGTGGTGGGGGGGGAAAGGAAGGACGTGGGTGGAGGGAAGGAGAGGTTTGATGGGGTGGGGAGCAGGTCTAGCAGGTTTAGGAGGAGGAGGACGCCTCCCGGCCGCAGGCCGGACCATCGTCCCGAAGCAGCGGTCGGCCAGGCGCCCGCCCGCCGGGGAGTCGACGTCGTTTTTCCCCGGAGGAGGGGGGAAGCAAGGGGGAGGAGGGAGGAGGTAGGACAGAGGAGGGAGGAGGGAGGAGGGGCGAAGGACGAGAGACGAGGAGGAAGGAGGGCGGAGGAGGAGGAGGACGAGGAGGAGGAGGAGGAAGAGGAGGAGATAGAGGAGAAATAGGATGATGATTTGGAGGATGAGGAGGAGGAGGAGGAGGAGGTGGAGGAGGAGGAGGAGGAGGAGGAGGATGAGGAGGACGGAGGGAGGAGGAGGAAGAGGGGGAGGAGGAGGGAGGAGGAGGAGGAGGAGGAGGAGGAGGAGGAGGAGGAGGAGGGACGAGGGAGGAAGGGAGGAAGGGAGAGGGAGGAGGGAAGTGGGAGGAGGCGACGGAGGAGGGAGAAGGAAAGTTTCGGATTCGAGGTGTCTGATGTTTTCAATATCTGTCGAGTTTGTCACCACTGGTTTTCCAGCCTCGGGATGGTTTCAAGCAGCTGCTCCTCGCCGAAAGCGTCCCGGGAGTGCCAGGCTCGTCCCGAACGGCCGACGAGAAGCCGAGTTGTGGCCCGAAATCCGAAAGCTAAGGGGCAACGCCAGGGAGGAGACGCAGGAGGGAGGAGTGCGTAGGAAGAGGGAGAAAGTGGGAAGGAAGATGGAGAACGCAGGAAGGAAGAGGAAGAGCGCACGAGGATTACTAGTATGTATGATTACAACTACTAAGATCACCACTACTTCTACGACAACCACCACCACGACTACGACTACGACTACTACTACTACTACTACGACTACTACTACTACTACTACTACTACTACTACTACTACTACTACTACTGCTGCTCCTACTACTACTACTACTACTACTACTACTACTACTACTCCTGCTACTACTACTACTACTTCTTCTTCTTCTACTACTACTACTACTACTTCTACTACTTCTACTAGTACTACTACGACGACTACGACGAGTACGACTATTACGACGACGACTACTACTACTACTACTACTACTACTACTACTTCTAGTAGTAGTACTACTACTACTACTACTACTACTACGACTACTACTACTACTACTACTACTACTACTACTACGACTACTACGACTACGACTACGACGACGACCACTTACTACTACTACTACTACTACTACTACTACTACTACTACTACTACTACTACTACTACTACTACAACTACTACTACTACTACTACTACTACTACTACTAACTACTACTACTACTACTACTACTACGACTACTACTACTACTACTACTCTACTACTGCGAATACTTATACTCGTACTTCTAGTTTACTTCTACTACTACTACGACTACTACTACTACGACTACTGCAGCTACGACTACAACCACGACTACGACTTAGAGTACTATTACGACGGCTTTTACTACAGACTACTACTAATACTACGACTACTACGACTACTACTACTACTACTACTACTACTACTACTACTGCTACTACTACCACTACCACTACCACTACTTCTACTATTACTACTACTACGACTACTACTACTACTACTACTACTACTACTACGACTACTACTACTACTACTACTACTACTCCTGCTACTACTACTACTAGTATTCCTACTACTATGATTACTAATACCACTACTACTACTACTACTACTACCACTACTACTACTACTACTACTACTACTACTACTACTACTACTCTGACTGCTTCTACTACTACTACTACTACTACTACTACAACTACTACTACAACTACTACTACTACTACTACTACTACTACTACTACAACTACTACTACTACCACTACGACTATGACTACTACCACTACGACTACGACTACTACCACTACGACTACGATTACTACCGCTACACCTGCTACTGTTATTGCGACGACCACTACTACGACTACTACGACGACTACTACAACTACTATTACTTATATGTTTCCGTCTGATTATACCACTACTTCTTCTTCCTTTACTGACGCCAATACTACTACTACAACTAAGACTACTACCACGACTGAGGCTAAGATTCCTACGACGGCGGCTACTTTTACTAATTACTACCACTACTACTCCCACTACGACTACTCCTAATACTACCACTACCATTACTACTGCCACTGCGACGACGACGACTACTACTACTACTACTACTACTACTACTTCCACTACGACTACGACTACGACTACTACTACTACTACTACTACTACTACTACTACTACTACGACTGCCACCACCATTACGATTGCCACTACTACCACTACTACTACTACTTTTACTACTACTACTACCACTACTACTACTTCGACTACTACTACTACTATTACTACTACTGCTACTGCTACTACTACGACTACCACTACTACTACTGCAGCCAGTATTATTACTACTGCTACTGTTAGTACTACTATCATTACTACTACTACACTACTACTACTACTACTACTACTACTACTACTACTACTACTACTACTACGACTACTACTTCCACTTTTACTACTACTACGATTTATTACTACCATTCCTACTACTACGACTACTACTACTACTATTACTACTACTACTACTACTAATACTACTACTACTACTACTACTACTACTACTACTACTACTACTGTTACTACTGTTACTACGACTACTTCTAGTAATGCTACTACTAGTAGTACTACCACTACTACTACTACTACTACTACTACTACTACTACTACTGGTACTGGTACTACTACTACTACTACTACCACCAAGACTTCTACCATTCCGACTACTTCTACTGCTCATACTACTACTATTACCACTACTGTTACTATTACTACTATTGCTACTACTACGAGCTCTACTTCGACTACGACTACTACTTCTATCATTACGACTACGACTACGCGTAAGATCATCCGTACGACTACGACTACTACTACTACTACTATCCCTACTACCACTACTACTACTACTACCACTACTACTACTACTACTACTACTACTACTACTACTACTACTACTACTACTACTACGATTTCCAATTCGCCCACTACTTCTACGACGAAGACTAGTACTACTACTACTACTACTACTACTATTACTACTACTACGACTACTACTACTACTACTACTCCTACTACTAGTACTACTACTACTACTACTACTACTACTCATATGATACCAGAGAAAACCCAATCAGAATTTTGGGGGGCTATGGGACTTTAGGGCTATGGGGCTATAGGGCTATAGGGCGATGTGGCCACAGGAATATAGGGCTAGAAGCCTTTAGGGCTATGGGGCTATAGGGCTACAGGGCTATAGGGCTATAGGGCTATAAGGCTATTCGGGCTATACGGCTATTGGGCTATATACGGCTATAGGGCTTTAGGACCATAGGGCTATAGGGCTATAGGGCTGTAGGGCTATGGGGCTATGGGGCTATTGGGCTTTTGGGCTATTGGGCTATCGAAGGTGAGGGGGTGAGATCGAAGTGGAACGGCGAGCCCCCCACCGGGAAATCGGTTTCGGTTTCGTGTTCGTGCGTGCCGTGCGTGCGAGGCGAAGCTGCGTGGGCGGGCGAGAAAAGTCTCCTGTGGCTGAGGCGCGGCCGGACCAAACGTTTCTCTTCCGGGGCGCGGGGCCCCGCGGTGTCCCGCCGGTGTCCCGCGGTGTCCTCCTGTGGCTGAGGCGCGGCCGGACCAAATGTTTCTCATGCGGGGCGCGGGGCCCCGCGGTGTCCCGCAGGTGTCCCGCGGTGTCCCGCGGTGTCCCGCCGGTGTCCCGCGGTGTCCCGCGAGGGTGATAATGATGATGATGAGATTTCGATGGTGATGATGATGAGATGATGATGATGGTGCCCCGATGAAGATGATGATGATGTTGATGATGGTGTCGATGGTGATAGTGTCCCGATGATGAGGACGATGATGCTCATGATGATTATGTTGATGATGATGACGATGATGGTGTCCCGATGGTGATGATGATGATGATGATGATTCCGATGATGTTGGTGATGATGATGTTGATGGAAATGGTGTCCCGACGATGATGATGTTGATGATGATGATGATGATGTTGATGATGAGTATGGTGTCCCGATGATGCGTATGATGATGATCATGGTGATGCTGATGGTGTCCCGATGATGATAAGAATGAGGATGACGATGTTGATGATGATGTTGTTCATGATGATGATGGTTATCCAATGATGATGTTGTTGATGATGATGTCGATGATGGTGATGCGATGATCATGATGATGATGATGGTGTCCCGAGGATGATGACGATGTTGATGATACTATTGATGATGAGAACGATGGTAATCATGATGGTGTCCCGATTATGATAATGATTATGGTGATGCTGTTGATGATGATGACGATGACTGTGTCCCGATGATGAGGATGATGTTGATGATGAAATGGTGATGGTGATGATGATGATGCTGTCCCGATGATGATGCTGACGTTGCTGATGATGTTTATGATGATGATGATGATGATGATGACGGTG
>CAUYUJ010017230.1:81328-91328 GCA_963575745.1 Prorocentrum cordatum
GCGGAGCCGATCGACAGCCTGTGCTCGATCGGCGGCTCCATCGCGGCAGTCGCGTGCTCCATCCGCGGTTCCATCGCGTCCTCGGCGCCGGTATTCCCGGCCCTCGAGGAGGAGCGGCGCGGAGTGAAAGGGGGGGCGGGGCGGGAGGAAAGAGGAGGAGTGCGAAAGAAGGAAGGAAGGAAGGGGAGGAGGGGCAGGAGGAGGACGAAGAGGAAGAGGAGGAGGAGAAGGAGGAGGAGGAGGAGGAGGAAGGGGTAGCGAACGAAGAGAGAGAGAGGGATATGGGGGAGAGTTGACGAGGGAGGAGGGGGGAGGGGGGAAAGAGATGGAGCAGGAGGCGGAAGACGACGATACCGCTCTGTTTATGATGCTCCTTCTTCGCCACCTAGCAGGAGAGTATGGTCCAAGGTTTCCTTTTCACCCGTTCCGCCTCGCCCTCCTGGCTCCTTCCCTCCCCCTACGCCTTTCCTTTACCCTCATGCTCCTCATCCTCCTCCCCTCCATCCATCCCTCCTGTTCCCCTCCTCTGCCTCTCAAAGCCAATCTCGCTCTCTTCATCCCTCCCCCATCTTTTCCAAATTTAACTGTCGATCCAGCAGCCGTGCTGTCACGGCGATCCGGGAGTGTCGCCCGAGGTTTCCTGATCTTTCCCGAGCATGAAGCTGCAAGCGTCCAACAGGCACAAGGATCGAGGGTGAACCGTTTGCCAAAAAGAAGGTTCTTTCGTTGGCATTGCGCACATTGATTTTGATAGTTTGCGACAGGCAGACGGATGCAGGGCAGTTTCTTAACATGGGGTTCTCGCTGGGTACTTCCACGAAACGCGTCGAATGTCTTCATTATATAACAGTTGAACGGATGGTGAGGGCGATTATTTCTCGATACGGGGCTTGAACTTGATATGTCCTCAGCGTGTTTTTTGTTCGGGCGCTCAAAATGTGCAACAGTTGCACGGCTGGAGGGCGTTGTTTTGCAAAGCGGGGCTCTCGTTTGAGAGCCCTGTTCGAATTGTTATACCAGATGCTTCAGATTGTTGTGACGCGTTAAGACTGTTGGATAGGGCGACTCCTTTTCCGAAGTTGCGTTCTCACATGAGACGTCCCAATGTTCAGGAGGAGAAGAAATCACACAGACGCAATGAATCCTCGATTCCCCCGGAAATATGGGAAACTACGGGAAGTGGGGGGAAGACAAACACCCAGGAAAAACATGGGAAAATATGGGGGAACCCTGCAATCTCTGTGTGTACTTCTTATGTGTGTGGGCCCCTCTTCGCATGTGTCGTGGCCACAGGGGCGTGCCGCTGTGCCGCTGCGGCACGGGTGGAGGCCGCGAGCTTTGCATCATCGGCGCTGTCAAAGGGGCACGCCCGTGCACGCCCACGGCCCCGGCTTCGCCGTGATCCTCGCGGTGGCGCGCACTAAAGCGCCCTCGGGGGCGCGAAGTGATTCGCGCCTCGCGGTTGGGCTCCGGTTCCTCCCCTTCCTCCTCTTCTCCCCTGGGGGGCGGCGCGAGAGCGCGAAGTCATTCGCGCTTCGCGCAGCGCGAAGCGCCAAGTTGGGAGCCATTGGTACGCAGTCGGCCCGGAGTAGTAGGTCAACCCTGCCAAATCAAGCGTACAGTCGACCCGCAGAGCAGGGATAGGCAGCCTTCCCAAGGGTACCCTTGCATCCTTGCCTCCTGGGCCCGTCCTTGGACACTTTCGTGGGCCGCGCCCCGCTCGGGAAGCTTCGAAATGGGCGTCCAAGGCCCTTGCATCCTTCTCGCGCGTCCGTACTCTGCGGGTTGACTGTACAGTCGGCCCGGAATAGTAGGTCAACTCTGCCAAATCAGGGGTACTCTTGTGTCCTATGCATCCCGCGTCGTGTCCTTTGCAGTCCTGGGAAGAGGCCATGCTGCAGGCACCCTTGTTGAAGGCCATGTTGCCGTCGGAAGAGTCTTGTGTCTTGTCGTGTGTCCTGTGCAATCAATTCTGCCTGTAGCATGTGCGGCAGGTCCTTGAGATACCGCATGAGTTGCGGTCACACGGTGCGAGCGCCTTTCAAGGGGGTGCCCCCCCGCAGTGAGAAATCATGCTTGTAGGGGTTGACGAGGAGGGAACTTGGGGCGGGAGCGTATTGCAGCATTGTTGATAGTTGACTCATCGTTGACCACCGCCACGTTGCAGACATGGTTACCTCGCGAGGTGGCGTGCACGGCCAGAGCGTCGCAGAGCTCTACGTGTGCACAATGGGGGTTGTCTCTTGAACGGGTGCTGTCGGCAGCCATCGCCGATGGGCCATTCTTCCGGCCCAAAGTCGAGGCGGCCCCGCCGCCGACGGCACGATGAAGATGCGTTGGCGGTGGTGGAGAGCGGTTGATGTCTCATGCATTTCACATGATCTCATTTGTTTGTCTAGCTGCGGCTCGTTACCATCACCATCATCAACACCATCAGCATCAGCATCATCAGCAGCATAATCACTATCATCACCATCATCACCATCATCATCATCATCAGCACAATCCTCTTCCCTTCCTCAAGCACCAACACGCACGCTTCCGCGGTCTCTGTTCCCACCCTCCCCTCCCTCCCTCCCTCGTCCCTGGTCTACCCCGGGCTTCGGCCCCCTGGCGGAGGCGGGGACCGCCAGGCCCTCGGGGCGACAAGCCCCCGCGCCCCGGGGGACGCCGCCAAAGTGCGGTTTCCTTCCCCCGGGGGGGTCGCCAGGTCCCGTGGCCTCCCCCAGGGCGGTGCTGGATCTCCCCAGCACTCGCCGCCCTGGGGCGGGACCGGCGGTTCGTCTTTGTCGTGTCGTTCGTCCGTGCCGTGTCGTGCGTGTCGTGTCGTGGCCGTTTCGTCCCCCGTCGTGTCGTGTCGTGTCGTGCCGCTTTTTTGTTTCGGTCCTGGGGTCCGAAACCTGGGTCCCTGGGGGCGGGTGGCGCGGCGCCGCCGCGCAGCCCGTTCCTTGGGCCCCCCGTCGTTTTTCCCCGCGTCGCGCTGGCCGGGCTCGCCCGCCGGCCGGGCGCGCGGAGCGCCGCGCTGGGCGGCGGGCGCGGCGACACGCGTTTGGGCAGAAGTGCGCGCGGCGGAAAAAAAAAAACCTGCTCTACCCCCCTCTTTCCTCCTCCTCCTCCTCCTCCTCCTCCTCCTCCTCCTCCTCCTCCTCCTCCTCCTCCTTCCTCCTCTCCTTCTCTTCTTCCTCCGCCTCCACCTCCTTTCCTCCTCGTCCTCCTCTCTCCTCCTCCTCCTCCTCTCCTCTCTTCCTCCTCTTCCTCATCATCATCATCATCAGCAGCAGCATCATCATCATCAGCATCATCATCATCCCCCTCCTCCTCCACCTCCTCCTCCTCCTTCTCCTTCCGTCCCTCCCCTCCCCTCCCCTCCCCTCCCCTGCCCCCCCTCCCGCCCCCATCCACCTCTCCCCCCTCCCTCCCTCTCCTGCGCGATCTCCCCCTGCCACTCCTCATCCTCTATTTCCGCCCCCAGGTCCTCCCTTACCCCCTCCAAAACCACCGCCCTGCTCCTCCCCCCCCTTCCCCCTCTTCCCAACCCCTATTCCCCCTTCCCTCCCTTGTTCTACCCCCTTTTTTCCACAGGGCCCGCGAAAGGCGGATCGATCGGCAATCATGGAAAAGCTGCGCCATTGCAGTCACAATCCATAGTGAGGACGCGCTGCTTCATCGAGGCTACCCTTGCATCCCTGCTCCTTCGGCCCACCCTGAACCAATGTTGACGCCCAAGAAGCTTTAAGTGGCAACCGGGACTTCCAGGGGCTCCGCACCCTCACCTTGCATCCTTATTATGCGACGCGCACTGTGTGCGATTTTCGCGATCGTGGAGAAGAAATTCCTGAAGCAGTTGGCTGAGCACCCTCAAACTGGGATGGGGCCATCGAGCGGCGGAGTGCGATTTCGTGATCGCGGCATGCTTATGAAGGGCTCGTTTCTCCTGCCAGCCAGTCCTCGTGATCCGAGTTATGCGATGTGGCTCGGTCTTGTTTGTCACACCGTGCGCCGTCGCTCCTTTCAGCGCCCCTACCGTCGGGGCGCTGAATAAGGAACTCTTTTCGTTGGGTAGGGGTTCCGTGTTCCTTGATTGTTTCACAGTTTGCCCCGCGTTTTCCTTATGTTTTCGAAGGGAAATCGAAGTTCAACTTCTGGAAAAAAGGGGCCCCGTTCCTTATTTTGGGTTCCTTAGGTCAACGCCTCGACTGTACGTGTCTCCCGCCGCCCCAGCAGGATGTCATCGCCACTTCTGCGCGGCCGCCCGCCGCCGCGGAGCTCGACGCCGGGCCCGCAGCGGAGGCGCCGCGGGAGGGGGGGGGTTCGGCCAGAGGGCAGGGCGAGGAGGGAGGGCGGGAGGGAGGACGAGGAAGGAGGGCGAGGAGGGAGGGGGGAGGTGGGCGAGGGAGGGGCGAAGAAGGAGGGCGAAAAGGGAGGGCAGGACGAGGAGGGAAGGGGGGAAGGGTGAGGGGGGGCCCGGGGGGAAGGGGCTTCGACGCCTGGCAGGAAGGGGGTGGGAGGGGAGGGGGGGAGGGGGGGGGGAGCAGCAGGGCGGCGGTGGAGGAGGAGAGGGAGGAGGGGGGGCGGAAAAGGGTGACGGGGCGAAGGAGGACAAACAAGGAGAGGGAGGGAGGAGGGCGGGGGAGGGAGGGAGGGACTGAAGGAGGGAGGGAGGGAGGGAGGGAGGGAGGAGGAGGAGGATGGAGGGATCGAGGAGGAGGACGGAGGAGAGAGGGGGAGGAGGAGGTGGAGGTGGTGGAGGTTGGTGGTAGTGGAAAAACTGGGAGGAGCAGGGAGGGGCGCGGCCCGGCCCCTCCTTTCTCCTCCTCGCCCTCCGCGCGGCTCGCCACGCAGCGCTCGGGGGGGGGGCAGCGCCGACGCCGGGGGGCGGCAGGCTCGGGGGGAGGGAGGCGTCGGGCCCGAGGCCTCCATGGCTCTCCGGCAGCCGCGCCTCGCCCGGGAGCCCCCCCCGGGGGGGGTGCATGCCCAAGGTCGTCCCGCACGGCCGCCGGAGTTGCCCGAGAGAGTGCCTGAAGCCAGGGGGGCCACGGCTGCGGCGGGGGGGGTAGGCTTCGGGGGGGGGGGGGGGGACAACGCTGCGGCGGGGGGTAAGCTCCGGCGGGGGGGTAAGCTCGGGGCGGGGGGGGGAAAGCTCGGGGGGGGGGTAAGCTCGGGGGGGGTAAGCTCGGCGGGGGGTAGTCCCGGTCTCCTCGCCGCGAGAAGCCCGATAGCCCACCCCGCCCAGGAACCTGCGAGTTCGCCATCGGGGGTCTATCGCCGATCCATCGGCGACGTATCAGCGATTCCAGGTCGGTGTTCCCGAGCTGGTCCCCCCCTAGCGTGGCCCTTCACTGGGTCACCCCCCCCTTATTGTGCACTCCTCCGCGTTCCATTCGCTCACTTGTAGCCGCTCGCGTCCCATAATGTGGGGGGCGTAGTGAGCCAGCTGACGATCGCGGGAAAAATGGAGAGCAGGAGAGGGGAGGGAGGGAGGGGCCGAGATTCGTCTCATTTGGGGGGAGGGAGGGGCCGAGGTTCGTGTCATTCGAGGAAGACAGAGCACACGAGCAGGAACTTCTCGAGATCGGCGCTGGACCCCCATGGCGGCGCCTCCGGCGCCGCCCCTGGCGCGCTCCACGCGCCAGGGAGGGGGCTCCAGCGCCGATCCAAGAAATCCGCGCAGACTGAGCGGCGGGAAAATGCAAAGGTCGAGCGGGATGGCGAAGGATAGCAGAAGGAAGCCCGCACTTGCTTGCATCGATCCGAGTCTGGGCTCACTGAGTACCCATCAGGAAGAGGGACGTTGATGCAACCATTGTGAAATGCAGCCGTAGAGTTGGAGGCGTCTGGGTATTGGGTATTGGTGTTGTTGCTCCTCCTGACGTCCAGAATCTCACCAGACTTCCAGGAGACCCAGAAAACATCCGAGGGCGCCCAAGAATTTCCCAGGAAGTCCCCAAATATCACCATCCTTACCCGCCTTCCTCGCACGCGATTTGGCCTCAGGATCCCTGCGCGAAATGGCCAGAACTGCTTCACAATTGAGACGTTCCGCTCATGACGCTGCTGCCAGGCAACGTGAAGCGGTGCCAGGGCAGATGGACATGCAGAAGCAAGAGGGCCGACAAATCCTACGGTCTAAATCCCCTTAACAGCAAATGACGCAAGAAGTCAGAATGTGTTCGACAAGGTGGTTGTCTTTGCATATTGCGTTGAAGTTGCCACTCGCGGGCCGTGTTGCCTTGCCATGTTGCAATATCCGATCGCGGGGAATTTCCCGTGCCGCGCCCGCTTACCATGCCAACAACCCGTGCCGCGCTTCGTTACGAGAGCGCGAGAAAATAATTGCCGTGCCGTGCCCGCGTGCCTCGCCGTGCCGCGCCCAGTCTCGAATCTCGAACATGCGAAGCAGCCGCCGTGCCGTGTTCGCGTGCCGTGCCATGCGTGTTCTCGAGAGTGGCACGAGTCTGCCGTGCCCGGGTCCGTGCCGTGCCGTGCCGTGCCCGCGTGGCGTGCCGTGCCACGGTTCGTCTCGAGCACGCGGGCAGGTGCCGTCCCGAGCCGTGCGTGCTCGGGCGTCGGCACGCGGGGAGGTCGCGCGCCGTGGCGGGTCTGGCCTCGGAGTGCGAAGAGGCGGCGCGCCGTGCCTCGTGTTCAGAATGCCGTGCCATGCTGTGCCAAGTTTGTGGCTCATCACGTATAGCGTTGGTGCTGGAGGCTTCTGTGTGCCAGTCCACTGTTTGGATCAGCGGCGTGCCGGTTTCGAAGGAAGTCGGATGTTTCTTGGCCTTTTCTCCACATGTCTTCCCTCGTCGTTCCCTTCCGCATCTGGCTCCAAGTGAGGCCCGAAAGTGGCTTGGCTCCTCCTTATCGTCAAAATTCACTATCCAGCTTTAGCGGGCGAAGAAAGGTATAACATAAATGGTGCCACCGTAAGGGTATAATTTTTCAAGCCGCCCTGGGTCAGGCGCCCCCGACAGCGAAAAAGTTGATTGGGAAGGCCTTACGGCCAGTGCCGCCGACCCTGGAAACGACGGCGTTGACGCTGGCGAAGAAGATGTTCGGGAAGGCGCCTCCGGAGGAGGGGGAAGACGACACAGATGAGGCGGAACAGGTGCAGACAGAGAGGGGGGGGTAGGAGGAGGAGGAGGAGGAGGAGGAGGAGGAGGAGGAGGAGGAGGAGCAGCCGCCTTGGGACAGGCGCCCGCGACAGCGAAACGGTTTATGTCATACCGCTCTTCGCCCGCTGACAGCTGCCTGCGGCGAGGCCACCACCGCGCCGGCGGAGCACTCTGCGTGGCGGCACCTCGAGCATCGCCGGGGACGGCGTCGCAGCGTGCAGCATCGCGAATTACCTACTGGGAAGTTCTCCCGGGGTGGGGATGTTCCACCCTAAACCCTAAACCCTAGCCCCTAGACCCTAAACCCTACACCCTAAACCCTAAACCCTAAACCCTACCTGTTTGGGCCTCGATCGCCGGAGCGAGAAGCTCGAGCACCACGAGAAAGCATCGAAGCTGGAGGGTGTCCGCGAGCCGGGCCCTGCGAGGCGGTACCCGTTCGACACCGTTTCGGTGCTTTTCTGGGTGCTCGAAATTATGTTTGTGATGTTCTCGTTAAGTACGATAGGAGCAACATAATCCTGGGGCTTATTTGGTCCGCCTTGGGGGTTTCTTGTCGGGAGCGGAAAAGAGGGGGGTGATGACTAGGGGGGGGTGGATATCATGGCGGGGGCCATGATATTTCCCCAGATCTCATGGCGCCGCTTCTTGTTTCATTACGGCCCTGGCCCCCCCGCTGGGCCGCGCACATGCCGCAGGTCATGATTTGCACCCCCTCCTCTTGGACACCCCCCTCTTGGCCGCTCCCGATCTTGGGCTCGTGAAGAGAAGTATTGAGCTGCGGTGGGGCCCTTTTGGGCCGTCTTGGTGGAAAACGCTTGATTGTGTTAGTGTGCAGAGGCTGCCAGACTGCATTGGAGATGGCAATCGTGACGACGTGCTGAGGAGGTCGTAACGACCTCCCCAGCACAAGCCGCCCCTGCCAGGCCAGTACGCCCAGCTCGGTGCACTCCGTCAGGCCGGACCAGGGGGGGAGAGGACAGGGTGAGGACGAGGTTGAGGATGGGAGGAGGAGGAGAAAAAAGAGAAAGAGCATGAGAAAGAAGAGAAAATGGAGAAGGATAAAGAGGATGAGGAGAAGGAGGAGGAGGAGGTGGGAGGAGGGCCAGGAGAAGGTGAAGTGGGAGGGGGAAGGATGGAGAGGGCGGCCGTGCATGCGTGCCAGAGGCTGCAGCCCTAGACGCCACTCCTTTCGCCCTGATCAACTCGTGCCTCGCCCCAGTGCCAAAGGACAGCCGACACGAAGAAGGCGATCACTTCCAGTGGCATCGGCGGTGGCTCTCCACCAGGCCTCCTCCTCCTCCTTCTCCTCCTCCTCCTGCTCCTCCTCCTCCTCCTCCTCCTCCTCCTCCTCCTCCTCCTCCTCCTCCTCCTCCTCTTGCTCCTCCTCCTCCCCCTCCTCCCCCTCCTCCCCCTCATCCCCCTTGGTCGACAGCTGCCTGAGACACGGGCGCCAAACGCTCTCGGCGGGCTTGCCTGAGCTCCTCCCGTCGCTTGCTGGACTTGTTAGTCGGGTCCGCCTCCTTCCCTGGCCGATCGACGACTGGGAAGGCCCGGGGCAGCCAGAGCCTACGATACCAGAAGGGCTGGCCAGCGCCATTCACCGCGATGGCGATACCACAATGGGCCCTCCAAGGAACTTCTTCCACCAGAATTAATTCTGCTCTGGAGGCCAGCCCAACGTTCATGATGGCGCAGTCGGTCATCGAGCCGCGCCATCCTTTATCGCAGGTGTGATTTCGCACGAAGGAGCGACCATCTCGCCGTGGAGAAACTCATGGATCCGAGCTGCCGCCAGCTCCTTGGGCGGGTAATCCCAGCCCCGATGACAACCCATGGATCTGCAAGTGAACGCACGAATGTCAACAACGACCGATTGGCGGTCGCAGTTTGCCCGCTGGCGATACCGACGTTGGACACCAAACAAGTGCAGATTATGGCGACGCTGCCCGAACTCAGGTTCCACATCACTGCAGGGAACCCATAGAACACGAACTTGCCGCTCCGGCGCAGGTGCTCGAAGGACGTCGTAGCCACGTGCGTCTTGGCCAGGATCGCCTCGCCTGCTGTCGTGCCTGATTCCGAGCGACCATCACCCTTTGCAGGTGTGGAGACCGTCTTCCTGAACTTCTGGATTGATTCTACCATCTCGTTCATGATTCAAGTGTGTCCCCATAAAGAGGGAAAGGTAGCAGCCCGTCTGCGAGGCGATGAATTCTTTACGCTTCGCGTATCCCCACCAGCCCATCTCACAACAGCAACTCTTGCGAAGCATGCCGACAATTGTGTTTTGCAGGCGTGTGTCCGCTTGCCCCCGCATATCTCCCCTGTTCCTCCTTCCTCCCGCCTCCTTGTACATCCTCCTTGGGGGGAGCGGGAGAAGGACGAGGCGGAGGAGGAGGGAGAGAAAGCGCTCCTCGTGGTTTGAGTCGTTTGGGGTTTCTCGTCCTGGTGGGAGTCGTTCGGGCCCCTCCTCCTGGTGTGAGTAGTTCGGGTCCCCCCTCCTGGACAGAGTCGTTCGGGCCCCTCCTCGATGTGTGAGTCGTTCGGCGAGGGGCCCGAACGACTCACACAAGGAAGAGCCCGAACGACTCACACCAGGGCGAGGGGCCCCAACGACGCACACCACATGCATTCTGGTCCAGGACGTCGCCGTCGTGTGAGTCGACAGAGTCGGTTACGTGTAGGACTGGTGAACGACCGCCTTCTGTCTTGCCTCCCATCGCCTTCTCTCCCTCCTCCTCTTCCTCCTCTTCGGCTCCTAGTCGTAGTAGTAGAAGTAGTACCAGTAGGATCAGTTGTAGTACTGGTAGTAGTAGTAGTAGTAGTAGTAGTAGTAGTAGTAGTAGTAGTAGTAGTAGTAGTAGTAGTAGTAGTAGTAGTAGTAGTAG
>CAUYUJ010017230.1:94673-157173 GCA_963575745.1 Prorocentrum cordatum
CTTCGAAAGGTTTCGACGGTAAGTTGCCCTGCTTGCTTCCTCGTGGCAAACTGTACATGGCGCAGCCCCCAGCCAAGCATGAGCCAAGGCCCGTTCTTGGCAAGGAGTCGATGATGCTTCACGGCTTTCCCAAAGGTTTTTTTCGGCAGGACGTTCTGGACAGCTTGGGTTTCACAGATGCATTCCTGAAAGATTTAGCGGGCAACAGTTTTCAGGGATTCGTTTTTGCTGCAGTTCTCTTGTCAGTGTTAGCGCATTTGCCTGCGAAGACAAGCCCCCAGCTGCAGGGAACGTCGAGTGACGAGCCCGATGTGGACGGCATCGTCGGGGGAATTCTCAACCAGGGTTCTTCAATCTAGAGCTGCGGTTTAGGGTTTAGGTAACCTTAGATACCTTATATAATATTGATGCGATGATGTCAATGCTATCCGGACTGTCAGTGTTGCTACGCAGCCAAATGCAGACTTCAAGGCCCTTGGCATGGGAACTCGGCTTCAAAAGGTTAGCGCGTCGAAATCGTCGCCGTTGCTGCTGCTCCTCCTGCCCCCCTCGCCCTTTGCCACCTCCTTTCCCCCCTCCCTCCATCCCCCCTTCTCCCCCTCCCTCCCCCCTCCTCTCTCCCTCCTCCCCCTCCGGGCGACCAAGAGAGTAAGGAGCGAGGAAGTGGTAGGGGGGGTGCAGCCCCGCCGCCCGCTCCTGCGCCGCGAGTTCCAGGACTCCCGGGCACCGCCCGTGCCAGAGAGAGAGAGAGAGAGAAAAAAAAAAAGAGAGAGAGAGAGAGAGAGAGAGAGAGCAACAAAGGGATATAGGAAGAGAAAGAGATGAGGAGGGGGAGGCGAAGGAGGGGGATGAGGGGGAGAGGGAGGAGGAGGAGGAGGAGGAGGAGGAGGAGGAGGAGGCGGAGGAGGACGAGGACGAGGAGGAGGAGGAGGAGGAGGAAGAGGAGGACGGAGAGGAGTTGGAACGAGGATGGGAAGGGCAAGGGGGAGGAGGAGGAGAATGACGACGACGACGACGACGACAACGCTGAGAAGGAAGAGGAGGAACTAACCTGAGGCCGCGCGCCGTCCGCCGCTCCGAGGCCGACGATCTGCGCGACGGGCGCGCCGAACTCAGCGGAGGTCCAAGGGCTCCTTCGTACAGGCTCTTTGGGGTACAGGGTCTCGGGGGGCCTCCCAGGCCTCCACAAGGCTTATCGGGGCTTCTGGGATATTCCAACGATCGCGTGCGAGCGACAGTTGCAGTTTGAAAACCACTTTGCCCTTGAACGACGATTGCTGCCAATCCCGATGGGACTCTAAACGGTATCGCCAACTCCGCTCGGGATACTCTCGGCGTCCGCTCCTCGAGGCCGTCGCCCCGCCGCCGCCCCTAATCCCCCGCCCCCTTCGAGGGCCCCCCTAACATGCAGCCGTTGGACCCAAGGCTCTCTTACGCGCGGAGTTTGTGTGTCCTCGGGCCCCCAGAGACCCTTGGGCTGAGACACGCCATGGAACTTCTACGGGACTTAAGGGCCCAAGCGGGTAGCTTTATAATACAAGTACTCGTCGAACATACGTTGAATGGCCCCCGAAGCGCTCCACGACAATGTACTTACGTCCCCATCAATATATGCCACACACTGTATATATCATATATCAGATACCGGTACCCACTGAACACTGAATGGTATACGGAATTCCTGCATCAATCTAACAACAAACAAGTCTCGGCACGGCTCTATCTACGGTCACACAAATTCGCATATCACACTATACTCTTGTATGTAACAACACAGACTAAAACGTTACCAAGCATATATATATATATATATATCAGTGTGCATCACTAGTTGTTAACATGTATGTGTATACTGTATACATTAACTTGTCATCGTACATATGAGCGTGAAGTGATATGTATATATTAACATATTTATGTATATACTAACTATATTCATACATATTTCTATACTAATACGTGAATATGTTTATATATATATATATTATATTATATTATATTGTATTATATTATATTATAGTATATAATATTCTGTTATATTAGGTTATATTATATTATAGTATATTGTATTATATTAATATATATATATATATATATATGTATTAATTTAGAATATGTATGATTTATTTATATCGGGTGTATGTATATATATATATATATACATATATATATATATATATCGGGTGTTCACATCGCGCATACATTTATATCGTGGTGTAATCATATCGGGCTATATATATATATCGTGGTACAATGATATGTGAGCGGATACACATCGTGGTACAATTATATGGGAGCGCATATATATCGTGGTACAATTATATGGGAGCGTATATATAGATATAGCGGTTATTCATATCGGGGCGTACACTTGATTTTTCCAAGGGCTAATGTTTGTAATCCGCATAACGCAAGACCTCACTGACCCGGGTCTGGATTGACCCGGGTCAGAAGACCTCCTCCTCCTCCTCCTCCTCCTCCTCCTCCTTTTCCTCCTCCTCCTCCTCCTCCTCCTCCTCCTCCTCCTCCTCCTCCTCCTCCTCCCCCCCTGGAGTAGAGGTCCCCCCCTGGAGTAGAGGCCCCCCGAAACGCCCCTCGCCGCCCCCCCCCACGCGGGGGCGCCAGGAGAGCAAGCCCACCGCGCTGGGCCGCCGCCCCGCCTGTTGCAGGGCGGCCGTCGCTCCTGCGGGTCGTCGTTGCCGATCGTCGTCGAGCGTCGATGCGGGGTCGAGGCAGTTCTGGTAGGTGGTGACGACGAGGGTTGAGGATGAGGATGATAATGATGGTGGTGGTGGTGGTGGCGACGAGGGTTGAGGATGAGGATGAGAATGATGGTGGTGATGATGATGTTGATGATGCTGGTGGTGGTACTGGTGGTGGCGATCATGGTGTTGATGATGGTTGTGATGATGTTGATGTTGATGTTGATGTTGATGATGCTGCTGCTGCTGACGATCATGAAAATGATCCTGCTCATGATCATGATGATGACGATGATGATGATGATGATGATGATGGCGATGATGAAATTGAAGGAGACGAAGATGAAGAAGGCGATGGTGATGGCGGCGATGATGGATGATGGTGATGCGGATGAGGAGGAGGAGGAGGAGGAGGAGGAGGAGGAGGAAGAAGATGACGCGTATGCTGGAGTCGAGGGGTCGAGGGCCGGGGGCCGATCGAGGGTCGACGAGCGAGGCCCCCCCACCCCCCCCGGCGGCGTAGCAGGCGCGCCCCCGACCTGCGCGCGCGGCCGGCGCCTGGCGGCCGCTCAGAGGCGCCCCCCCGGCCACGACAACGGACCACAGCGCCGGACGGCCGGGCGGCGACGGACGATCGGGCGACGAGCGACGGACGACCGACGACGACGCCGACGACGGAGGACGACGACGGGCGACGGGCGATGGACGACGACGGAGGACGACGACGACGACGACGACGACGACGACGACGACGACGACGACGACGACGACGACGACGACGACGCGACGTCGACGACGACGACGACGACGACGACGACGACGACGACGACGACGACGACAAGGACGACAGACTAAGACGACGACGGCGACGTGCGATGTGCGACGGGCGACAGGCGACGGGCGACGGGCGGAGGCGGCCGCTCCCACCCTGGGGGGCGGGGCGCGGGGGCCGCCCCTGGAGACAACGTCGAGGAGAGGGCCGAGGACCAGGGAGGACCCTGGAGGAGGAGGAGGAGGAAGGAGGAGGAGGAGGAGGAGGAGGAGGAGGAGGAGGAGGAGGAGGAGGAGGAGAGGGCAGGAGGAGGAGGAGGAGGAGCAGGAGGACGAGATGAAGAGGGAGGGCCAACGAGGAGGAGGGGTCGACCTCTCCCTTCCAGGGAGGCGAACCGAGGATCGGGGTGGACGAAGAGAGGGGGGGGTCGAGGAGGAGGAGGATCGGGCCAGACGAAAGGGGGTGGTCGGGCGGGGCTAAGGACCAGGCTGGCTCGTCCCGGAGCGTCCCAGAGCGCTCTCGGAACCTTCTGGGGCGCTACGGAGCGGTCATGGCGCCCGATGCATTTTCCAGAACCGCGGGATCTCCTCCTCCTCATCCTCCTCCTTCTCCTCCTCTTTTTCCTCCTCCTCCTCCTCCTCCTCCTCCTCCTCCTCCTCATCCTCCCTGTGCGATGTTGTCCTGGTGATGTCTTCGTCTTCGGCGGGAAGGATGGGTCCCCCGCGGCGGCGCGAAGAGAAATGGCGCTCCGCGCCTCGCGGTCTGGGCCAGAGCGGTTGCCCGTTATCCAGGCGGTCGCGCGGTGTGAGGGCGCGAATTCTCCCTGGGTCTACTGGAGCCTTTCATCCTCATCCTCATCTTCCTCATCAGCAGCAGCAGCAGCAGCATCATCAGCATCAGCATCATCAAATCCAATCCAGTCCAGGCCAGTCCAGTCCGATCCAGTCCAATCCAGTCCAATCTGCGCTTCCAAGCTGGAGCCGCCTGGCGCGTCCACGGGCTTCGCAGGGCCTCCTGGGTCTCCCAGGGCTTCCCTGGGCTTCGCAGGGCCTCCTGGGGCCTCCGTGGGTTTGTCTTCCCCCTCTCCTCCCCCCCTCTGCCCCCCTGGGGGCACAGCGCGCAGAGTGGAGTGACCCGAGGGCAGGTGGGCGGGGGGGCGAGACCTCGTGCGCGCAGCCGGTTCTCTTGGCCCCGCCGCCGCTCGCGGCTCCCCCCTCGGTGCACGGCGGCCTCCCCGGCGCGCCAGGAGCCGTCGGGAGAGCCCACCGCGCGCGGCCGACTCCCGGGGGGCCGTGGTTCTGCTGCCCCCCTGGTCAGTCCAAGCTCGGCGGCGAGCCCCGGGGGAGGGGCTCCCTCCTGAAAGTCCCCATCCCGTCCTCCTCACTTCCTCCTCATCCTCATGTTCCTCTTCTCCATCATCATTGGCCTCATTCGTCTCCTCCTCCTCCTCCTCCTTCTCCTCCTCCTCCTTCTCCTCCTCCTCCTGCTCCTCCTCCTCCTCTTTCTCCTCCTTCTCCTCCTCCTCCTCCTCCTCCTCCTTATCCTCCTCCTCTTTCTCCTCCTCTTTCTCCTCCTCCTCCTCCTCCTCCTCCTCCTCCTCCTCCTCCTCCAAGCGAGAGGGGGCGGGCCTGCTCGGGAGGCTTCGAAGGCCCCCCGGCGTTCTGAGAAGTCTCTGATGCAGCCTTCCCAGAAGACACGGGAGGCCCCTCAGAAGGCGCGAGGGGCTTCCGAGAAGTCCCGCCGCCTTCTGACAAGGCCTCCTTCCTCCTCACTTCCCCCTTCCCCTCTTCGCTCGCCGCCAAGATTCCCGGAGTCCGTGGCCAGCCAAAGCGGGCCCCGGGGAGGGGGGGGCGAGATCCCCCAGGGCCCAGATCAGGAAGATGATGAATCAAGGGCAACGTTAGCTTGGGGCTCCCAGATGGGGTCCGAATAGATGGGGTCGGAGGATCGCGCCTCAGCGCCGATGCATCGGCGATGCAGCTCGATGCGGAGCTCGATTTTCTCCGCGCCGACGTCGCCGACACAGGTCGGCGACGTCGTTGATGCATCACCGATGCATTAGCGATACATCGGCGTTGCGGCGCGATCCTCCGATCACATCTACTCCGACTCCATATGGGGGGCCTCTACTCCAGGAGGAGGGAGGGAGGAGGAGGAGGAGGAGGAGAGGAGGAGGAGGAGGAGGAGGAGGAGGAGGAGGAGGAGGGGAGGAGGAGGAGGAGGAGGCAGGAGGAGGAGGAGGAGGAGGAGGAGGAGGAGGAGGAGGAGGGATGAGGAGGAGGAGGAGGAGGAGGAGGGGAGAGGAGGAGGAGGAGGAAGGAGGGTTGAGGGGAGGAGGAGGAGGAGGAGGAGGATGAGGAGGAGGAGGAGGGGAGGGAGGAGGAGGAGGGGGAGGTAGGACGAGGAGGAGGAGGAGGAGGAGGAGGAGGACGAGGAGGAGGAGGAGGAGGGGGGCATTAGGCTCAGTGGGGGACGTGGCCTATCGATCGCCGAGAGGGGCCCGAGAGCCCACCCCACCCAGGAGCGTGCGGTGTCGCCCTCGAGCGGGGGCATATCTCAGGAGGGGAAAAAACACACACACACAGACACAATGAATCGTCGATCCTCCAGAAAAATATGGGGAACTATGGGAATTGGGCGGGAAGACAAAAACCCAGAAAATACACGAAAATACGGGGATTATTCTTATTTGTGTGTATTTATTTGTGTGTCGCAGGGCCCCTTCAATATCGGCGATGTATCGCCGATTCCAGCTCGACGCTTCCCTCCTGAGCCGGTCCCACCAGAACGCTGCCCTGCAGTGAACGTCAGAGGAGAGGGTTCTTTGCTTGCTGCAGCTTTCCTAATACTCCTCGTCGTCGTCGTCGTCGCCCTCACCCTCCTCGTCCCGCTTCCCTTGCCCAGCCTGGGCGCTTCCCGGCCATGGTCTCGGCGCCAGGCGCCCTTGCCAGACAGCGACCCCTTCGCGCCCTCGCCGCGCCTTCCTGGTGCGCAGGACCGGTCTCATCGTGGGCCAGCCTCATTTCGTATGTCTCTTTCTCTCTCTCTCTCTCTCTTACCCTCTCTCTCTCTCTCTTTCTCTCGCTGGACCCCTGGAGGTGGGCTCTTCATTCATGTTAGTTTTGGCTTTCGGGCCCCCCCTCGTCGCCACGGCCGGGCCGTCGGAGAAAGGATCGGGAAGGTGTTGGGAGGAGGTCGCGGTAAAAGGGAACCAGGCGATGGAGCAGGGAGGGTTGTTTCTGCCCACGGCCGATGCAGAAGTCTGGACGCCACGGAGGAGAGAGGTGGCGGAGGAGGAAAGTGAGGTTGGATGTGTGAGATCCCCTTCGTCGTTCTCATCATTATCATGCTTCTCCTGCTCCTCCGCCTCCTCCTCTTCCTCCTCCTCGTCGTTCTCATCATCGTGTTCCTGCTTCCCCTCGCCGACCTCATCATCCTGGTCTTCCTCCTGATCTTCCTCCTCCTCCGCCTCCTCCTCCTTCAGCGAACGATATCCTCCCGCAGCGAACGAACCGCGCCAATGAGGACCCCTTAACGCTGAGCCCCAGACAGCCGGCCACCGTGGAGGAGTTCGACGAGCGGCAGACGACAACTGGCTGCTTTTCAGGCGCTTCGGAGGGCGCACCAAAAAGGCCCGACCGCAAAGTTCTGGCGATTCTTCTTCGTCTTCTTGTCTTGCCTTCTCCTCGTCCGAATCCTTATTGTTCTCCTCTTGGTGCGTATACCTGGGGCGTGTTACCAAAATTCGCGCGGCGTGTTATCAAGATCCGAGTGGCTCGTGATAGCATATCCGTCGCTTGTGTTCGAAACGTGCGCGGTTTGTTACCGAACCTTGGATATGCTATTGAAGCCAACCCTTGCTTACCAAAACCCGCCCCAGCCTGATTCATTAGCTGACGCCGCACCGCCGACCCTTGTGGCGGCAGTAAGAGTGCAAGACGGAGTTTGCGGCACGCGCGCGATTCCTGGGGAATCTTGGGGATTCAGTTCCTTGGGATTTCGTCGGGGGCGGTTGGCGGACCGCGGCTCTGCGCTTGGGCTTCTCTGGGCTCCCTTGGCAGCTTTTTTGAGGCCTCTCGGGAGCCGTTTCGAAGCCTCTTTTGGGCCTCTCGGGGGCCTCGTGGGAGCCTCTTGGGGGCCTCTTGGCGCCTCCTCAGGTTCTGTTCGGGGCCGAGTGCTCAAAATGTCCATTCGGGTTCACCTCTGGGCCTCCTCAGGGGGCCGTCCTGGGGCCCTCCTGGGCTGTTTTGGAGGCTTCTGAGGCCGTATTGAGTTCCTCTTGGGCCGTCTTTTTGGATGCCTCTTGGCCTATCTTGGGTCGATCTTCAAGGCTTCTGGGGCTGTTGTGGGCCTTGTGAAAGCCCAAGAGGCGAACGTGCTAAAAATGTACGTTGTCTTCGGGAATTTGATGTTTTTTGCTTCTGGAGGGTCTCTTGGGGCGCCTCTTGGTGGCTTCTTGGAGCGTATTTGGTGCATCGGGGACCGTCTGGAAGCAATCTTGGGCGTCTTGGAGCGATCTTTCGGCCACTCGTAGCCCTCTTAGCCCGTTTTGGAGCCCCCTAAGGCTCCAAGGGTGCAGCCAGCACCTTTGCCCCACCCCCTCCAAACCGGCCCGACCGGGCTCCCGGGGGAAAGGTTTGGGGAGGGGGAAGCATCTCACACGCCGTGACCCCAAGGGGTAGGCGGATTCCCTGGCAGTTCCTAACATTCGATGGGATTCATGTTGCATTTCCGTAGTATTGTCCTGGTCAGTGCCGTGCAGAATGTCTTGGAAGACGTTCGTCATGATATATGGCAAGAGGGTTTCGCAGACAAGCCAATAGTATGCATTTGGTTGCACCCTGGAGGACGCACGCAGCTCTGTATATCCTGCATGTTGCGCAAATTCGCTTGTTGTCAAGAGACACGGGCTTCCGTAACATCTGGCCCAGTTTTGTAAAATACGTGCGTTTTTTATTGTCAGATTGTGGTACTAGCCGTCATGTCCGCCGAACATGATATTACACAACGAGCACGATTTTGCATGTCAGATAATTGCGATGGTCTATAGAAATACTGGCTTACATGAGAAGTTGTGAGAGAGTAGACGGCCGCTCCATTAAACAGTGATGTCCATTTACATGAATACGATTTCAGGGAGTGGTTTCCATTCATGCTCGTTTTGCGTTGCAAGTGCATCCAGAGGCTTCAAGGCAGCCCGAAAGCATTCCACGATGCCCAAGACGAAACGACGATCATTTCAGTAACACGCAAGCGTTTTGATATTTAAAATAATGTTTATACATACATGTAAATGTAAGGTGATTCTCAAATTAATCCGTATTCCTGTATTTTTTGCAAACGAATTTGCAGTGAATACAGGCCGAGAGTGATCAGTGAAGTATTTATTTTGAATTGGGCGGAGATGGTTATATATATATATATATATACACACGGATACTGCTAATGATCTATATATACATATATATATATATATATATCGGAATAGGCCTGGGGGGGGGCGGGCCGGCGCTAACCTCACCCATGGGCGCCCCCGGGATTTCTGCGGGGTCACAGAGTTCCCGGGACTGCCGGGGCCGCTTCCAAATCGCCCACGACAGGCCACGCGGGCCGTGCAGATAGTCAAGAAAGCTTCAAGAGATTCCGAAAGCGCCCAAGATAGCGCCAAGAGAACCCAAGAAGCTTCGAAACCGCTCCAAGAGGCTTCAAGAAAACGTCTCAAGAGAGCCCCGATTATCTTTCCGACGTTCCAACAAGGCTCCACCGGTCCTCAAAAGCGCCCGAATATTGCCCGGGCCCCGCAGACGGCCTGAAGACGGCCGCGGACAGCTAGCCCTTTCACAGCCCAAGAGGTATCCCAGAGAGCCCTAGAAAGTTCAAGGGGAGAACCACGAACTGACCATTCGAGCCTTCTGTTTCAACAAGGCCCCCAGAGCCCCTAATTGCGCCCAAGAGGTACCTAGGAAGCCCAAGATGGTCCCACGCCAAAAATCATCGATCTACCGTTTACGACTGAAAAATTCTGATGGTTCTGATTGTTCTTTTTTCTCAACGCTCCCGGACGGCGTAGAAAATCCCAGCGTTCGCTGCAGGACGGCTTCAGAAGCTCCAAAGACGTTCCAAGAAACACAAATCTGCCGAGAAGACTTAAATATACCCACAAGACGAGGCGCAAGCGCCATGCGAACCGACATTTTGCGTTCTTTGGCCTCAGAGGCCCCTACGTCTCTCTCAGAAGGCTATCGAAAGGGAAGCTCCGCGAGGCAACCGAGAACTTCAAGAAGCCCAGAGGCGTCGTGAAATTCTTCATGCTTCGCGCATCCCCACCAGCCCATTCCAGAACAGTCTCTTGTGCGAAGCATGCCGGCAGTCGTGGCTTTCGGGCGCACCTCTTCGTGCCCACGCATCTATCCTTCTACTTCTCTGGGCCTTTCGCTCTGGGAGGCTCTTGGAGGCATCTTGGGGGTATCCCGGGACCTTCTTGGGGATATTTTGGAGGTCTCTGGGTCCGTGGTGCCTCTCGGGGCTCCTTTGGGGCTCTGTTGGGGCGCTGTTGGGGCCTTCTTGGGGCTCTTTGGGGGGGTTGGGGAGGTCTCTTGGAGCCATCTTGGAGGCTGTCGACCAAAACAGGGACGAGCACTTTTCTCTGTCCCCACGTCGGGTCCCGAAACCCTATGAAATTACAGCATGCGGCGCCTTTTCGGCTGCCCATTTTGGACGCCCTGACGACCCCCGGAACGGCCTCTCCAGGTCCAGGGGGGGGGGTAGGGGGAGGGACACCCGCAAGCCGTCCCGCTCACTCCCACCCGCCCTCCCAACACATACGTAGCACCCGAGTCTGGCCCGAGCCTCAGCATATTCAGCAGTGGTCTTTGGATGGGCAGCTACTGGGGGCCAATCCGCCGCCGCCGCCGCCGCCGCCGCCGCCGCCGCCGCCGCCGCCTGCCGCCGCCGCCGCCGCCGCCGCCGCCGCCTGCCGCCGCCGCCGCAGCCGCCGCCGCCGCCAAGTGTACTCTGGATTGTTTTTCGACGGGGATGGTGGGGAGGGGCCGCATCGGATTGGCTGCGCATGTTCCGAATTTGGAGGCAAAGTGTGTTTTGTATTGTTTTTTACAAGCGATGGTGGGGGGGTGTTAGCATGGACTCGGGTTGGTCCCCAGTCGCCTGGGGGAGGGGGTGTTTATTAATAGGGAACAGTGATAACCCCTCCCCGAAGGGGAAGAAAGGCGTTGAGGACAGAGAGGGCTCCCTAAACCACTCACGCCCAGAGGGCTGCTGGGATTAGTCCCCGGAGGAATTTGAAAAGACCCCGCGAGGCACCTTTAAACTATCCTGTAACGTCCCTCACGGGGGTGGAAGCCAATTGGGTGCAGCTTACTCCGTGGAGCGTCGTGTTGTCTCTTCTTCCACTCGTGTTCTTGCGCTAGACGTCCACCCCTGAGGCTCTCGGAAGTTTCCTCAAGGCTCGCAGGTGGTCAGAAAAATGCCCCGAACATCGAAGTTTTAGGTATTCGAGGTTTCGTCTTCGACTCCGTTCCCAGAGCCTCGACGTGGTGTCTGTTCATTGTGTCGGCGCCTTTGTTGTTGTGAAATTATCCTCGGATGGCCTCTTTGTGACGCTCCCGAGAGAGGGGAGGAGGGAAGGAGGAGGGAGGAGGGAGGAGGACGGATGGTGAGGAGACGGATCTCGCGCACGGCGTCATCGGAGCCATCGAGGCCACGGATGAGGTAGGAGGAGGAGGGGGAGGAGGAGGAGGAGGAGGAGGAGGAGGAGAAAGAAGGGGAGGCGGAGGAGGAGGAGGAGGAGGAGGAGAAAGAGGAGGAGAAGGAGGAGGAAGACGGGGAGGAAGGATTAAAAGCAGGACAGATGAGGAGGCGGATGACAACGTCGAGCAGGAGGAGGAGAAGGAATGACGCCTGTCCTGGAGCCTCTTGGTGTCGCCTTGGTTCTCCTAGAGCGTATTGGGGGTCGTGTGGTTTGTTTGGGTTTTTCGGGGCCTCTTGGGGCCCCTTTTCTGGAGCCTCGTGGGCCCTCTGGTGCTCCCTGAGTATAATTCCAAATGGGTTTTCCGGAGTGCTCTTGAGATATCGTGCGCTTTCCCGGGGCCGCCATAGGCTCTCTTCCGTGGGCCCTCTCAGAACCCTCTCGCGGGGGCGGAATGATGAAAAGAATTTCACGCATGGGGGCCTTTCCGTCGATGAGGGGGACACTGTTCAGAGTAGGTCTTCCTAGGGCCCTCCGGAGATCTCCCAGCCACTCCCGAGGCTGCCATGGGCCCTCCTGGAGCCTCTGGGGGCTTCTAGGAAGCCTCTGGGAGCCTCTAAGAAGCCTCTCGCACGGGCTGAAAAATGACAATTTCACGGATGTTGGGCATCTCGGGCGCGAGTCCCGCTCCCCCGTAGTCCGGTGCGATTTCCCTTCCCCCCCGCTGTCCCGCCGGACCCCGGGAGCGTGATTTTTGTGGCTTTCGCTTGTGGGAAACACTTCCCCCGCCTCCCGACGGTGACGGAGGGCAGGCGGCGGGGGTGGCGGGTTGACTGGGGTTGCGGCGTGGCTCGTTGGGTTGGTTGAATTGGTTGAGTTGTTTGGGTGGTTGGTTGCTTGGGCTGGCTCGACGGACTTATATGGTTACGAAACATAATGAGCATGCCGAAATCATAAGGGGACACGTAAGAACAGAAACGTGTGAAAGCGTTTAAAAAAATCAAATATTTCCGTATTCATACGTTGCGTTTTCTTTTGTTCCGAAAATGTTTCAAAGCGGCATACGGAATGCCATGGACAATTCCAAACGCATTAACATAGATGTGCCGTGTGTATGTCATGATCCTGTACCGGTGTCATACTAACCCGGTTTTTTTCCAGAAATAGACGATTACATATATCTTAAAAAGGCCCCGCGAGACACCTTTACACTATCCTGTAACGTCCCTCGCGGGGGTAGAAACCAATCGGGTACAGCTTACTCCGTGGAGCATCGTGTTGTCTCTTCTTCCACTCGTGTTCTTGCGCCAGACGTCCACCGCTGAGGCTCTCGGAAGTTTCCACAAGGCTCGCAAGTGTCGGCGCCTTTGTTGTTGTGAAATTATCCTCGGAGGGCCTCTTTGTGACGCTCCCGAGAGAGGGGAGGAGGGAAGGCGGAGGGAGGAGGGAGGAGGTCGGATGGTGAGGAGACGGATCTCGCGCACGGCGCCATCGGCCCCCCCTGAGTATAATTCAAGATGGGTTTTCCGGAGCGCTGTTGAGATATCGTGCGCTTTCCCGGGGCCGCCATAGAGGCTCTCTTCCGCGGGCCTTCTCAGAACCCTCGCGGGGGCGGAATGATGAAAATAATTTCCCACATGGAGGCCTTTCCGTCGAGAAGGGGGACACGGTTCAGAGTAGGTCTTCCTCAGGCCCTCGGGAGATCTCCCAGCCCTTCCCGAGGCCGCCATGGGCCCTCGGGGCTGAAAAATGACAATTTCACGGATGTTGGGCATCTCGGGCGCGAGCCCCGGTGCGATTTCCCTTCCCCCCCGTTGTCCCGCCGGACCCCGGGAGCGTGATTTTTGTAGTTTTCGCTTGTGAGAAACACTTACTCCGCCTCCCGACGGTGACGTAGGGCAGGCGGCGTGGGTGGCGGGTTGGTTGGGGTTGATTGGGGTTGCGGCGTGGATGCTTGGGTTGGTTGAATTGGTTGAGTTGTTTGGGTGGTTGGTTGCTTGGGCTGGCTGGTTGCGCTGGCTGCGGCAATTGGTTTCCCAAGAGATTTCTCCGAAAGATTATTTTCCAAGCTCTTGTCAACCCCAAAGTATGATTTCCGAGAAGCCTCGTTCGGAAACGCCATTTTGGCACGGGTTGTCTACATGTGACGGTGGTGGTGATGATTTGTGATGCGAATTATAATGGAAATGGCGATGGTGGCGATTATGATCCTGATGATGCACATATTGGTGGTAAGTTTGGCGAACCACATCTAGCAAAACCGGAAAAATACTATCCCATATGAATGTTGATTGTTTTTTCCTACATTTTTGTATACCCATTCTGAATCATCGTTTATTATTTTTCACGGCGTTGTAGGTAGCTTCGATTGTCATATACGATTACGAAACATAATGAACATGCCGAAATCATAAAAAGGGCACGTGAGAACAGAAACGTGCGTTTAAAGTCAAATAGTACCGTATTCAGACGTTGCATTTTCTTGTATCCCGAAGATATTCCAAAGCGGCATACGGAATGCCATGGGCAATTCCAAACGTATTAACATGTGTGTATATATATAGATGTATGATTTGTCTCTGACTCGTTTTCCTAAGTGCGAGTGGCCTCGGGAGTTTCAGAGCAGTGGAGCCGCGTCCGTCTCGTTCGCTGCTCCTGCTGTTGCTCTCTCCCTCTGCTCCGAAACCGCTCCTGCTCAAGCTCTATCATTCGTGGGGCCCCCGGCAGTGCATGGTGGTGCCGTGGGCCGCAGCCGGCCCTTGGGCGGCCTCCATCGCGACCGCTTGGCTCTCGCGCTGTCCCGCGTGCCCGGAGGCCCGCGTGACGTGCGGGGCCTGCCCTGTGTGCCCTCCAGCGGCGGCCGCCGCCCCCTGCCCGGGCTGCCCGAGCTGCCCGGGCTGCAGCTTGACCTGCGGGACCGGGCCAGGCTGGTGGGCGGTCCTGGCCGCCCTGGCCGCTGGCCTCGCGGGCGGAGGCAGCCTCCGCGTGATGCTGGGCTGGGCCGCCCGGGCCGCCTCGCTCTTCGTCGGGAGGACCGACCTGGCGCGGCGCGAGGGTGCGGCGCCCGTGGGCCTGCTCGTCGAGGACGACGGAGCGGGCCAGGACGGCGGCGCTCAGGGCCGCTTCCAGGCAGTGCGAGCGTAGCCTGATCGTCGGCCGTTGGCAAGATGGTGGCGGCGGCGATGCATACGCCCGACGCGGCCGAGCCTCGGGTGTGCGTGAGCTACGACGACGACGAGAACCTTCGGAGGCACCACAGGGAGCTCCTCAAGCAGCTCTGCCCTGGCGTCTGGGTGCCGACGACTCCCGATGGCGAGGTGCTGACGCTGGACCTCAGCCTGCACCTGGTCGGCACCCTACGCCGGGCGTCCCCGTTCCCGGCCTGGGTTCGGGGGCAGGTCTACGCGTTCGGCGATCAGTCGAACGAGGACATCGAGGCGCTGCGGGAGGAGGCGCGCGGCCTCGCCCTGGCCATGGGCGTCTCTGCCCCGGCTGGGGCTGCTGGCGGCGTCGTGCCGCGCTGGATCGTCTCGGACCCAGGCTCGCCCGAGTTCTGGCGCGAGCTGGACCTCCACCTCATCGGGAACCCGGAGCGGCTGATCAGTCGCGACGCTGTGGGCATTGCGTTGCTCAGCGAGGAGGAGGGGTGGGTCTCGGTCGAGAGCGCACAGCAGGCCGACGAGGAGGGCCGGCGCGGGGAGAAGCACCGAGGCCCGGGGCGCGACCCGGGGATCCTCCCGCTGGCGCGGCGGGCTCGCGGGGGCCAGGTGACGCTCGGGGAGGCGATCGCGAGGATGAACGCGGTCGACTTTGGCGACTGGCCGTCCTGGGGGCCGAGGGCCCTGCCCGAGCTGCTGGCCGCCATCCTTGTCACGGGGCTGACCCTCACTTCCTACTGGGGGTACTGGGTCTCGGAGTCACGTGTGTCGCGGAACGCCGGGGTGGCCCAGGAGGTGCGGCACGCGTTGAACCAGCTGCACCACGCCGCGACCTACGACCTCGTGGACCCGTCGAACCTGGCGTCTCTGGAGCTCCTGGGGCGCCGGGTGCTGCAGATCCAGCGGGCGGTGAAGAGGTGCCCGCGCCACCTGAGCTTCGAGGGCCTCGACCTGACGCTGATCAGCTCCTTGGACGAGAGCAGAGGCGTCGCGACATCGAAGTTCGACGCGTTCGTGGCCAAGGAGCAGAAGGCGCAGGGCATCATTCTGAAGGAGGAACGGATGTACCGGGTGGAGCAGGTGTCGGAGGCGAAGAAGTACGAGAGGCAGGGCGGCGACAGGGAGAGGGACCCCAGGGCGGACCCGAAGGGCAAGGTGAAGCCGATGCCCAAGGCCGCCGTGAAGGATCAGGGCTGACGGCGCCATGCCGGCGCCATCATGGCTGGGCGCTCCGCCCGGCCTCACTGGGCCTGGCCCCGACTCCGCAGCCGCGAATGCGAGTCGGGCCGGGCTGCCCTCCGAGGGGGTCTCCTCCGAGGGTCGGACTTCGTCCACAGTTTTGTTTCCTCTGCCGCAGGGGGACGAGTTCTATCGCCACCCTCATCGTGGAGAACGTGCCGCTCTGCCTCGGTATCTGGCCCAGCGTGCTGCTCGTGCTGACGACCGTGATCGGAGGTCTCTCGAGGCTCTGGGGGCGCTCAACGCGCTGGCAGGCGCACGGGCTGGGGGGCGTCTCGAGCCTCGAGCGCCCGGCAAGCATCGGCCGACTACCGCCCAGGAGTCGGTCATCAAGCGAGTCCGACGTCGTGTTCGCGGCTTCGGCGACCGACCGAAAGACATGGACTGTGCTGGAGCCCTGCAGGAGCTCCTCAAGTGCAAGGATCTGTACTCGAACATGGGCGAGGCTTCTACTCGCCGCGACTATGATGCTGACAAGCTCAATGTGTTACGACGTGCGCCACATGACCAGCCCCGTCAGCTTCGAGACGTCGTCCCTCGGCACGTCACCGAGGCGCTGGACCACTTCAACTCGGACGTCGTTCGGCCCACGCCGAGCATCCCCGAGGACGAGGTCATCGTGGAGCCCTACTGGGATCCTCTCCTCAACCCGCGCGACCCTCGGAACCGACCACGCCTCGTCGACTTCCTTCGACGACTTGCTGCACGGGGCCTGGTGGATGGCCGGGCGCGTCGGAAGGCGTGCGTCAGTGCCTTCTTCGTGGCCAAGAAGAACGGCGATTGTATAGTCTGATTGGTTGTAGACTGCAGGTTAAGTGGGAGTGGGCGTGGGCTCAGGTAGCCATTTTGGGTCCGCAGCGTTCGGCTCTGGCCGACGCGCGGGTGTTCCAGGGGGCCGCGGGGCGGCCATAACCACAGCCGTGCTAGTCCGCGGACTAGGTAGCGGGCCTGTGGTGCCATGGCTGTGGGCTTCCTGGGGGCGCACCTGATGATCTTGGTTACGGGCGGCGCTCTTACGGTCCAAGGGGCACTTGGCTGGCTGCCGTTCGGGCGCGGGGGACAGGAGGTCCCAGCGCCGACGCCGCCAGCCCTGCCCGGGCCGACAGCGCCGCCGGCAGGCGGTGGGGGGCGAGGCAAGGGGCGAGGACCGCCCGCCAAGCCCGCGCCTGCAGGGGGGAAGGGGCGAGGGCCGCAGGCCAAGCCCCCGGGGGCGCCGGGCGTCCCACCGCCGCCGCGGTCAGGGTCGACTACAACGACCACGACCGCGGGCATCGGGCGCGTAGGCGAGGGCGAGCCCATGGGCAGCCCAGCTACGCCGGCATACGGAGGTAACAACGAGCCCACGGGCGCGCCTGGGCAGCCGTCCGCCCCGGGAACCGGACGGGCGATGGTGAGCCTGACCTGCCGCGTGGGCTGGACGGGTATTGGGGGTGGAGTGGTTGGGTCCCGCACCTGCCCCATTGGTGGGCTGGCCGGAACGAACCCCCACCGCCGCCGCCGCCACCTACCCCGCCCCCGGAGGCGGGGCCGGGTCCCGGTTGGGGCTTCGCAGCCTGGGTCTTCGAGTTCGTGGGCTATGGAGCGTGGGTAAGCTCCCCCGACCACCCGGGCACGATCCGCACGAGTGGCGGATGGATTGGATCCGCCGTCGACCGCCTGGGCGTCAAGATGCTTGGGTACTGGTGGGAGACCGCGGTCCTATGCTTTGCCCTGGGCATCTTCACGTTCGTGTTGGGTGCCCTGGCCTTCATCGTCAACACCGCAGCCCAGCCTATGCTGTGGGCAGCCGGGGGACTCCGCTGGGCGTGGTACCAGATTACCCGGTGCTGCCAGCGACGCGGAGGCGATGGGCCCGGCGCCCATCTCCCCCCACCCCCTCCGACTCCCTTGCTGGTGCGCTGGCGCGGGCCGGGCTTGGGCGGCGTGGTGGAGACGGAGTTCTACACAAAGGGGGTCCGCGGCCGAGGGACCAATCGGGCGTACAACCACGTGCTTCTGCGTAAGCACGGGCAGGTGGCCCGCATCAGCTGCAACTTTCGCGGACCGGTACCGACTGGACCGCCACGGGCTCAACATCAAGATCGGGCAGGTCCTGGGGTGCACCAGTCGCAAGTGGCGGCTGAACCTCGAGGAGACAGGGAATGTGCATCTATGTCGTGCTGTCGAGTGCGCCTCCTGTCCAGTGGCGCATCCCATGCACGTCGACCAGTACGCGGCCATTGACCACACACAGATCGTGGACTTGGCTGAGCACGGAAGGGCCACGGCCTGCCGTGCAGTCGGCGTGGGACTCCGGAAGGTATTCGGGGTCGTCAAGTGGCTGCTTTGCTCACCCTGGTCGGTACTCGGATGGCTGTGCCGGGGCCGGCCGGAGCCCCGCTACATCACCGACGCCACGGGCTATCGCCGCCTGGACATCGACTCGGAGAGCGAGGTGGAGGCGGAGGAGCGCCCCTGCCAAGCCGCACAAGTTGGGGCGCAGCTCGCGGGTGGCGCACGCCCCCTCCAGCCGGAGGGGTGCGGCGACCGAGGGATGCAGGAGGCTACTGTCCTGCTACAGGAGGACGCGGAGGTGTCGGACGTTCCCCGGCCGGGGCATTGTCTCAATGCACAGGTGCACCTCTGCGCCCACCATGCGCAGAAGTATCGGTCTACCCTGATCGGCCGCAAGTGCAGCCTCCCCACTTGTCTCCGCATGGCGAAGGGTAGCTGCGGGGGGGCCCCGATGTGCGGGGAACATCTCCGACGGGACGAGGGTCACACCGCGCGCGTCGAGGCGACGGTCCAACCTGGGATCCTCGGGGGCCTGCGCCGCCGTATGCGGGCGCGGGCTCCAAGCCCCGCCAGGGCGCGCGATTGGACCGCGCACGCTGCCGATGGGGTTGGCATAGCGCCCGGGCCGGTCTACCCCCCGCCTCTACCTCCCCCCGCTGCACCGCCACCGCCCGCCGTGGCCCCATCTGTCGATGCGGAGCCCACGGGGGCGCAGGCCCTAACCTCTGGGCCGCAGCCGCGTCGCACACGCTCCGCGGAAGCAAGGGCCAGCGGACGCTCACGGTCTGCCGACCGCGGGGCCCCGGGCGATCGGATCGCCCACCACGGGTGGCTTCAGGAGCCCCTACTCGTGAAGGTCTGCCCGATACTCCCGGGCGACCCTCGGGGAGCCGAGGAGGCGTACGGCGCGCCCCCGGCGAGTCCTTGGTTTATTCTATTGGGAGAATGCGAGGGGCTCGACGTACGGGGCACTGGCGGGGACGCCAGACTTATCATCGGGACTAGCCTCGAGGGCGTCAGGGTGGAGGTCCCAGCCAGCGAGGTCGCACGGCACCCCCCTCCGCTGGAGGACGGGCGCTACCCGATAGATTGGATCAATCGGCTGCTGTACGAGGTCCCCCAAGGGGCTCGGGAAGTGGGGTTGCGTGTCATCGCCCACCACATCCCGCAGGATCTGCTGGCGATGCTACGCCAGGAGCAGTGGGACGGTGTGGACGTGGAAAGCGCGAGCGGCTGGAGGCGGCGCTACCTGACGAACACGGAGCGCCAGCAGCTGCAGCACGACCCGGTGCGCACACTCGGCCACCATCGGCGGGGCGGCGCGCAGGGGGCGCCGCCTGCGCCCGGGATGGAGGGCTTGCCCCGCCCCGCCCCCGTGGCGGCACCGTCGCGCTTAGCGGCGGCCGCCGCTGGCGTGAGCGAGGATGCTGAGGAGCCCGACCCACTCGAAATGTTCATGGATTCCTTGCGAGCCGAGGATCTCAAAGGACGGGGGTGCCAAGCGGCGGCCCTCAGTGCGTTAGGTATGGCCGCGGACCTGCTTGGGGTTCCGCTTGATCAGGCGGAGCGGCAGCTGCGGCGGAGGGTCGCACAGGTGGCAGCGGCGGGCCCACTGGGGTCCGACCTAGAGCGCGCCCTCGCGGATTTGGAGGATGCGCAGCTGGAAGCGCGCGCGGGAGCGTGCTGCGGCCGCCGACAAGGTTCCCCTGCAGGGGAGCCTCTCACGTGAGGGGTCGCGGAGTCGCTCGGCGCGGGGACGGGATCCCAGCCCGAAGCAGGGACCCCGACGCGAGCTCTTCGGTGCCATGCCCCCCATCCAACCCACGGGCCCACGACGGGGCTTGCTGGGTGACCGGGACCGGCTGGCACGCGATGGACGCGGGGGGGCCGCTCGTGGGGCCAATCCGCTCCTCGACGGGGCCTCGGTCCTTGGCCACCTCACTGGCCAGACGCCCCACGGGGGCGGCCTGGGTGGGGAGCGAGCTGGGGGTCCCGACGACGCCGGGGCGGCGGGCGCCCTGGGCGGGCTTACAGTCGAGGCCGAAGCCCAGATCATCGAGCGCCTGGATCGCCAGAACCGCCTCACTGAACGCCACGTCCTCGCCGCCGAGCGGCAGGCGCGGGCCACCGAGGGCGACATGAAGGCCCGGGGCACCAGGGCAGGGATCGGTCGGGACGAGGAACTTGATCTTTACATAGCCCGGGGATGCAACACCTTCGTGGTTGAGGCCTGCGAGGGGATCACGGGGAAGGACTTGTTCGACTCACTCAAGCGCATGTGTGCGCACTCCAAGAGCACGCTCAAGACGATCGGGTTTCCCTGCCTGGTTACCAACCGTGTGGCACACGGCTACGCGGCGCTCGCCTTCGGGACGGGCCCTCACGACCTGGCGGTGGACGACTGCGTCCCCGCGCGTGACGAGGACTTCGATGGCTATCGGCTCCCTGTGGACGACAAGCTGGAGCCCCGCCAACGGCCCGCCACCCACATGGCGACCTGGTTCAAGAGGGCCCGGTGCGAGATCCAGATGTTCGAGTCCATCATAGGGGTCGCACACGGGGCGGAGCGTCGGCGGTCGTTAGGGTTCTTGGAGGCGGCCTTCGAGAGGGACCCATCGGAGTTCCCAGACCATTGGGTCAAGGATCTGTGGGAAGAGCTCCGAAGCACCTGGGTCGAGGAGTTACGGGAGCTGAGGCGTCGGCTCTGCCGAGAGCTCGACACCGAGAACCCGAGGAGGGAGGACATCAAGTACATCCTACTCATGCCGGAGAACGGCTACGATTTGCCCCGAACGTTCGACCTCGGGGACCCGAACGCCTATTACCAGCAGGTGGTCGTGCCCCGGCGCAAGGCCGCGCTCACGCGCCTCCTCAATGGGCAGCTGAACGCCCACCTCACGAAGCGACCGCCCAAAGCGGGAGGGAGCGAGGAAATGGGCGATCCCCGGCCCACGGCGCAGGGGGAGGACAGGCCCAAGGCGGGGGCTGGGCCCCAGCCGAAGGCGGGGCCCAAGGCGGGCATCGGGGCCCCGGCGGGGACAGCCCCCAAGAGGGCGTACCCAGCGGGCAAGGAACTGACGCGCCCGGAGCGGACGCGATCCGTGGCGCATGCGCCCCGCAATAAGGACAACGTCCCTATCTGCTGGGGGGCTACCACGCACATGGGCTGCTCGCGGAAGGCTTGCGATTGCCCTAACTCCCATGACCCCATCAAGTCAACGCGCGGATTGGACTACTCGGTAGTCATGCAGCTCACGAGGCGCGGGGGGCTCCTTGGGACGCCCCGGATCGATCCCAAGCTGGTGGATGGGATGATTGCGCAGCTGCGCTCGCAAGCCAAGGCAGCCGAGGCCGAGAAGGTTGGCGAGGACACGTCCCCACCTGCTCCCCCTGACTCCCAGAAGGAAAAGGGCCGGGGCCGTGGCAGCGGCTCGCGAGCAGCGGGCGACCCGGGCCCTGGGCAGGCCCCGGACGACTACACCGCGCTCCAGCTTACCGCGATGGAATCTGATCTCCGGGGAGCGGTTAAGGGCCCCGACTTCGGATGGCTCGAAGACCACGACCGCCCGCGCGCGGCGGCCACTTGGGACGCCCAGCCCGCGGGTGATGGGCCGGAGCTTCGCCTCAAACTCATGCAGGAGCTCGAAGCCGAGGGCATCTTCGCACCTCTGAAGGGGGCCAGCGAGTACTTGCAGAGCCACGCGCGCGGGCGCGTCTTGGGGGCGCGCCTGCGCGGGGAGCGGCTTACTCTGGAGCGAGCCCTCGAGGAAGCCGTGGACCGAGGCCATCGGGGTCTCAGCAGCGAGGCAGCCGACCTGCATGAGGCGCTTAGCTGCGCCGCAGGATACGTCACCGAGGGCGGGGCCGAGGTTGGCCCGGTTGCGTGGGACCCCGGCGGGCTGATAGGCCGTGGGTCCTATACCTTCTGGGACGGGGACACCCGCATCCAGTGGGACTTCATCGACTATCGGGACCGCCTCGGCCCTACAGAGGAGATGGGCCAGGCGATGGGCCTGGAGGTGGGCGACACCGAGGAGCGGCAGTGTCTGCTACTGCACGTAGCTGCGGGGGTGCTCCTGCTACGCGCGGGCGAGGGCACAGGTGAGCCCAGCCCGGGCGCGGTGCAGCAGTTGGCCGCGACGTATCGCCATGCACTATGGAGGAGGCCCATGAGGCCCTGCGGGCCCTGGGCGACTCCCCACCGTGGATCACGGCCCTGGAGGCCGATGTCCGCTCCTACGTCCATGATGCGGTGCACCCGCACCACGACAAGGTCTATCGCTGCCTGGCAGCATGCCCCGTCGCCGACCTCGACGCCGTCACGCTCCAGGTGCACCGTGTCAACGGCAGTGGGCGCCTATGCGTGGACCACCTAATGGGAACGGGCGTCGGCGCGGAGGATCACGTAATTGTTGACGCTTCGCGTATCCCCACCAGCCCATCCAGAAACGATGCTCAGGGGAGTTGAGGTGATCAGGGAAGTCGGGGAGCATGCAGAATAACAAAGGGCGGGGGAAGCTGTCACAGACTCCGAGAGGGGGAGGATGGAAGAGGAGTCGTCGTCGTCGTCGTCGTCGTCGTCGTCGGAGGAGGAGGAGGAGGGGGAAGAGGAGGAGGAGGAGGAGGAGGAGGAGGACGGAGAAGGAGGAAGAATCGGAGGAGGAGGAGGAGGAGGGGAAGGAGCTTCTTGGGGGTCTTTTGAGGGCCTCTTGGAGGGTTTTTTGGGCGCCTTGGGGCATCTTGGGCGCCTCTTGGGACCCTCTTGAGGCGCTCTGGGGAGCCTTCGGGGCGCTTTTGGGGCCATCTTGGAGGGAGTCGATCAAACAAGAGGGGGGGTTTAATTAGCGTCCCCCCTCGGAAGGCCCTAAAATCGCCTCTTGGACCCCTCTTGGAACGCTCTTGGAGTGCTCTTGGGCGCTCTTGGGGCCGTCTTGGGGCTCTGTTGGGGCTCTCTTGGGGCCCTCTTGGGCCATCTTGGAGCCATCTCCAGGCCTCGGATAGCCATCGGAAGCGAAAAGGCGAGAAAGCAAAAATCATTGATTTTCCTTAGGTTTTGGGACGATTTTGGCCTATTCGGGGCCTCCTTGGGGAGCTGTTTGGCCACTTGGAGTTATCTTGGGGCCGTCTTTGGGCTTCTTGGAACCATCTTAGGAGCCATCGTGAGCGATCTTGCGCTATCTTGAGCCATCTTGGAGCTCATCTTGGGTTCTCTGAGGCGCTCTTGGAGCCGTCTTGGGCCATCTGGGACGCTCTAACTACCCGCGGCCCCCCCCCGTCCAGGTCCAGGGGAGGGGGTAGGGGGAGGGGTAAACCCCTCCCCAAGGGGGAAGAGGGAGGGGTGGAAGAGGATCTGCTCTTGACCACCTACGCCCAGAGGGCTGGTGGGATTCCGCTCCTGATCTGGCGCGGCCATATGCGCGCCTTGCGCCCACGCTCCCACGCGGAGGCGGCGGCCCTAGGCCAGCGCTGGGGGCACGCAGGACGCCTGTCCCGCGAGATCGTAAGTGTCGGCTGGCGCGAGATGCTCGATGAAGGCCCAGACGTTGAACCCACCGTCCCGGGCAAGAGCGCGCCCTGCACCCACTGCAAGGCAGCGGAAGGTCGGGCGGGCCGCGCAGTGGGACGCGCGCCGGCCTCGTTCGGGGAACATCCAGCAGACGTCCAGGCACGCCTCCTGGAGGCGAACGCGATGCCACTTCGACACGACCCCGCGTTCGCGTACGGTTTGATCGCCCAGGAGGTGTACGCCGGTTCGGGAAATTGGTCGGCCGCGCTTCGCGCCGAGGGCATCCGGGTGCTGGAACCGATCGAATATTACGACAACCCCCTCCGAGAATCCGGCCCACGGCCGGATCATGACACCCTCGACCCAGCGGCCCGCGCGCGCCTACAGGAGGCCGCACGGACCCCCATTGGCCCCGACGTGGCCAACGTTTGGTGCTGGGGTACCCCGTGTGGCTCGTACACCGACCTCGGGCTCATGGCCCAGCCGGGCGGGACCCCGCAGGGCACCCGCACGTGGGAGCACCCCGAGGGGGATGGCTCCAAAGAGTTCGAGCGCGTGGGAAACAGCCACACACAGTTCACGTGCGACACCTGCCGCATCCTACACGACGCTGGCAAGGAGTTTCTGATCGAGTCCTCCTGCCCCTCGGGCCGCTACCCCAAGATTTGGGACCAGGCCCCGATGCACGAGCTGCGTCGAGCGACGGGGGCCATGATCGTCCCGATCCACATGTGCGCCTGGGGTAAGGCCCCGTCCGACGCGCCAGAGAGCCGCTATCGCAAGGGCAGCTGGTGGCTCGTTAGCCCCCGGCTGTATCTGCACGCTCTGTTGTTGGCGCGACGTTGCCCCCGTGACCACCACCACGTCGAGCTGAAGGATCACGTGCCGGGCTCGGGCATTAAGCGCACCAAGGAGGCGCAGGTTTGGGCCCCCCGCCTTTGCGCCGCGTGGGCAAGGGTGTTGAAAGGGGCCTATCACCGCTGGTCGGTGAGCCAACTGCGTCGGCAGTTGGCGCCTATATGGGAGGATGGCCCGGGGGCGTCCCCCAAAATCGCCCGGGCGGAGGCGCCCGGGCGCCTGCAGGGCGTCGACTTCACTGGAATCGAGCGCCTGCAGGCCTCAGGGGACGGCTCAAAAAGCGGTAGGCTTAGCCCAGCCATGCACCGAGCATTGGCGGGGCTTCCTAAGCCCCCATTGGGCAAGGCACAGGGGGAGGTGAGTGCGGGCAAGACTCGACCCCCTTGCGAGGATCCGGCCAGAGATATCGCGGAGGACCTCGACGGGTGCAGCCCGGCGGAGCTGGCCACGGTCTACCTGACCTTCTGCACGGAGCACCCTGAGCATGACCCCGAAGCCATGCGGACCCTGGTAGGGCTGGGGGATCAGCTCCTCCAGCGGACGGGGCCCCTGAAGGAAGCGGCCGCGCTGCTTAGGCGCGCGCGCCACGAGCGCCTAGGCAACCCCCTTCGGGGCGTCCTGGGGGACAAGGTGCGACGGTGTTTAAGCCGAGAGCACTTCGAGTACGTCCGGGAGCTAGCGGAAGGGGGAGCCTCCGCGCGGCGGGCGCGCCGCGGAGGCGCGAGCGAGCCCAGCCGCACCCCAGCGTGCGAGCCCACATCGACGAGGCCTACCAGAAGGTATGGGCGGATGTGACCTGGGGGATCGTCCTGGTGGCGTCCCAGGCGGCAGAGGGTTTTCTGACGGAGCTGGTGGAAGCCCCGCTGGGGAGGGTACCGAAGCAGCTACCGGACAGAACCTTATCGTCCGAAGGGCGTATGATCCATGCGGTGCTCTCGGCCAACGCCGCCACACACAAGCGCGACCACCCGCCTGCCGTCCAGCCACGCCATCGGCAAGTGGCGAGGACGGCGGTATGGCATCGCGCGCGCCACCCCGGAGCGCGCCTCCTCTGCGCCAAGCGGGACGTCTCGCGGGCCTTCAAGTGGTTGGACATCGCCCCGGCGGACGTCGGGGACTTTTGCACCTCGTTACCGGGGGCCCACGCTGGCATCGAGGGGGACGTCAGGGTCGTTTACCTAGCCATGGTGTTTGGGTGGACGGGAGCCCCAGGCAATTACATGATGCTCGCCCTGGCGGCGAGGGAGCTCCACGTGAGCTATCGGCCTGGGGAGCCGCACTGGCACGACACCACCCACTTCCACTCGGAGTGGCTCATGGATGACCCTGTGGTGGTGGAGCCCGACATTGGGGTCCGACCGTGGATGGCCTGCGACGCTTTGGATGCCTCCATACGTGAGGTGTTTGGGTCCGAAGCAGTGAACGTCAGCAAGAGGGACGCCGAGGGGGAGCCTTCCACCACGCAGATTATCTGGGGGCTCAGTTTGGACTTCGAGCGCGAGCGAGTTGGACTCCCGGAGCCCAAGGCCATGAAGATGCGCTTCCTACTGGCGGAGCCGGAGCTGAGCTTCGGCTGCCGCATGGTCCGGCTGCGAACCGCGAGGGAGCTAAGTGGGCTCGGCCAGTTCTGCGCCTGCGCAGCTCCAGCACTGAGCCTGGAGCTCCCAGCGGTCCACCGGATGCTGTCGGGTGACCCAGGTCAGGCCTACGTCCATCCGCCGGGCGACCCCGAGATGGTAGAGGCTGCGTGGGACGATTGGCACCAGACCTTGGATTGGCTGCGCGTCTGCTTTGAGATGCCGGTCGAGGGTAACTTCGAGACCTCCTTCGAGGGTCTGCTAGGCCTTCGCGAGGCCCTCGCACTCCCGGGGGCGCTCGGCAAGCTGCGCTGGCTGGGAGGCGATGCCACCCTGGATCGGATCGGTGCGCTGGACTGGTCCTCGCGCGAGTACATCGTGGCGGAGGCGGCTCCCTATCTGGAGACGCTCCGCTTCGCCCCTGGGGTCACTTGGCAGGGGGAGGGGGAGATCATCGCGGTGGTCGAACTCCTCTGTCTGATAGCCTTGGCGGCCGAGAAGGGCCCGGACTGGTTCCAGCTGCTATTGCCGTACGTCACTGACAACAGCAATGTCAGCCGCTGGCTGCGACGCCGCCGGGCGCGGTACGCGGTGGCGCGCCACCTGCTTCGAGTCCTGGCCATGCTGGAGCTACGGTACAAGTTCCGGGTCCTGGACGGGCTTTACTTACGGACTACCACAACGAGCTGGCCGACTTCATTACTCGTGCCACGGTGGAGGAGGTACGCCAGCGGATGGCGGAGGCCGGATGGACCGAGCTGTCGCCGGCAGCTCCGCGGGGCGAACTGGTGGAGGAGGCCGCCCAGCGCGAGCTGCGGATGCCAGGAGACGACGGGCCCTGGCGCGCGGCTGCACTCCAAGTCAAAGGAGCCCGGGAGGCCCTACCACGCTACGCCCCTCTGCAGGTCGAGGGGGCGCGGCTGCTGGAGGTGGGAACCGCGTGGCCCCCCTTTGGGGAAGCATGGGAGAGCCTCGGTGGGTCGGCGCTGCTAGCGCCGTGGGGTGTCGGTGACCGATGGGACCCGGACGACGGGGACCACCCCGAGGACCCCGCTGGGGTCCCGCGGACCCGCTGGCTGTGCGTGTCACTATCGGAGGACCCCGGTGGACGCGAAGCGACGGGCCTGGAGCGGCTACTGATCACCACTCGGCCACTGGCCGTGCTGCTCGACGCCCCCGTCAACTACGCTGCAGTGCGACTAGGGGCGCGCTTACGGCGCCTTGGCTATGTGGCACTCTCCCCAGAGACGCGCCTACTGTGCACGCACTTCGGCGACGTCACGGCACGCGCGCGGGCGGTCCAGGTTAGGGGTTGCGGGGAACGGGTTCGGGCATCGGGCCCCGTACCCCCCCTGGGACAGCCCTGCGTGGAGCCACGCGGCCTCTGCCAGCTCTGGAAGGAGGCAGGGCGGCCACCGCTGGATGAGCTCCGCCTGGACCTCGACAACGGCACCTTGCTCGTGGACCCTCGGATCACGACGACGGGGGATCGCATGATGCCTTGGCCGCGGGGCACATGGCAGCCCGCGGGAGGCGGGCGGGCCCAGCGCGTGGTGATTCATGATCCGCGCGGGCCCTGCCATACGGCACGGGCGAAGCCCGACCCGTTGAAGGGGCATTGTGGGGAGGGTGGGGGGGGGGGGGTGGGGCACGCGGGGTGGTGGGGTGGTGGTGGGGGGGGGGTGGGGGGGGAGTGGGGGGGAGAGGGGCCGTATTTTCGTTGTTTTATTATTTTTTTTTCTTATTTGTGTCTTTATTTTTAGTTATTTTTTTTTTGTTTATGTTTTTATTTTTTTTTTTTCTTTAATTTTTTTATTTTGTTTTTTTTTTGTTTTATTTTTTTTTTGATTTTTTATGTTTTTTTTTTTTTATTTTTTTTTTTTTATTATTTTTTTTTTTTTTTTTTTTTATTTTTTTTTTATTGTTTTTTTTCTTTTTTTATTGCGAACACCCTGATCCAGGAAGGGTCCGAGGGCGGCTGGACCGCGCGAGCCCTGCACCCGAAAGAAATCTGGTGCGCCCAGGGGGGCACGGCGGAGCTGTGGGATGCCTTGGGCCTTGGAGGTATGCCGATCGCCGAGCGCATGCGGCAGGCCGCTCGTGCACTCCCGCGTCGCACGGCCCGCTGGGTGCTCCTGTGGGCGGAGCGCCTGCTGAGGCAGGCCGTAGAGGCAGCGAGCGCAAGCGAGGCACCCGGGGCGCGCGCGGGCGTCGGGCCCGATCACGACCGACTCGCTAATGACGAGGTGGTTAAGCTGTGGCTAAAGGCCTGGCTTCAGGCCCCCGATCGCCCAAGCGGGCCATTCGAGGCTGCGCTGGAGGCGGGGAAGACGACGGACGACGCCGCTCGGTTGGCGGACCAGCTCGACCCCCCTGCTACCGCGCGGTCCACCGCTGCAGGGGTGGACGGGGCAGGCGGGGAGCGGGTCGGGGCGGTGACCTTCGCTGTTCCGGAAGGCGCGGGCATGCCCAGGCCAAGCGCCATGGACGGCGTGGGCGGCGAGGCCCCCCCCCCGCGCAAGGCCCGTCGGCGTGCCCGCAGCGCCCCTGCCCCCGCGCTGGTGAAGCCCGCCGCCTGGCGGTACGCCGGCGGGGGCGCCCCGAAAGGGATTCAAGGTGAACTCACCGACCCCCGCGAGCTGGATGCGACCGCCACCGAGGCGATGTTGGCCAAGCTTGCCGAAGGGACGCGGGCCAATTACAGCGCCGGGTGGCGTAACTGGGTACTCTGGCGGGGGCTCCGAGGCCGGAGCCCATACCTGCAGGGGGAGACTCGGGGCGCCCGCCTTACGGATGAGGATGACCTCATCCGGTATGTCGTGTACCTGTACAAGGTGATGAAGAGGCGAGCCACGACCATCCGCCAGCGCCTGTTCGCCATTCGATATGCCCACACCCTGGCCGGGTTTGGGGATGTGACCTCCGATCGGCGCCGGCTCTGGACCTCGATCGAGGGACTCCGCCGCTGGGACGGAAAGGCGAAACGGAAGCTGCCGGCCACGCCCCGGATGTTGCGCTGGCTCCGAGAGTACTTGTTCGCCCACGGGACGGCCACGCGCCGGGAGGCGACCATCCTATGGGCGGCGCTTATGACGGGGTACTTTTTCATGCTCCGCGCGTCGGAGTATTTGATCCAAGAGGACCGCTCCTGGAGTATGGGACGGGTGGTGCGTGGGCAGGACGTACAGGGGATGCGCGGAGGTACACCCAGCGCAAGGCTCAGCGACTGCGATGAGGTAGTACTGACGATCACGTCGTCCAAGACGGACCAGTTTAACGCAGGTTGCGTACGCAACCATTACCGTGCGGGGGTGGAGTTGTGTGTCGTGGACGCACTCGCCGACCTCCAGAGGGAGCTGCCGGACCGGTTTGGACGAGGAACCGAGGCGGGGCTCCCCCTGTTCCGCCGGCCCGATGGCCACCCGATTTTGCGGGAGGAGGTGCAGGGGCTCCTCCAACTCGCGGCTGCCGCCTGCGGCGTGGACGCAGGCCAGATGGGATCCCACTCCCTGCGCATCGGGGGCGCGACGGCGTTATACCACGCCTGTCGCGACCTGGAAGCGGTTAAGAGGTTCGGGAGGTGGTCCACAGACGCCTTCCACGGATACCTCTGGGAGGACCATCGGCGTCAGGCTCCATTCGCCCGAGGCATGGCGGAGGGCCACGCCTTATTGGCCCCGGACGCCCGCGGTGACGACGGCGCCGTGACCGGCGCCCGCCCCGACCAGTTGGCCGGGAGCGACCCGCCCCAGTTTGGGAGCGATCTGAGGCCCTCGGAACGCCCGGCCTGGGCGCCCGGGCGCCCCCCCTGGGCGCGCCCTTCGGCGCGAGCAGGGTCAACTACGGAGGGGGAAGGAGAGGGGGAATTGGTGAGATACGAGCCAGGGCGAGGAGTTAATGGGCGTGTGGGAAAGCAGCAGGCGGGTCCCACGGGTATTCAGGTCAGGGCGGGGGCTTCGCGTTGTGGGGGTATCCCGGTGGACCTCTCGCCCTCGACCCCCCTTTCGCTACCGCTCCCGATCGCCCCAGGCACGCCCACCTCCTCTTGGTCTTCTCATCCGCAGCCATCTCCCACTCCAGAGCGAGGCGCGCGAGCAGCGCGCGCACCCCAGCCCCGCGCGCCAGCCGCGCCGTCGCCCCGCGCTCCGGCAGCGTGCTTCATGGGATTCCTGGTGGGCCTGGTGGCCCCGGACCAGAGCAAGGCGCGTGGCCATGACTACAGCATCATGGCGGTGAACCCCCTCGGCGTCGTCGTCTCGGGGGCCGCGCTGTCGGACGAGCTCCGGAGTGCCGCCCACAACATCCTGTACACGGTGGTGAACGAGCTGGACAGCGAGGACCTCGTCGAGGTGGTCAACCACGACCACGAAGCAGCCCCGTGCATCGCGGCGGCTTGCTTTGCCGCGGGGGCGAGCGAGGACCACGGCCAGCTGGTGATCGTCGACGGCAAGCGGGGTGCGTGGGGGGTGGGCGCGGGGCCGAATAACAAGGTCCAGCGCCAGGCGGCCAAGCTGGCGCTCGCCTTGGCCCAGTTCCAGGGGCAGCCCATGCCGGAGCTCCGCGAGCTCTGCAAGCACAACAAGGGGCTGCTCGACTTGATGCGCACAGTGGACGCGGAGGCGGTCGTGGAGCTCACCGACGACGACGCCTCGAGCAGGGGCGAGGGGAAGTCGACCCCAGCCCCGGTCCTCGAGGCGGGAGTGGACGCGGTCACCGCGGCGCTGGCGCGTGCGGCCATCCAGGCTGCCGCGCGGCGCCAGAGCAAAGGCGCTCCAAAGGCGCGCCCGCGGCCCGCGCGGTCGCCGGGCCAGGAGCGCCTCGCCGAAGAGGTCCGCAAGCGCGAGGGGCGCCCTGCGCCCTTGCGCTCGCCCTCGCGCGCGAGGCGCCGCGATCGCGAGCGCGATGCGCCTCGCGATCGCGGGCGCAGGGGACAGGAGGAGGAGGCCGTCTTGAAACCCAAGACGGGCGGCGCCCCCCCGAAGGCCGACAGCGTGAAGCGTGAGGCCGTCCTGAAGCCCAAGAGCGGGGGGGCGCCGCCGCGGTCCTTCGAGGTGAAGACCGAGGTGGAGGAGGCGCCAGGCGCGGGGGACGGTCCGCCCCAGCGCCAGCCGCGCTCGAGGAGCCGCCGTAGGCGCAAGGAGGAGCAGCGCCTGGGCGCCCAGCAGCAGCCCAGTGACCAGCACGACGAGGGCGAGTCCATCATCCGCATCGAGCGGGTACCGCACCACGTCGATGCCGAGGTGGTCAGGCAGGTGGTCGTGCCCTTTGGGGTCGTCAAACACATCGCCTTCCTGTACGACCACCGCCACAAGCTGGAGCCGTGCGTGCTGGTGGAGTTCCAGCGCCGCGCTGACGCAAAGCGCGCGCGGGAGTGCATGAGGTCGAACTATCGGTTCTACAAGACGGACCCGTGCACGGTGGTCTCGGAGTGGGCGAGCCGGCCTCGCGGCCCTGACCCAGGCAGCGACGGGGAGGATGGCCCGACCATCCAGCCGCCTGCCTGCCCGACGTGCGCACTCAAGATGCGCTGGAGCTCCTTTGACCCGGGAGACGGTTGGGGTTGCGAGATGTGCCCCGCGGGCGGAGCTAACAGCGGAGCCCTGCGGTGGCACTGGAAGGGGTGCGACGTGAGCTACTGCGAGGCTTGCCGCGTCGCCTTCGGCAAACCCAAGACGGTGGTGGAGAAGGCCCGGCAGAGCGGCCACACCGTGCGGGAGGCGCCGGGCCCCAGTGCCGGCCACGGAGAGCGCCCCAGCACGGGTGCCACGGGCGCGGGGGCTGAGGGGGACCGCCCGCCAGGCGACCTCAGCTGGCCCAAGCGTGAGAGGTCGCCCAGCCGCAGCCGGCCCAAGCGCGAGAGGTCGCCCAGCCGCAGCCTGGCGCGGGACCCAGCGTGGGCGCGGCGCGGCGACACCCCTCCCGGCCGCACACGGCGTAAGACCGGGAAGCACGCTGGGCAGCTACGCGCTCCTCGCGGCGGCTGGTACGAGCAGGAGAAAAAGCGGCGGCGTGCTGCCGCTGCGGAGGCTGCCGAGGGCGGGGGTGGGATCCCAGCCTGGCGTGGCAAGGGCGCGGGCGACAAGGGCGGCAAGGGCGGCAAGGTCAAGGGCAAGTACTCCGGCAAGGCCGCCAAGGGCACCAAGAGCGGCGGCAAGGGCGACAAGAGCGGCAAGGGCGGCCACTCCAAGGGCGACCAGGGCAGCCGCGGCCGGAGTGAGCGTGACCGGCCCAGCGTGGGCGGTCGCGCGTCGAGGGGCGGCGATGGCGGCAGCCCCCGGGACCACAGTGAGCGCGGCGGAGACCGCAGCGGCGATGAGAGCCGCGATCGCCAGGGGAACACGCCATCCATCTAGGCGTGGAGCACCCCATATCCCGACGCCAGCGCCCGCGGCACCGCGGGCTGCGGGCTGAAGGCGGCGGCCCGTGAGTGAGCCGGCTTTCCCCTCAGCCTACCGTGCGCAGGTGGCGCCTGCGATCCTTTCAGCCTACGGTACGCAGGTGGCGCCTGCGATCCTCTTTCTTTTAGCCTACGGTACGCAGGTGGCGCCTGCGATCCTTTTTCTTTTAGCCTACGGTACGCAGGTGGCGCCTGCGATCCTTTTTCTTTTGAGGAGTTTGAACGTTGCGCGCGCGTCGCGCGCTTCCTGGACCCGGCCGCGCCGCGCGTCCTGCGCGCCGTGCGGTCGGGGCCACACTTGCGCTCTGCGCCCGGCGCATCATGCGCCGCTCTTTTCTGTTCTTTTGCGCGCTTCGCGCACGCGCCGCGCCCGCGCTCTGGGTGCGCGGGGCGCGGAAGGCCTCAAGGTTGCAGGCAAGTGGCCGCGCGCGCGAGGCTCTTGCAGCCTCCGGTTCCGCCCTCGCACTCGGGCGGGGCGTCCCCGCGCGCGCGGCTGCGTCTTTCTTTTCTCATGGCCGAGCGGCCGCAGGCGTGCCAGAGCGCGAGCGCGCGGGCCGTCAGGGCCCACGCGCTCGCGTTGAGCGTGGGGCCACCAGGGCCCACGTTCGGCGGAGATGCGCGTCGCCACGCTGCCATGAAAATACCATCGCCCTGTCCTGGTCCCTCTCTCGTCCCCTCCTCTCCTCCTCCTCCTCCGTTGAGTGCACGCGTATCTCACTTAACTTGTATAGTCTGATTGGTTGTAGACTGCAGGTTAAGTGGGAGGGGGTGTGGGCTCAGGGAGCCATTTTGGGTCCGTAGCGTTCGGCTCTGGCCGACGCGCGGGTGCCCACCCACCCCGCTTTGCTCCCAGACGCCTGCGTCGGCCGAGCGGCCGCAGGCGTGCCAGAGCGCGAGCGCGCGGGCCGTCAGGGCCCTCGCGCTCGCGTTGAGCGTGGGGCCACCAGGGCCCACGCTCGGCGGAGATGCGCGTCGCCACGCTGCCATGAAAATACCATCGCCCTGTCCTGGTCCCTCTCTCGTCCCCTCCTCTCCTCCTCCTCCTCCGTTGAGTGCACGCGTATCTCACTTAACCGCTCTAAACCACCTACGCCCAGAGGGCTGGTGGGATTAAGCAAGGGCGGTCGTACTCATCCTATTGATCGTCACAGAGCCGTGAACAATCAAGCAAGCCCCTTTTCCTCGTTCAATATAAACGCCCCCCATTCCTCGGCCGCTTCTCTTTCCCCCCACCGCCCAGCAAAGAGCCTTATCTCTAGCAATGGAAAGCGTTGAAAACATGATCCACTGCCCGCGACTTATCGCAAACACACACTCTGCAGTCGCAGTAGTAGTAGTAGTAGTAGTAGTAGTAGTAGTAGTAGTAGTAGTAGTAGTAGTAGTAGTAGTAGTAGTAGTAGTAGTAGTAGTAGTAGTAGATGAAGTAGTAGTAGTTATAGTAGTAGTAGTAGTAGTAGTAGTAGTAGTAGTTGCTAGTGGTGGTGGTGGTGGTGGTAGGTGGTGGTGGGTGAGTCGGTTTGGTGGGGGTGGTTGGTGGTGGTGGTGGTGGTGGTGGTGGTGGGTCGTCGTCGTCGTCGTTCGTCGTCGTTCGTCGTCCGTCGTTTCGTCGTCGTCGTCGTTCGTCGTCGTCGTCGTCGTCGTCGTCGTCGTCGACGACGACGACGACGACGACGACGCCGTCGCCGTCGCCGTCGCCGTCGCCGTCGCCGTCGTCGTCGTCGCCGCCGTCATCGTGGTCGTTGTCGTAGTCGTGGTCGTAGCCGTCGTGGTAGTAGTAGTAGTAGTAGTAGTAGTAGTAGTAGTAGTAGTAGTAGTAGTAGTAGTAGTAGTAGTAGTAGTAGTAGTAGTAGTAGTAGTAGTTAGTAGTTAGTAGTAGTAGTAGTAGTAGTAGTAGTAGTAGTAGTAGTAGTAGTAGTAGTAGTTGTAGTAGGAGTAGTAGTAGTAGTAGTAGTAGTAGTAGTAGTAGTAGTAGTAGTAGTAGTAGTAGTAGTAGTAGTAGTAGTAGTAGTAGTAGTAGTAGTAGTAGTAGTAGTAGTAGTAGTAGTAGTAGTAGTAGTATTAGTAGTTGTAGTAGTAGTAGTAGTAGTAGTAGTAGTAGTAGTAGTAGTAGTAGTAGTAGTAGTAGTAGTAGTAGTAGTAGTAGTAGTAGTAGTAGTAGTAGTAGTAGTAGTAGTAGTAGTAGTAGTAGTAGTAGTAGTAGTAGTAGTGGTGGTAGTGGTAGGAGTAGTAGTAGTAGTAGTAGTAGTAGTAGTAGTAGTAGTAGTAGTAGTAGTAGTAGTAGTAGTAGTCGTAGTCGTAGTCGTAGTCGTAGTCGTAGTAGTAGTAGTTGCCGTAGTAGTAGTAGTAGCAGTAGCAGTTAGGTGCAGGGTCGTTTGCAGCAGTAGCACTAGCAGTTGCAGTAGCAGTAGGCAGTAAGCAGTAGCCGCAGGCAGTTAGTCGTAGTAGTAGTAGTAGTAGTAGTTAGTAGTAGTAGTGGTAGTAGTAGTAGTTTTAGTAGTAGGTAATAGATAGTTAGTAGTAGTAGTTTGTAGTAGTAGTTATTAGTAGTCGTAGTAACAGTAGGAGTAGTAGTAGGTAGTTGTAGTAGTGTCGTAGTAGTAGTCTGTCGTAGTAGTAGTAGTAGTAGACACTACTACTACTATATTTTCGACTACTACTACTACTTCTACTACGCCTCGTACTTCTACTACTACTTCTTCTACTACTACTACTAAAACTTCTACTACTACTACTACTACTACTACTAACACTGGCACTAACACTACTACTACTACTACTACTACTACTACTACTACTACTACTACTACTACTACGACTACGACTACGACTACGACTACGACTACGACTACGACTACGACTACGACTACGACTACGACTACGACTACGACTAAGACTACGACTACGACTACGACTACGACTACTACTACTACTACTACTACTACTACTACTACTACTACTACTACTACTTACGACTACTACTACTACTACTAATACTACTACTACTACTACTACTACTACTACTACTACTACTACTACTACTACTACTACGACTACTACTACTACTACTACTACGACGACTACTACTACTATTTTCTTATACTATACTACTACTACTATTACTACTACGACGACTACTACTACTACTACTACTACTACTACTACTACTACTACTACTACTACTACTACTACTACTACTGCTACAACTAGTAGTAGTAGTCGTCGTCGTCGTCGTCGTCGTCGCGATGACAAGCCAACGTGGCGCGGTGCTACGCAGATCACAGCGGGACCTCGCCATCTCTGGGGGGCTGTGAATTCCAAAATTGTCGCTTGCTGGGGGCGCCAGATGAGTGCTAAGCAGCGGCTAAATGCCAGGGTGGCAGGGTAACGCTTCAGGGTGCTGCGTGCGCTACCGTTTCACCGGAAGGGGGGGTTCTTAATGGCTGCCCCCGGTTAAGCTATCGGACTACGTGTTCCCCCGGTTGTTGTGGAAATGTGTCGGCGAACACGTGGGGGAGAAACAAGAAGAGAAGAGAATGAGAGGGAGGAAACAGGAGGAGGAGGCATCGTGGGAGCCTCTCGGGGCGCTATTGGCGCCTCCTGGGAGATTCCTGAGGGCCTCTTGGATGCCTCTTGGGTGCTTCCTGGGGCAAACTTGGGGCCTCCTGGGAGCTCCCTGGGGGCCTCTTGGAGGCCTCTTGGGGGCTTCTATGACCTCTTGGGAGCCTTTGGAGGCTCTTTACGAAGCTCTTTGGCCGTCTGAGGGCGTTTTTGGCCCGTCGGACGCCGTCCTGGGGGCCTCGCTCGGCCGACTTCGGGCCCTCTTGGGACGCTTCAAAGCCGTAGTGGAGGCCATCTTGGGCGTCCTTGAGACCCCTTGGCCCGTTTTGGGGCTCTCTTGGGGCCGTCTTGGGCGCCTTGTGGGACATCATGGGGTCATCCTGGAGGCCTCTTGAAAGATCTTTGGGCGATCTTGCGGGCCCCTTGTGCCGTCTTGGGCAGTTGGAGGGCCGAAAGGATGCGAATGCCGAAACCGTCAAAACAAACTAAGGACAAACACTCATGGTGGCCTTTTCGGGTCTTCCTGGAGAACCTCTTGGAGGCCTCTTGGGCCGTCTTGGAGGCCTTTTGGGGGTCTCTTGGGGCAGCTTGAGCCGTCCTGGTGGCTTCTTGTGCGGACGTGGGGGCATATTGCGGCCATATGTGACTCTCTTGGGCCGTCTTAGCCGGCTTAGAGGCCATCTTGGCCGTCTTGGAGGAAAATTTGGCCGTCTTGGAGGCGATTGGGCAAAAGGGATGTTTGTTCCAGGGCCGGCGGACTGGGCCGAGACCCCATTAAGAGATTTTTTGAAAAGAACCAGCAATTTGGCAGAGGTTGGCACGCGTTGCGCCCCTGTGGTGTTTTCCAAGATACGCATATGTGGAAACACGTCTGGACCAAGCTTGACCAGGCTATTTGACCATGCTTTCCCCAGCCGTTGTGGAAGCCCTTCGGGGAACACAGGGGGAGGAAGAGGAGGATGGGGATAGAGAGGAAAAAACAGATACGGCGAAGGATGGGGAGACCTCTTGGGAGCTTCTGGGCTCATTATTGGAGCCTTCTGCGAGCTTCCTGGGGGCCTCTTGGAGGCCTCTTGGGGGCCTCCTTGAGGGCCTGTAGGGGCTTCTTGGGGGCATGGCACCTGTGCCGCTGGGTGCCCTGGTGGCGCCCCAGGAAGACAGGCGGGTTGGCAGCCCGATCGTCACCACAGCTCGACGGGGCTGTGGGAGAGACTCTTGCCCTGTGGTTGGCCAGCCACAGTAGGTGCGGGCCCGCCGTGCCACCCCTGGGAGGCCCGATGGGGTTACTCGAAGGGGGTCCCCCGACGTGGGGGGCGCGGGAACTTAAGTCCTTGGGCAGCGGGGCCTCCGCTGCTTGAGGCCGGCGACCAAGTGGGGGTGGTGCCCGTGGCCGCGTCTCGGGGTGGCATCATGAGGCGCCTCGCCACGGCGGCGCAGACGTGACGCTTGGGGCGGGTCTGTGCCGCCGTTCATGTTGCGAGGTCCGACTGCACGTGAATTCATGCAGGCACCTTGGGCACCTCCCTTCTGGTTGTGTCGCCCAGGTGTCCTCTCCGGGCACAGAAAAAACGTCTTGGGCGCCCCTTTGCGTTTCTGGTCCTTCTGACGCCGTCGGAAGCCGTCTTGGGAGCCTCTCTGGGCCGTATTGGGGCCCTCCTGGGACGGATCTGGGTCGTCTCGAAGGCCTGATTGGGCATCTTGGGGGGCTTCCCTGACAGTCTTGGAGCCATTTGGGGGCCGTCTTGGAAGCTTGTTGGGCTGCCCTGGGGCCATTTGGGGGGCCTCTTGGGCGATCCTGGGTGCCTCTTGGGCCGTCGGGAGGCCGTTTTGAAGCAAATGCCCAAACCCTCCAAAACCCGAACGAAGATCAATGAGTTTGGCCTCGGCCGTTTTGGGCCGTTCTGAGGCCATCTAATGCCATCTTGGGTGCATCAGGGGCCGCCCTGAAGACATCTTGGCGCCATGTTGGGCCCTCCTGGGGCCATCTTGGCCCTCTGGGAGACCGTCTTGGCCGTTTTCGAGGCCATCTTCATCGGAACAGCCGATGGGAGACGCGTCTGGTCGAGCTTGCCCGGTGGCCGGCGGGTTGGGCCGAAGCCCCAGAGGATCCGCCGCCCCCTGCTTGCAGGGGTGCACGGCGTGCTGGATGTTTCAGGTTTTGGTTTTGGTTTTTTTTCTAAAAGAACTCCCCAGTGGGCTTCGGCCCGTCCCGCCGGCCACCCGTAATTTTCCCAAAATCCGTCTGTCAATGCCTTTGTTGCCCCAACTTGGCCCAAGATGGCCTCCAAGACGGCCAAGATGGCCCAAGATGGCCTCCAAGACCCAAGATGGCCTCCAAGACGGGTAAGATGGCTCCAAGATGCCTCCAAGACGGCCCAAGATGCCCTCCAAGACGGCCAAGATGGCCCCAAGATGCCTCCAAGATGGCCCAAGAGGCCTCCAAGACGTTCTCCAGGAGAGCCCGAAGAGGCCAAAATCATTGGTTTTCCTTAGGTTTTTGAAGGTTTTTTGCGTTTTCTTCTTTTCGGCCTTCCGACGGCCCAAGAGGCCCCCAAGATCGCCCAAGAGGCCTCCAAGAAGGCCCTATGACGGCCCAAGGGCCCCCCAAGACGGCCCCAAGAGCGCCCCAAGACGGCCCAAGAGGCCTCCAAGACGCCCAACATGGCCTCCAAGACGGCCCTGAAGCGCCCCAAGAGGGCCCCAAGACGGCCCAGAGAGGCCCCCAAGACGGCTCCAGACGGCGTCAGACGGACCAGGAACGCCCTAAGACGGCCAAAGAGACCCCCAGGAAGCCCCCAAAGGCCCCCAAGAGGCCCAAGGAGGCCCCCAAGATGCCTCCAAGAGGCCTCGAAGAGGCCCCCAAGAAGCCCCCAACAGACCCCAAGGGTGCCCCAAGAGACTCCTAACAACCCTCATCCTCCTACTCTATTTCTTCCTCTTCCTCTTCCTGTTCATAATCATTCTCTCCCATGTGTTCCCCGAAAGCTTTCCAAACCGACTCGGGGAACTCATGGTCCGATAGCTTGGCCAAGCTCTAGTCCAACTTTCGGCCACATCGGCGTTTCCAAAAAGGCAGGGGGCGGCGGTGATTCGCCGTAGGCGTCGTCGATAAATATATATATATATATATATATATATATATAAGCTGAGCCACAACCATTTACACATTCAGCACGCCTGAAACCCATGTCATGAATCAAAAAGGAGCGGCGGATCGAATAGCCTTCGGCCCATCCCGCCCACGTCATGGATATTTCTTGGGGTCTCTTCATAGGGCTCTCGGTGACCTCTAGGGGCAATTATGACGCCTCTTGGGGGCCTCCTGGGAGCCTCTTGAGGGTATCTTGGGGCCTCTTTGGGGCGCCTCTTGGGGCGGAGAGCTCGAAATGCCGGTTCGTGTTCCCCCTATGGGATGTCTCTGTCGGCGTTCTTGGGCCCTCATGGGCCGTCTTTGACGCTGTCTGGAGAGCCTCTGGGACCGCCTCGGCACCCTCTTGAGAGCCTCTTGGGCCGCATTGGCGCGATATTGGGGGCCCTTTGGGGCCGTCTTGGAGCGTCGGGAGCCCGAAGAGGCGGAAACGCGTTCATCCTTCCAACACCCAGGAACTTGGAGCCTTTTTGGGGCGTCTCGGAGGCCTTTTGGGCAGTCTTGGAGCCATTTTCGGCGTCTTGGAGCGCTCGCGGACTGTCTTGGATGCCCCTTGGGCCCTCTTGGGCACATTATGGGGCCTTTTTGGCCCGTCATAAGGGGCCATCGGGTTTCTGGAAAAGTCACGCGGGGAAGCCCGAGAATACGCGGGAGCGCCAAGAACATGTGAGAAGTTAAGCTGTTTGCCCCTTTTTATCTAAATATCTATAATACTGAATGCAGGGGACAGAGAACTCTCGAAGACCTGGGAAACACTCCACTTCTTTCCTCGAGGCACGGTGGCGGATAACGTAAAGGAGGCCTGCTCTTGTCTGCGTCTTTGTCCTTGCGTTTCTGTCTCGCGTCGTTTCTAAGACCCCTGCATGCCCGTTGCTTTCCGGAGCTCCGAACTCCCGAAATCAAAAAAATTGACACCCCCAAACCAGTTTCAAGCGAGACTTCCATCTGAAAATGCGTGCACTTGATGAAAATCAGCAAATTTGCGCGGCGCCAAGGTGAGAGCCACACATAGAAAATAAGGAGCGGCACTCACTTGCACAAATGCTGCAAAGTTTAAACGTTGAGGCTCATGAGATGCTCGGAGCTCTCATGCGAAACGCCCAGCCCGCCCTACTGCCACTGCAAGTGGTGCGACGAGGCGAAGTGGTTCAAAGGCTTGATAAGGGGGTGAGCCAGGAGGAGGAGGAGGAGGAGGAGGAGGAGGAGGAGGAGGAGGAGGAGGAGGGTGGGAGAACGAGGACGGGGGGCCGAGGATGGTGAAGAGAGGAGGACCTGGACGCGGAACGCGGACCCATAGTCTTTCCCACAGGAGCATCACCCGGGAAGCGCGGACCCGTCGTAACGTACAAGGGGTCCGTGGCTTTAGGTCCCAATTCTGGCGCCTCTCGGTGCTTCCTCCTCCCCGGAGAGGCGAGGAGCGCCGAGGCGGCTCGGCCGGGTGGCTGCCATGAGCCGGCCCTCCATGGCTTCCAGGGCACATGTCAAGCAGCGGCGAAGCGTCCTGGCTCGCCTATAGCCCCGCCAAAGAATTGTCTAAGAACCTTGTGTGGTTCCCACGGAATGTTCTTAGAGCATTTCTGGCGGGAGTCTGTCTTGTTTTAACACATCGGGTTTATGTTCTAAGAACATTGTTTCGGTTCTTAGAAAATTCTGGGGTTCTAGGAACATTTCGTGGTAGGACTATAGGAATGCCGGGACGGTCGGTCCCTGCTCAATGGGTGTCGGCCCCCTGTGTCGTTTGCAGCAGTACTGCACGTAAGAGTGACCCTCGACCAGAGTGACCTTAGGTGCGCGGCTTCAGGGGTGCCCGGGGGGGCCCAACGCAGCCGCGCAAGCCGCTGCTGTCGCGCCACATCAACGATCGGCGGGACGCGCCTCGAAAGATTCTTGGGCTTGCACCACACCGCCAACCCCTTGGGGAACCGGCGGTCGTGCTGTGTTGTTCCTGAGGGCCTCTTGGGCGCTTTTTCGGAGCTTCTTGGTGCCCTTTTGGGCGCTTCATGGGGGCCTATGTGGGGCCTCTTGGAGCTTCGTTGAATAGGGGCCTTGGGGGCCGAAGACTCAATATACGGGCTCGGGTTCCCCTCAGGGGCCCTTCTTGCGGCGGTCTAGGGGCTCTTTTGGGTCATGTTGGAGGTTTTTGAGGCCGTCTTTGGGACCGTGTGGGACCCCCCCTTGTCTGTTTAGGGGCCCTCTTGGAGGCCTATGGGGCCGGCTGGGGGGATCTTGGGGGCCTCTTGGGCCGTCGTGCAGCGTCGGGAAACCGAATAGGCGAGAACGCTAAAATGTTCCCTCTTGGGAGGGCTCTTGGAGGCCTTTTGAGGCAGTCTTGGGCCGTCTGGAGGCCATCTTGGCCGTCCTGCAGGATCGTTCGGCAACCGGGGGCCCTGTTGGACCGTCTAGGGGGCCTCTTGGGACCCTCTGGACTCGTTGTGGGGCCCTCCCTCTATCCTCCCATGATGCGCTGGGGTCGGGCCCGGACCAGGGTCCGAGGGAAGGGGTCGAGGGAGGGGTAAGCATCTCACACGCTGATGACACCCCAGGGGGTCGGGGGATTTTGCGTCGGGGCCTCTTGGACACATGATTGCGTGCTTGCCAAAGATTCCCCTGGGGCCCACGTCAATCGCGGTACAGCCCGCACGCACCAGCCGCAGTGATTTCTGCGGCTGGCATTTTCAGTCAGCGTTCGCCGTGCATGCGTAGGGGAACGGGCGAGAACCCACGTGTGTTAGCGGCAGGCATGTGTTAGACACCAGAAGAATGAGTTTCGAAAGGCCTTCGGCACATCCCCCGCCACCGTGCCTGGGCTACGGGTGTAAGGCCACGCGAATGGCAGACGAGGCCTCGTGGGAAACGTCTCGGGGGCTTTTGGGATTCAGTTTTTGAACCTCTCGGGGGCATCCTGGGGGCCTCTTTAGGAGCTTTTTTAACGCCTCTCGGAACTCCGTGGAAGCCTGTTAAAAACTTCTTGAAGCAACCGGACGGCGGTTTGGAATCAAAGGCTCGAGATGTCTTTCCAGGTTCCCCCTCCTGGCCCCCCTCTTGGAACGTCTGAGAGCACTCTTGGGGGCCTCTGGGGCCGTCTTTGGGCGACCAGGGACGCTCCTGGAGCTGTCTTGCGCTCGTGCACGCCTAAGAGGCGAGAACGTGCTTCTCCTCCCTGAGAGTGGGACGATGGTTGCTCTCTGAGGCCGTCTTGGGACGCCTCCTCCTCCTCCTCCTCCTCCTCCTCCTCCTCCTCCTCCTCCTCCTCCTCCTCCTCCTCCTCTTGAGGGCCTCTTGGGGCGTCGGGGGGGCTGGGGCCGTCTGGAGGCCCGCGTGGGCCCTTTGGGATCGATCCACCCCTCCGCGGCTCGTGGGGCCCTCTCTTGCACCGCCCGCAGGGCCTCTATAGCTGCGCTCTGGCCCTCCGCGGGGGACACCCCCCTCCAATCGGGGGCGGAGAAGAGGGGGGTGATGACTAGGGGGGGTGGATATCATGGCGTGGGCCATGATATTTCCCCAGATTTCATGGCGCCTCTTCTTATTTCATTACGTCCCTGGCCCCTCCGCTGGGCCGCGCACATGCCGCCGGTCATAATTTGTACCCCCCCTCTTGGACACCCCCCTCTTGGCCGCTCCCGATCCAAAGCAACCGGACCGGGCTCCCAGGGAAGGGGCTCGGGGAGGAGGTAAAACGACGCGAAGATCGGGACAACCTCGGATCGGGAGAACTCGAAAAATCTCTGAGAGTTCGGCGGGTTTGGAGGACGTATGTTGGGCGCCGCGGCCGCTCTGAGAGCGTGCCGGAACGCTCTGAGAGCGCTCCGGAACGCCCTGGAGCGATGTGTCCCGATCCTAGCCCTGTTTTAGAGGAGGCAGCATCCCACACGCCGAGAAGCCCCGAGGGGTCGGCGGGCCCCCCGCGCCAGCCGGCCACCGCGGGGATTCCGCCCGGTCGAATTGGAGCGCCCCGAGTGGCATCCCGGAGGCGCTGCGCGAAAGCGAGCGCGGCCAGGGGCAGCCACGAGAGGGTCTGGCACCGCCGGGCCGCGTCGCGATGACGTCTGACCAGGTCCGGCGTCGTGGCCAGAATTGGCCCTACCCCAGGGCCCAGAAGATGTTTGAGCTTCGTCAGGAAATGTTTCACTCGTGAAGAATCTCATTGGTTCGGAAAGATGATCAAAGATATGCAAACAGATTCGAAGATGTCCAATGAGATTCAAATGTGACGATTTGGAATTTGGGCTGGGAGTCGAGGCGGAAAGCGCGCCGCCTGGTCGACCGGCCCCCCTTCCCCTCGGGAAACCAACGCGCGCTACAGAATTCGCCGCGTATGCGTTGCGGTCGATTGCGAGGGATGGGGCCCAACCTTGTCGCGCTCAGATGCGAGCGCAACCCCCCGCTGCGGGCGCCGACGCGAGGCCAAGCTCAATCCCGAAGAAAATCGGCCCGACCCCTTGGGGCCAGCACAAGAAGGCACTCCGGCGTGTAGTCGCGAGTCCTGCCCAAGAGAAGGGCCCGTCCGTTCCCTGGGGGCGGGCTCTCTGCGCGGCTGTTCTTCTTGCTCCGAGCGACGGCCACTGGCCCTGCCTGCAGTAGCGGAGGACACTGGACTGAAGGGGGAGGAATTGTTGACAAGGCGGGGGCATTTAACAAGAGTGGTTCACACACGACGTTGTTGACTGATGCGGGAGAGAGGATTGTAGGGAGGAGAAGAGGAGAGAGAGGGGGGGGACAGTTCTATTGCCGTCCCAGATCCTGAACTCCAGAGATCCCTCGGACTCCTTCCTCTACCATCCTTCCCCTACTCTTCTCCTCCATTCCTGTTCTGCCATACCGCTTCCAGCGGAGGCTTGCCGCTTGCGCTGTCCTGTGAGGAGGGCCCTCCCAGCCCAGCAAGGCCAAGCCTGGCCAAGCCCAGCCAAGCCAGGCCAGCCGATCCAAGGCAGCGAAATGCCACGGCATAGCCAAGACAAGCCAGCCATGCCCAGTCAGACAACGCCCCTATCTTGAGCAATGTTCCAAGGGCGTTCCCCATGTTCTCTTCCTGGTTGATCGCACGGTGATTCTAACAAACAATGTTGTTGAGAACCACGGCCAGAGCTCTCGACACCGTCTTTAGGGGTCCTCTTCAAAAGGCACAGGGCCCGAAGAAGGGCGAACGAGCCCGTCGTGATCGTGTTCACGGCGCCCAGGTGTCAGGCGTTGGCCTCCTCCAAGGGGCGCCCGACAGTTCCAGAGCAAGCAAGCAAAATGTGGAGTACGAAACGCACATGAGAACATAGCCACTGTCACGTGGTACCGCAATGCCTACAGACTACGACCCGGCACGCCGTGGCCGAAGAAATGGTGTCCTGGCTTAGCGCTGGAAGGGCCTCCATACCCCCAGCTGCTTCGCAGGCGTGCCTGTAAACTTCCCACAGCCACGCTGCTCGTGGGCGCCCTGTCTTTCTCTGGGTGGGAGGAGGGAGGAAGGCGGCTGGAGCACTGTACGCCGCACAGCGTCGTCACCTGGCTTTCAAGCGATGTGACCCAGAACATGGAGCTATCTGCGGAGGAGAGTGTTGCTGAGCGGGCGGGCGTTGGCCCGCTCAAGCACGGATTCGTTCGAGACGCTGTTGATGTATCAATGGGGACTGCGCAAGAGCTTGCGCAGGCACCGCTCCTGGAATGCGCTCAAAGGGCGCAGCCCTGCTTACTAAAGTAAAAGTGTGCAGGCAGTACAAAGATTTATGTCTTTCACAAGACTGAAACACCTGAATATGTTCCTGCTGGGTAAGAGTCGAGTGGCTCCATGCTCTTGCAAGTTCGTCAAAATCTGCACCCGCAGCTCCTAGGCGGTGCGACAGCTATGACCCTATCTTGCTGTCGTCGCGAATCAGACCACCGATATAAGATATGTGTCTCTTCTGTGGGATCAGCGCGCCGTCCGGCTTAAACATACACACGTCGTACCTACAGCCAAGGCTTCTAGTTTGCGCAAGCCAAATTGCAAACTGTACTGTTGCCCCACATGTTGCACGGCATGCATGTACGCCCCTGCTGATTCCCTGGAGTTGCGAGCAAAAGTATATCATCTGCGTATACCAGTTCGCGCGCATGCATGCTCTTACTCAGAAAAGGATCGGCCTTTTTGTTCGCATCGCGCAAAAAGGTGGTCATCATTACTGCGAAAAATGGAGATAGCAGGCACCCCTGACAGATACCGAATGCTTGAGGATACTCTTCGGATGTGTTCTCGGCGTCGCGGACAGAACACGTAGGACCTGTGTATATGGCACGCACGACTTGTATGAAGTGTGTGTGTGTGGGAACACCGAACCGTTGCAGCGAGAGGCATAACGATTCGGGCGAAACATTGTCAAAAACGAAGCGCCCACTTGCGTCTGGCATGTAAGTTCAAGTCGGGGATTTACGAGGAACATCGCATCCGCCGTCCCGTGCTTGCTCTTGAAGCCGAACTGAGTACTCCAAACTCCCTGCTCAACACCGCCAGTTTTGAGACGGTTCAAAAGGATGGTGGCAAATATGTCCGTAAGGGTTTCGCCCCATGCCGCCGGCCCCCTGTCTCGGACAATGGGAGATGCAAGAGCTAAATCATGAGGTCTGGGCGCCGCCGTGAAGCAGTGTCGGGACTTGTTTGTTTCTCTACCCCCTACGGATCTGCATGAGGGGTGCCACCGAATTTCAGAAATGTAACAAATCCCATGTGTTTTTGGACCCTGACCCTGTCGATCCGCGTGAGCGGTGCCACCGAATTTCAGAAATTTAGAGAATCCCATGATTTTTCAGACCCTGACCCCGCCGATCTGCGTGAGGGTTGCCACCGAATTTCAGAAATGTGGCAAATCCTTTATGTTTTGGCACCCTGACCCCGCCGATCTGCGTGAGGGGTGCCACCGAATGTCAGAAATGTTGCAAATCCCCTGTGTGTTTGGACCCTGACCCCGCCGATCTGCGTGAGGGGTGCCAGCAAATTTCAGAAGTGCGGCAAATCCCATGTGCTTTTGGACCCTGACCCCGCCCATCTGCGTGAGGGGTCCCACCGAATTTTAGAAATGTGGCAAATCACTTTTGTTTTTGGACCCTGACCCCGCCGACCTGCGCGAGGGGTGTTAATTTTTACCCACCCCAGCAATTCAGAGCACACGCTCAGGGCGTGCTAAACCTGCCCGTTTGGGCCTCCCCCCCCTCGCGCGGTCCATCAACAAGGAACAGTAAGCAGCAAGAAGCAGAATTGTAACAGTGGAAACGGGAAGCTGCAACTGGCGCAGGAAGCTGCGAACCTTCGGCCTACAGCCTGGTGGCCCCACAAGGGGGCCGGCGGATTTTATCATATTGAGATCAGGCTAGTTGGTCGACAATGCTCACCATTTGCAACGTCGCTTCCTTACAGCCGTGATTAGCAGGTGTCAGGGACCACGTCCTAGCATTTGCTTCACAAGGCCACTGCCCACCTGCAGGCGGCGGATCCTGGAGTGCAAATCGACTTCCAGAACTCGCCTGAAACTCTGTCCACGCCAGCGGCCTTTCCCCTCTTCAGTTTGCCAGCCGCTGCCAACACCTCGCCTTCGGCGATGGGCTCGCACGACACAGGTAAAGTTGGACCCAAACTGTCCGTGGATTCTGCGACTGTCGTCGGCCGGACAGCCCATTGAACTTGAGCGAGATATTGTGCCGGAGTGTCGGCGCGCTGGTCCGAGTCCACGATTTCTCCACTCGGGTTTGCCAGCCGGCCTTGCTTCGAGACCGCGCCTTTCCGGAGCTACCAGATCGGCGCCCACTCTTTTGTGGCGAGGCTGCTCTCTAACCGATTCTAACCGCTGCGACCTGTCTGATTTCACAGATGCCTTGACTTGTCTGGCGAGCTCGCGTTTCTCCTCTCGCGCCCCCTCTCGCGAGCGGCGTTGCGTTTCTCGATGAACGCAAGAGTGCCCGACGAGATCCAAGGCCTTCGGGGCAGCAGTTTCGTGTCAGGGAGGACGCTGTCGGCAGCGAAGGAAAAGGCTTGGGTCATCCGCTCATTCCGTTGCTCTGCGGACTCGGCGTCAGCATCGTCGCCGTCGGAGCCCATGTGCTCGCAAAAGGCTTCAGCAAATGAGTTCGCAATGCTCGAGTCCCGCAGCCCGGAGTGGTCCTCCCTCTTCTTGCTCGGGCCGAGCGAAAGGGGGGGATTGGCAAAGGGGGGGTCACGAAATTTGCTGCATGCAGCTGGTTTCGGCCCCGCCGCCGGGCCCATTCCTCCATACATGGGCGCCTCCTGGCGCCGGGAGGCGCCGGGAAAATCAGCTACGTGAGCTGATTCTCAAACCCCACCCTTTGCTACCCCCCGTGTGCTACCCCCCCATTTCGTCCTCCCTCCTCTGTCGATCAAGGCACGTGCGGCACGAGGAAGTGGTGCGGCGGCAGCGCTGCGGCGGCGCGGTCGCTCCAGACTCGCTGCACCGAGCCTGCCCACTCCGAGCTGACGAGAGCAAAATCCAGTTGGCCAAAGTATTGTTCTGTGGCTTACGAACCAGCAACACACACACTCATACCCATAGGGGGGTCGGAGAGGGCTATGGGTGCGTGTTGTCGGACGGGGGACCCCGCTCGAACGGGAGCGTTCCCCAGGGTCCGACAACCCGCACCCATACCCATAGCCAGTCCTCCTCTCGACGACCCCCCTACGGGTATGGGTGTGCGTTGCTCGCTCGTCCGTGGTGGGGTCCGCCGGGGGCTGACCGCTGTCGTGGCAGGTGGCCCCGTCTCTCCGCTGGCTCGTCGGGCAGCGTGTTGGCAACGACGAGGCCACGAGAGGTACGCAGCCCGACCAAGAGAGATCGGTTGGAAGCAGGACTGGTCTGCGCATGAGGGTGGCCGAAAACGCGTGTGCCCGTGACTTCTTCCTCTCCTGGGCGCCGCAGGTGAAGCCTCGCATGAAGATCGCCACGTGCGAATACAGGCACCATGGCAAGAGAACGACCCCAGAGACGTGCTCGAGTCTTGAAAGAGCGTCTGCCTCTACGATAGTGGCGTTCCGCTGAGGAGGGCGTACGCGCTGCACACAACAAGCTTGCCCCCAACAACTCTCAGCTTTAAAGAAGATTATCAGTGAGGCCTGCTGGAAACCTATGACGCTGCTGCGCAATCTGGGTGATATCAGAAATCCCACGCCTGCTGTCTCGTTGACGTCGTCGTCGGACGTCCCCGAAAAGATCAACAGGAAGCCCTCCTCGGTGACTGTGTAACTGTGTACTCCGATTTCCGACAGTTCCAGACAGGGCCAAAAAGACTGCAGAGTTGTGCCTGAAAGCGTTGCAGAGTTTCACCCCTCGTTGCTCGAGTCGAGCTCAACAGGAGGGAGGCAGGAGGGGGGGGCAGGAGGGCGCCCCTGGGCTGAGGACGCGAAGCGCTGCACGCGAGCACAGGTCGTGCGCGCCAGTGCTGGCAAGCTGGCGATTCATCGGTTGGGGGTTGTGTGATGGTCCCTCAGATCCGACGTTGCGGAAGAATGCAGCATCGCGAAAGATCGCGACCGCAGTCCCAGACTCCATCTCTCTGCTGCATTCTTCGAGCCGGACCCATCCGTGAGAGGACCCCGGGGCCCGAAAACATGGCCAGACCGCCCGCTGCGACGACGAGCGACGCCAGGGCCCCAGGATTGTGTGATGATGGACGACGACGACGACGACGACGACGACGACGACGACGACGACGACGACGACGACGACGACGACGGCGCGCCCCAATAAGCGACGACGACATTACGACGACGACGACGACGACGACGACGACGACGACGACGACGACGACGACGACGACGACGACGACGACGACGACGACGACGACGACGACGACGACGACGACGACGACGACGACGACGACGACGACGACGACGACGACGACGACGACGACGACGACGACGACGACGACGACGACGACGGCGTGCCCCAATAAGCGACGACGACATTACGACGACGACGACGACATTACGACGACGACGACGACGACGACGACGACGACGACGACGACGACGACGACGACGACGTCGCCGCGCGCGAGCAGGTTCTTCTCGGAGCGGCTGCAGGAGGCCTCCTTCTTCGGGGGCGAGCCCGTCGGCAAGGCCAAGTGGTACGGCAAGCTCGTGGACGCCCGGGGCCCAGAAACGCCGCGGCTGCGGCGGCCTGCCCGACGGCACCTCCCCGTCGTGGGCGAAATCCGAAGCCTGCGGCTCCTCCTCCTCCTCCTCCTGCTCCTCCTCCTCCTCCTCCTCCTCCTCCTCCTCCTCCTCCTCCCCCTCCTCCTCCTCCTCCCCCTCCTCCTCTTCCTCCTCCCCCTCCTCCTCCTCCTCCTCCCCCTCCTCCTCCTCCTCCCTCCCACCTCCTCCTCCTCCTCCTCCTCCTCCTCCTCCTCCTCCTCCTCCTCCTCCTCCTCCTCCTCGTCCGGTTCAGCGGTTCAGGCACTCTGGCTCAAAGAAGCAAGAGCGGCGTACGCAACAATTCTCGGAGCTCCGCGCAGACTTCTTGGATGCGCTGGGCGCCCCTGGCGGCGCCTCCGGCGCCGCCCCTGGCGCGCTCCGCGCGACAGGGAGAGGGGCCCAGCGCCGAGGCAGGAAATCTGCGCGGACCTCCGAAAGTGTGCGCTCATGCAGTTTTCGTTTCTTATTCCAGGTCGGGTTCGGATTTCGTCGAAGACTTAGCGAAACCGTAGCCCTGCCCCCCCGCCTCCCATCGACTACCACCCACCAAACCACCCCAACCCAACCCGAAGGCCCAAATTGACCCTCGACTCCCAGTGGGAGGGGGGTCGGGGAACATCGAAAAACACGTGTGGAGCCCGTACCCCCCCCCCCAACCCGAAGCTTAGGTCTTCGGGTTAGGTTGGGGTGGTCTGGTAGGTAGTCAATCGATTCAGGAGAATGGATGGCTGGCGGGGGCAGGGCTCGGATGTCTGAAAGAGCGCGTTCTGTGGTCGCTTGGAGGGGGGGGGGTTGGAACCGGACCCCCCCCCCCCCGCCCCTCCCTTCCCCCTCCTCCCCTACTTCTCCTCTCTCCCTCCCCTCAGGCCAGCGCCTGCGTCGGCGGCGGCTGGCGGCGGCGGCGGGGACGACGACTTCCTTTTCTGGGCCGGCGCTCGCACATGCGGCGGCAAGCAGCGGCGGCGGCGGGGAGCGTCGACGAGGACGACAGCGACGACGATGACGACGACGACGACGTTCCGCCACCGTGCCTTGGATTTGGGTCAGAGTCCTAATGCATGCCTCCTGTGGTCTCCTCGGAGAGCTCTCGGAGGCCTCTGAAGGGCATTTGTGCAGCCTCCTGGGCGCCTCTTGGACGTCTCTCGAGGCCTCTCTGAGGTGGTGGTGGTGGTGTTGGTGGTGGCGGTGGTGGTTGTGGCGGTGGTGGTGATGGTGGTGGTAATGGTGTGGTGGTTTGTGGTGGTGGGGGTGGTTGTGGTGGGTTGTGGTGGGCGGTGGTGGTGCTGGTGGTGGTGGCGTTTTTGGTGGTGGTGGCGGTGGTGGTGTGGTAGTTTGTCGTGGTGGTGGTGGTAGTGGGTGGTGGTGGTGGTTGCGGTGGGTTGTGATGGTGGTGGTGTTGGCGGTGGTGGTGGTTGTGGTGATGGTGGTTTGTTGTGGTGATGGTGGTTGGTGGTGGTGGTGGTTGGTGGTGGTGGTGTGGTGGTTTGTGGTGGTGTTGGTGGCGGTGGTGGTGGTGGTTTTGGTGGTGGTGGTGTGGCGGTTTGTTGTGTTGGTTGTAGTTGTGGTGGCGGGTGGTGGTGGTGGCGGTGGTGGTTTGGTAGTGGTGTGGTAGTAGTTTCTGGTGGTGGTGGTGGTGGGTTGTGGTGGTGGTGGTGGTGGTGGTGGGTTGTGGTGGTGGTGGTTGTGGTGTGGTGGTTTGTGGTGGTTGTGGTGGTGGCGGTTGTGGTTGTGGTGGTGGTGGTGATGGTGGTGGTAATGGTGTGGTGGTTTGTGGTGGTGGGGGTGGTTGTGGTGGGTTGTGGTGGGCGGTGGTGGTGCTGGTGGTGGTGGCGTTTTTGGTGGTGGTGTTGTGGATTGTGGTGATGATTGTGGTAGTGGCGGTGGTGGGTTGTGTTGTGGTGGTTGTGATGGTGGTTGTGATGGTTTGTGGCGGTGGTGGTGGTGTCGTGGTTTGTGGTGGTGGTGGTGGTGGTGTGGCCTTCGGCTCTTCCCGCCACCGTGTTTTGGCTTTGGGTCAGAGTTCTGATAGATGATGCCTTTGAGGTCTCGTCAGAAGGGTCTTGGGGGCGTCTGAGGAGCATGTTCGAAGCCTCGTGGACCTTCCTCAGGGCCTCTCGGTGGCTTCTGGGGGGCGAGGGCTCGATATGACGATTTGCGTGTTCCCACTGTGGCCTCTGAGTTCTCTCTTGTAATCGTCGCTGCGTCCCCGCCGTCGGCGCTGCTGGCCGCCGCCAGCGCTGGCGCCGGCTCCGGCGCGGGGGGGGGGGTTGGACCCCCCCCCCTTCTCCCCCTGGACCCTTTCTGGTCATCGTCACTGCGTCCCCGCCGTCGGCGCTGCTGGCGGCCGCCAGCGCGGGCGCCAGCGCCGGCGCCGAGGGGAGGGGGGGAGGGAGGGTTTGGACCCCCTCCCCCCCTTGGGAGGGGAGGGAGGGGGGGGTTCGGGAGGGGGGGGGGTTAGGGGGGAGGGGAGTCCCCCTGGTTCTGATCGACGGCGCCGAGCGTTGGGAGGGGGACCCCCCCCCCCGGTTCGAAACGCGCCGCCGAATGTTCCCAAGGCAAGCGCCCGAGAAACGCGCCCTCTCGGATGTTGCGACACCTGCCTCGGACGCCCCACCTTGCAGGGGCCCACCTCGATCGATCGATCTCCAGCGCGACGGCCGAGGTTCTGACGCGGTCGAGTTAGATTCGTGGGTCGCCTTGCCAAAGTACGGGGCCGCATCTGAAGTCAGACTTTGGTGCCGTTGATTCCCTGCCTTCTTCTTCTTCTTCTTCCTCCTCCTCCTCCTCCTCCTCCTCCTCCTTCCCTTCTCCCCCCATCTCCTCCCGGGCGCGGTAGTGTGTTTGTGGCCCCTTTGATGGCTGAGTGGAGCCGCCGTTCGAAGCGACTTGGCCGTGCAGCGCTTGTAACTGCTGGCATTTCCGCCTCAAGGTCGAATCATGCTGTCCGCTCCCATCTTCTCCCTCAAATGCAAGAGTAGCTTCGTGTTCTGCGTTTGGCGACCCATGCTTTCTACATTCCTGAGGCAGTGTGGCCCTCAGAAGGGTCCTGTGTCCTCTCGCGTGCCCTCTCCAATCGCACTCGGCTGTGCCCGAAAAGGAAACTGGCATACAGTGGGGCCCATGCCAAGAAACACCTTGCTTTCCTCCAGGGTACCCTGGGGCTCTTGGGTTTCGATACACATGGCTCATTTCTCATTATTCGAAAGATCCTTGATTTTTTGGGGGCCAAGATCCTCTCATTTCTAATTATTCTATCCCGGGTCTCTTCCTGGCCACTGGGGGGTCAGGAACAATTAGACACGAGCACAATTAGAAATGAGCACGATTAGAAATGAACGACGTGTAGTTTTGCTTTGGACACCGTGACGGCCCCAGACAAAAAATCGATGGACGTCCTGGGGTCTCAGGGTTGGGTTTATTGTGGAAGGTTTCTTGTGGACTCGCCTCCATTGTAAACATAAACTCTCGGAGGTCCGCACAGAGTTCTTGGATCTGCGCTGGGGCCCCCCCGGCGGCGCCCTCAAGCGCCGCCCCCCTGGCGCGCGTTCCGCGCGCCAGGCAGGGGGGTCCAGCGCCGACCCAAGCAAACCGTACAGATCTCCGAAAGATTGAGTTTGTGGCGCGTTCGTTTGTGTAGGCCTCTTAGATGGGGTCGGAGTGGATGGGGTCGGAGGATCGTGCCGCATCGCATCGGTGCACCGCCGATGCGGCTCGATGCGGGGCCCACTTTTCTCCATGCCGACGTCGCCGATGTATCGCCGACGTCGCCAGTGCTTCGCCGATGCATCGGCGATGCGGCGAGATCCTCCGACCCCATCCACTCGGACCCCATCTAGAAGGCCTCGGGTCTATGAAACCAGAGCGGGGAAGCCGTGGCCGGCGTTTTGGGGGAACCACGCGCCGGTTTGGGGCCAGAGCTGGTGCCCCGCCCGGAGCGGCCCCAGCCCCTCGCGCTCCCGGCTGCCGCGTCTCTGTGAGCAGCGCCGGCGTCGAGAAGCTGCGCCCGCGCGCACATCGACCGCGGCGGGCCGGGTACGAGTCGATTCCGATCTGTTGAGGAGCCGGTGCGGCCCGATGCTTGCTGCGCGGCGCTGCCGTGCATCTTGGCGCTGCCGATCCGATTCGATTCCGACTCCGTGCCGTCAGGTTTCGATCCGATCCGATTGCCCGATTCGGTGCTGTTGGACTCCGGTCCTCCTCCTCCTCCTCCTCCTCCTCCTCCTCCTCCTCCTCCTCCTCCTCCTCCTCCTCCTCCTCCTCCTCCTCCTCCTCCTCCTCCTCCTCCTCCTCCTTGCTCGATGGTGCCAACTTGATCTGCGCTCCTGGACTCCTCGCTTCTCCTCTCGGTCTGGCCCTCCCCGCTTCCTCGAGCAGGAGGGGAAATTGAGAAGGAAGGAGGAGGAGGAGAAGGAGGAGCGCGGAGGGAGGGAGAGAAAAAGAGGGAGGGAGGAGGAGGGAGGGAGGGACAGGGAGGAGGAGGAGAAGGAGGAGGAGGAGGGAGGGAGGGAGGAAGGGAGAGGAAGGGAGAGGAAGGGAGAGGGAGGAGGGATGGAGGGAGGGAGGGAGGAGAGGAGAGGAGCGAGGGAGGGAGGGAGGGAGGAAGGGAGGGAGGGAGAGGGAGGAGGAGGGAGGGAGAAGGAGGGAAGGAGGGAAGAAGCCCCCCCGACCGCCCCCGCCCCCACCGTGCCACGATCGCGGCTTGCTGCTTCCATCCTTTGCACATTTCCCATGATTTTCACCTTCCCCGATCTTGATCGTTGTGGGGTGCAGAGGCGGCGTGAAAAGAAAAAAACAAAAAAAACAAAAAAAACAAAAAAAAAAAAAAAAAAAAAAAAAAAAGGAGGCCCCCCCTCCGCCCGGCCCGGCGGCCCCCGGCCCGGCGGCCCCGGGCCCCCGAGGCGGCGACGAGCGACGGCTTCCGCCTGGTCGCGGCCGGGAGCGGCGGGGCGATGGAGCGCAGTGGGGCGACACTACGGCATGTTTTTGGGTGGCTGCCTTGATTTCCTAGTGTTGGGCCGAGGATCGCGCGTGCGGAATGGCAGGGGCACGGGAGGGACATCGGCCCACGGCATGTGTTACAGGCCGAGAACACGTGATTTCTTAGTGTTGGGCCGAGGATCGCGCGTGCGGAATGGCAGGGGCACGGGAGGGACATCGGCCCACGGCATGTGTTACAGGCCGAGAACACGCAAGAGTGACCTTTCGCCGGAGTGGCGTTTGGTGCGGGCCCATTGGGGTCCCCCGATCGCGAACGCGAGGCGGCAGTGGCATCTTGCGCGCTTGTGTCTGGCCCCCTGCGGCCCCCAAAAAGCCGCACACCGAAGGTCACTCTTACTCAGCGACGCTCTTGCGCGTAGCCGATGCAGGAGAGAGCTATCAAGCAAACATGAATGGCCTCTCAGACGGTCCCAGCTAAGGGAAAGAAAGAAGCCCTCACGGCGCAACCGAACGGCTGCAACAATGTGAATATAAATGCGCACATTCAGTGTGCAATGGAATAGGTAATTCAAACACACGTAGGCCAAAATATGTGCGAAACGGGTGTAGTAAGGTCCCATTGATACCTAATGTGGGGTCCGATGTGGGCCTCCTTATGGACCCCATTGGGCCTCAACAGGACCGAGCACGATCCACCCGAAAAATCACAAACGCACACACACACACACACACACACACACAATCACACACACACACATACACACACACATACATACACACTGCTATTATGTGTTGAGCACGCGGCCTTTGTTTTTGGTGCACCCAGTCTTTGTAATTTGCCCACCCGAGCATGAACTTGTGATCACTCAACCTTGTCATTTGACCACTTGGCCCTTCAGTCTTTACCCCCCCTTCGCTCCCGGCTATCTGAGTTGACCCCCCCTCCCCTTTGGGGGCCTTTGATTCAAGACCATGAGGTCTCATATGCACGGGGACTAGACGGTAATATGGCTGGGGAGTAGCACCCCAGAGATGGGAGCTAAGGTTCAGGAGCTGGGCATTGAGGAATACAGACATGAGGATTCGAGGACCTAGAACTCGGGATTCAAGACCCCGGAGCTGCAGGTTTAAGATCCCAGGCTTATGACCTGGGTCTGGGGATCAAGGACCGACATTCAAGATCTCAGCGGTGGGGGCTGAGACTTCAAGGTCCCAGAGCTCGGGATGTAAGGCCCTGGACTTGTCGATTGGAGGTCCCGAACTGTGCAGCGAAGGACCCGCAGCTCGATGTCCTGGAGCTTGAGGGTTCAAGGCACCGGCGCTCGGGAGTTAAAGTCATGAAGCTTGGGCTTTTGAGGCCCAGTCGCTGCGCCGGTGCAGTACATCCTGGCGGCAGAAAGCCCTTCACTGCAGAATGAGAGTAGAATGACCATTGGTCGGGAACACACGGGAGATCAGAACAGGAGATCATGGAGGACATACGGGAGACCGTACAGGAGAAGGGGCCACCGTACATATACATATAATTATCTATATACATACAAATATAGATGTCTGTAAATATAAGTGTTACTGACCCGTTAGGCGTTATAGTGCAGCAGGGAACGCAGCGGACACGACTTAGCTAGGACCGCCCGGCATACGTCCACACACACACATATGAATATATATATATATATATACACATAAACATAGACATATTTATATATTTGTAGTCCAGAAACAGTGTTTACATGTGCGCTGGGGTGGCATGTCAAGGTTTGGCCCGGTGCCCGCCCGTGGCGCCTCTTGGGCGCCACATAGCACCGCACAGCTCACACCGCACAGTTAACCCCACACATCTTACACCGCACAGCTTCCGCCACACAGCACATACCACGTAGCTTACACAGCCTAGCTCAGGCCACACGGCTCACACCACAGATCTGACACAACATAGCTCGCACCACACAGCTGAGCTGATACCGACTAGTTCACACCACATCTCACAAAACAAATACCACATACCAGGTACTACACAGTATAGAGTCTCCTCTCTCAAAAGAAAATAGGTTCTACCACCCTCCCCCCTGGACTTATCGATCCCCCGGGAACCTATGCAAAACGCATATGGTTCTGACCCAATGTCCATCTTACCTGCGAGTTCATACTATCCCGGCCAGGCCGGTATCGGTCCCCTTCTCGGCCCCCTTGCAGAAAATACTATGCGCGCACACTCGTTTATCAAAAATCACAAGTGTGCAAGACCCGCGCCAGGGATGAAGGTCTTGGAAGGAATGCGAAGTGCACGCCCGGCAGGCGCGCGAGAGTGGCTCGCACGTTATCGCTTGACACGGATCGTACCACCCCAGCGCACGCGCAAAGGCGTTCGAACGATTTCGACATGCGCGCGCGAAGCCCGCTTGGTAGCGTGTTATGGACGTGTTGAACAACTCGTGGGTTTCTTACGAATCCGCAAGAGCGCGCGCACGCATATGTTGAACACCCGTGTTGCGAAGCCCTGTGTTTTTTGTTGCAGCATTTTTTGGGGAAGCCCGATTTTGAAATCCTTTTGAAACCAAAGGAATTTGAAGGATTTCGACATGCGCGCGCTCAGCATCGTCACCAGCATCGCTACTATCTTCATCGTGTCTACCGTTGTCGACGTTGCCATGATACTGCGCCCGCCCAAGCCGCCGACTCGCAATGAAGTGCCCGCTGGGATGTGCCGAACGGTCAGCGCTACCGCGTTCGCGTCGGTCGCGCAAACTAGCTGGCCGCTGCGCGCGCGAGCATGCGCGGGCTAGTGCGGCCGCAGAGATGCACCAGCCAACACGCAGCATTCGTCGCAATCGTTCCCGCATGGGTTTTGCAAACCAAGTTGTGGGTGGGCGGGTGGGATACTTGCGCGATCAGTGGAGTGAACAAATTGAATTTTAACAAATAAATATCACGACGGAATATACACCATGATACCGAAAAAAAGTCAGAGTTGTTTGATATTGCATGAGATCAATTTTGCAATTTCTCGTTAGGTTTATGAAGTCTGCGAGGGGTACGAACGCCATGAGGACTACACGGCTACAAGGATACAGGGCTGGGGGGCGCAGGGCTATAGGACTATAGGGCTATAGGGTTGTAGCGTCATATGGGCTATAGGGCTACAGGGCTATAGGGCTATTGGGCGATTGGGTTTGGGGTTGTTTGGGCTATTGGGCTATAGGGCTACAGGGCTATGGGGCGATAGAGCACCCGGGCACCCAGGCACCCCTGGGCACCTCCGGGCCCCCCTGGGCACTTCCGGGCACCCCCGGGCACCCGGGCACCACCGGGCATCTTTGAGCACCCAGGGGCACTTGGGCACCCGGGCACCCCCGGGCACACGGGCACCTGGGCCGGCCACCGACATCGGCGACGCACCTCACCTAACCATACGAATCCACTAGGACCCCTACAGAGACAAGCTCTGATAAGGGGAATACGGCTTAAACCGCGAAGCATCCACTGCATAGCTTGCATCTCCACAGCGCAGTGACGTACTGTTTGGGGCCCTCGCTGACGAACATGTACCCATACGGTTGTTACTTGTCACAGGCAAGTTGCTTAGGGGAGCACGGTTCATTATGTACTTAATTTGCCGAAATGCTTGCGGTATGTTACAGTGTTGCTGGCCGTTCGTAGTTTGGCTGCTCTATTTCGGCAGGAGGTGGTGTACAGGTAGACTGTTATGTTTCGTCCTCGCCGCCCATGCCATTCTTCCTCTCTTCTGTTACGTGCCTTGCTGCTGCCCGCAAGGGAAAACTGTGCAAGTACCGCCATAAAACAATACTATTGCAAGCGTCGCGTGTCTGACATTGTTTAGTCGAGAGGACTGCTGCCACAGTTTGCGCGCGACGTTCGGTGGCCGCCAAGAAACTCTAGGCGCGTTTAAGGAGCCCTCTCATGCTTCGCCTGCACTAGTGTGAAGCAAGTGCGCCTGATTCCACAGCCAGCCCTGAGGCCCAGCCAGCTATTCGCCCAGCCATTTGCGAGCCCATAGGGGGCCCCCAGCTGGTCCTTACCTGGCCTTCTGTCGGCCCGTCGTTGGCCCTTCGCGGGCTTTTAGGTGGCCCCCATTCAGCCTTCACCCAGCCCGTAGCTGGCCTTTTTCGACCTGGCCATTTTAGCCCTCACCAGGTCTTTAGCCGGGGCCCTTGGCCAGCTCTTGGCGCGCAAATAGCCGGCCTTTTGATCAGCCAACCCTCTTTGCCAGCCTTTGGCCGCCTTGTGCCCGGCCATTTTTCATTTGGCCTGGATTTGGCCTTTCCGGCCTTGGCCCGCTGGCAATGCTTTTATCCAGCCAAGCAAACCTTTGGCATCATCAGCTGGCAACTTGCACCCACACCTGTGCGATCCCCAGACTTCTCGTGGTGGTATTCCAGGGGGGCGCTATCGGTGTGTAATGTCGGACAGGGGTCCCCGCTCGAATGGGACCCCCCTCGGGGTCCGACAACTCGCACCCATACCTGTAGCGCCTTCATCGCACTGCCCCCCCCATTCTTCTACCCGAAATTCTGAGAAAGAGAGAGAGTCTGTGTGTGGTCTGTGTGTGGGTGAGTGTGTGTGGTGTGTGTGCGTGCGTGTGTGTGTACTTATGTGTGTGTGCGTGTGTGTGTGCGTGTGTGCGTGTGTGAGTGTGTGTGTGCGTGTGTACGTGCGTGCGTGCGTGCGTGCGTTCGTGCGTGCGTGCGTGCGTGCGTGCGTGTGCGTGCGTGCGTGCGTGTTTGTGTGTGTTGTGTGTGCTGTGTGTTGTGTAGTGTGTGTGTGTGTGTGTTGTGCGTTGTGCGTGTGTTGTGTGTGTGCTGTGTGTGTGGTGTGTGTGTGTTTGTGTGTGTGTTGTGTGCTGTGTGTTGTGTAAGTGTTATGTAAGTGTTGTGTGTGAGAGAGTGTGTGAGAGTGTGTGTGGGTGTGTGTGAGAGTGTGTGTGTGCGTGTTTATGTGTGCGTGTGTGTCTGTGTGAGAGAGGGAGTGTGTGTGTGTGCGTTATTCTGTCCTCCTTAGCAAGACCTGATCGAGCACGTATCCGGCCTTCAGCCGGCCCTCGGCCAGCACGTGTGCTTCGCCAGCCTCGGGCCGGCCACAGGTCGAGGGACGGGAGGCCCAGAGACAATCACCAGGAGGCTCGGGATGCAGGGCCAGGAGGCCGAAAGTCACCGGGCCCGTTCCACTACTCGCAAAGTGCCTACCCGCAAGCGTCAGAGAAACGTGCCTTTTCCTCGTTGTAAGATATCGCAGGTTCCCCGCGGCGAGTAGTGGAGCGCGCCTGCCTAGAAAGATAAAAGCTAAGGGGCACCAGCTTAAGTTCCTGCGATGGTACTTGTAATGTTCCGTGGGGGTCACTGTAACGTTCGGGCGAGGGCGCAAACAGGCGTCTGTCAAGAGTTAGGTATAGTTGGGACTTGCTACACCGATGCGCATATACATGGATATGTAGATATGTGTCCGTGCACTTGAAGACGGTGTCACACACACACACACACATTCGCACACTCGTGTCGCGCGCTGTGACTGCATGCTCGCTATCTCAAGCGAGGCACGTGCTCGGTTTGGCAACGGATGAAGCCAAAAAGAGCGAGCCGCTCGGCCTGCAGAGCAACGAGGGCACAATGTGAGCATCAGGAACAGCGGTCGGCTGTCTCCAGTGGTGGAGAATGAGATGGAGAAGTTGTCGAGCAAAGAGTTCTGTCATATATATGACGTGTCCTCTCGCATGCAGGTCTTGCTCATGCGCCTCGCGCCGGTGTTGCCCATCCCGTTCGACTCCTACTGGTGCCTCCCTTCTGCCGTATTATTGTGGCGCATGAAGGTGGACAAACCATGCACGGACATCAAGCGCTTCCTCCTCTCCACTTCTTGTTCCCAATCTGTGTCCTCCTTCACCTTCTTCTCCTTCTGCTTCTGCTTGACCTCATCACCTTGCTTGATTACGTCTGTGGAGATATGATTGCTTGTAGGAGCTCTTACTTTATAGTTATTCACTGCGTGGAGCTCCCCATATGTGCATCTATTCGCATGGACCTGTCCGCCGTGAATGTCTAGGCGCAAGAGCTTTCGAATATAAACGGGCTTCATTTGTGACGGTCTGGTCATGAATCTAATTGAGAATGAATCGGAGTGTGAATGAGCCTCAGTAGTACGAGCGCGTCTATGCGCATGAGCCTGGGTCCTCCTGGGGCCTCCTAGGGCCTCCTGAAACCTACTGGGGCTTCCTGGGGCCTCCAGGAGCCTCTTGGGGCCTCCTGGGGCCTCCAGGGACCTCCTAGGGAGGATTCGTGCCCCAGGAGAGGCCCAATCCATAGCAACAAACGTACATCGTGTACCAGCGGATTAGAGCCACAGGAGAAGGGGGCAATCTATAGGAACACACGTAAAACACCAAGGACTCGTGCCCCAGGAGAGGCCCTATGGGAACATAAGTAGACAGGTGAAGGACAATCTACAGAAACATACGTATAACATCAAAGATTCGTGCTCCAGGTGAGGCCCAATCTATAGGAGCATACGTAAAACACATGGGATTGGAGCCACTCCTGTTGCCTTCTGAGGCCTCCTGCTCCTGGGGCCTCTCGGGGCCTCCTGTTGCCTTCCGAGGCCTCCTGGCGCTTCATCTGGCCTCCTGGGGCCTCCTGTGGCTTCCTGAGGCCTCCCGGAGCTTCCTGGGGCCTCCTAGAGCCTCTTGGGACATCCTGTGGCCTCATGAGTCTTTCTGTGGCCTCCTGATGCCTCCTGGGACCTCATGTGGTCTCCTGGGGCCTCCTGGAGCCTGTTGGAGCCTCCTGTGGCATCCTGAGGAGAATCTACGCCCACGAGTCTGGCCACCGATCGAGACATCCTGAAAATCTGGCCCACCTGGGGGGTGAAAATGAGCGTCTCGCTCGAGACATCCTCCAAATCTGTTCCGAAAGCAAAGAATGTTGGGACAAAACAGGCAAACCGCTTGAGACATCCCCACAAAACGGCCGCGAACGGGACCGTGAAAACACCCTTGGCGGCTCCCCTCAGGGGGAGCTGAAACCAGCGCCCCGCCTGAGACATCCTCACAATCTGCTCTGGTAGCCAAGGATGCTGGGACAGAAAACAAGCAAACCGCTTGAGACATCCCCACAAAACGGCCGCGAACGGGACCGTGAAAACACTCCTGGCGGCCCCCCTTAGGGATGCTGAAACCAGCGCCCCGCATGAGACATCCTCACAATCTGCTCGGATAGCCAAGGATGTTGGGACAGAAAACAAGCAAACCGCCTGAGACATCCCCACAAAATTGTTGCGAACGGGACCGTGAAAACACCCCTGGCGGCTCCCCTTTAGGGGGGCTGAAGCCAGCGCCCCGCCTGAGACATCCTCACAATCTGCCGTGTGTGTGTGTGTGTGTGTGGAATAAATCAGCCAATGAAGAGGTTTGGGTACGAGCAGGTCTGAGTATGAGTAAGTCTGGGAGCAAGTCTGAGTATTAGTTAGTTTGGGCATGAGTGAGTCTCAGCATGAGTAACTCTGAGTAGGAGTAGGTCTGTGTATGAGTAGGTCTGGGTATGAGTAAGTTTGTGTCTGAGTAAGTCTGGGTATGGGTAAATCAGAGTGTGAGTAAGTCTGGGTATGAAGAGGGGGAGAAGGAGAAGAGGGAGAAGAAGGAGTAGGAGGCGTCCAAGTAATAAGAAGAACCCCATCTTAGGATATGGGGATATACATATATATATGTATAAAGATTGAGAGAGACAGAAAAAGAGAGAGAGAGAGAGAGAGACAGAAAGAGAAAGAGAGAGAAAGACAAACGAGAAGAGAGAGCGAGAGAGAGAGAGAGAGCGGGCTCCGTTCCCCCCCCCCCCTAAACCACGCTTTTCCGACCTTGTACGATCTTGGTATCCCAATTGATTTATATGAGCACTCCAAGCGGTTCCCCATGACATTCCAATGGGTTCCTACCGACATTCCAGTATCGTCTTATCGGTATCCTCATGGTTTCACATGCATGTGCGGACGCATTCCCATGAATATTCCCAGAGATTCCTGTAGGTATTCCAATAGGCATTCCATTGAGATCCTGGGTATCCCAACGGATGACCCGAGCATTCCAATGGAGTCCACTTGAGTCATGTGGAGCACAGTGCAGCCCCGCGGATGTTCAAATGAAGTCTTATGGAGTCGCACGGAGTATAGTACACACCGAGGGAGTCCTGTTCGAAAGGAGTCATTGGCGCCACGGCGCCACCGTTCCGTTCCCAGAGGGACCGCGCCCCGGCGCGCACGCGAGCGTCCGTCCGTCCGTCCGTCCGTGCAATTCCAAGGAGGACGAGGGGTAGGTCGAGATCGAGGAGGACCACGAAGGCTTGGGACGCCTTCGGGGCGATCTGAGGGTGTTTGCAGATTGTTGCAAGGATTTGCAGGGTATTGCGAGGTCATGGTGTGATGGTGCTGGTGCCAGTTCTTATTCCTACGCCTGGTCGACGACGAAGAGGGCGAGGACAAGGATGAGGACGAGGAGGAGGACAAC